>JAFIDM010006943.1:27957597-27982780 GCA_023159025.1 Thereuonema tuberculata
TGGTTTTATAAAATTACAGACACTTACAAACATACTTACAAAAATACTGATTAAATTTTGGTTTTCATTTAAATTTATGTATATTATTTACAAAAATACTGATTGAATCGCATTTTGTTTGTTTTCATTTAATTTTTTGAATCTAATATCCAAAAGAACAAAGAATATTTTTTACTGCAGTAAATCAAATACTTACATTTTTAATATTTTCTAAAGAACAGATTATCATTTATAAATTACATTTACAAAAACAACAACAAAACAGATTTTTTTTTTTTATGTTTTTAGATTTTTGTTAATAAATTTTGACACAGTGCTGATTCAGCAAACTTTTTTTTTTATACTGTATATAATACTAAACTTATGAAAATGTAAGAGCTTCCAAAGCTAAAGCACTTTAACATAGGCAACTGAAACATCCCGGCTTCTCCATTACTGTTACTCTAACGGACGAACCTAGAGAATTATGCTATTTAGATTCAGTTGTTAATTTGTCTAATAAGATTGATTCAACTAAATCTCGTCCAATCCCACTGAGGGTATCCGAATTCTGGTCGAACTGTTTTAGCACTGCAATCAACAGCCCCTGTTGGACTAAAAGTGTATTGACTTCCACCTTGTGCTTCAGAACCATAGAAACCTTTTTCCCCGGCTTTCATACATTCCACTCGTAAGGTATTCTTCGATTCGACATTAACACCTACACATCTACAAATAAATAAATAAATGAAAAATTTTAATTAAATGCTTGACTACGGTGCAAAATTAAAATCAGCATTATCCATTTACCTGCAGTAATCGTCTCTTCCGTCACCATCTTCATCCTTCATGTACCAAGTGTTCGTAACTCCTTTATCGAATCCTGAAGCGGATCTATAAATATATTCATCCTGTCCATGAGTTCCTCCTAGTGCACAAGCTAAGAAGATGTTTGGTCCATTTCCTACAAGCCTTAAAAATAAAGAAAAATAAGAATTATAATAACTATAACAGAAAATAGTACTGTCTACATTTAATAATAAAACTTTTATTCAAATTTAAGTATTTTAGGCGAGTTAGAATCGTTCCAGGTTTCGTTGTCGACTTAGGAAATTTTACTTAAATCACAGATGAAATCATGACTGTTCAGAAACACGAAGCCTTGTTTCACTCCATTAGAAACATAAATTAATAAGAAATGTAATTTAAATCCATTCAAGTGAGTAAGTAAAGACGAAACTGAATGTTTACTTTCTTAGCTCACTATTTCTTTGCTTACTTATTTCTATATCTTGATGTGGTATAGATAATTGATTATTATTGAACTCCTTTACTCTTTAATTTGATATCCTAGTGTGCTTAGTCATTTTAAAAGATAGGGAAATGTATCCGCAGGACCTATGTTAGTGTTTTGGCTTTCCTCAAACTTCTATGGTTTCATAACTCATTGAAGCCAACTCCTAAATCCAATCACCTTTTCATTGCAATTTATTAAGATTAAGTATTAGTGCACTTTAATTAATACTGTATTGATATTCACCTGCAATAATCATTAGCTCCCCCTAAACCTTGAACATCGACCCATCCGTGGAAAAAATGCTCATAACCAAGATCTTTGACATCGTAACGTCGTCTTTTAGCATCTAAATTTAAAAAAAATCAATCAAACTAAATTTATACATTTTAAATAATAGAATTTTTCTAGTTTAATAAATTTAATGTGGTAAGAGTAGACAATATAAGGACAACATCAAATCGCCCAGAATGAACAATTTCTCTGTAACAGGCTAGGAATTTTTCTCCTTGATTACTTGTTCAAATTGCTCGTAAGCTTCACTCAAATTAGTATTAAAAGGGGTTTTATTTTCTGTGATCAAGAAATGATCGAAGCAGATTTAGCTTTCTTATATTGTGTTAACTATCAATTGAGTGTACGAATGCGATACCTTAACGTTTGATGAATATATACACATAGTAAGCAGTGTCTGTGACTTAACCAAAGCATTGATTTAGAAAGAAAGAAAAAAAAAAGAAACTTGAAGTTCTCTATAATTTAGAGCCAGTTTCAAAATAATAATAATCATAGATTTCTGGCTATTTTCATGTACAACAGCAAAGACTATATTTGATTTGTAAGTAATTAAAGTGACTTACTGCAATTCTGTTGACAGTCACTCGTACATGAAGTTACCCATAATAACAGAGAGACTGACAGAACTACTGCCTTCGACATCGTAATGGAATCTTCTTGAATCTGATGATCTTTACAAGAAGATGATCGTTTTTATAGTAACGGAATGAAACGTGATTGGAATTAAATGCGTGTGAATGAATTGATCTGCACTAATCAGCTGACGTCAAATACTTGGAACGAAGTTGCGTTTCCGAAAAATGCAATCAGTGGATTTTCCTCCGATAAGTTTAGATAAATAATAATAGTAACATATTATAAGGAGTCTTTTAATTATTATTTTAATAATTATATTTAATAAATGTAAATAAAAATGTAGATAAATAATTAATAATGTAGATAGAATAAATTATATTTTGTATTTCAATTGAAGTATCATTGAAAAGAGTTCATTAGTAGATTTACGTGTACTGAGATGCATTAACGACATTGATTAGGAGCCGTATAAATGTTTAAATTTTAAATACACATTTAATACATGAAATAAAATTACAACACGACTAGTTTCGCCAAAGACTCTAGAGAGGGCATTTACAAGTGAACTAAACAACATAGAACTTGAGAATTTATCCATTAAATAAACCGGAAATCTCGAGCCTTCTGGGAACTTCATCCAACTGTATTCTGGATAAAATCTCAATGAAGACACTGCTGCCCTGGTGTTGAAAAGTAGAACCAAGTCCAAAACATCGGAAAAGATGACAGGAACATTCTCGGAAAAGATACACGACGTAAACAAATGGGTCGTATCAGCTATGAATTGCAATTACCGATTAGAAGTACCTGCATAAGCAAGAACTACAAAAGACTAATTACTTTTTATTAGTAATTTTAATCTATTCACACACGTTAAACTTATATTTTACTAATAAAAAATATTTTACGTTCCTGAAATTGAAATTAAACGAAAAAGAATTAAAAAAACAATAGAAAAGAAAAATAAAAAAATTTAAGGGCCTTGTTTAAAAAAACCCAAATTGAATAAAATAAAGAAAAAGGGATTAAAAGGATTGATTAAAAAAAAACAATTAAAATAAATAAAAAGGAATAAAAGGATTTAAAAGCAAAAATAAAATATCAAAGGAAATTAAAAGTATTAAAAATGAAAGGGAGCGGGTTCAAAGTTGAGGGAGGCTATTTTTTTTTTCTTTTTGTTACATGCAACTAAGCAACATTTTATTAGAATCATTAAACTGTTTTTTGAACTTTGCTGCTTATTCTCAGTTGTTTCTTATTTCTTTTTTCTTTCTGGATGGATAGGCAATACCCAAGCATGGTGGGTACGGATAAAGATATGTTGTAGATCTTCGGCATTGTTAAAATAAAGTATGATTCAATGTATTTCCTATGGAAATCCTTCCGAGATCTGGCAAGAATACGTGGTTGATCAAATCAATCCATGAGAACGTTCACTGGAATGCATTTAAGTAAGATGCTGTTCGTTGCGTATGGTGCAGGCCCTGCGGTGCTCAGACACCTGATCGGATAGAGCCCTACGGGTCTCCCTAACATAGCGGCAATTAGGTAGCCGGCAGGCAATTACTGAACAATCTGTGTAGCAAAGAATATCGTCGACGTAACATATATATAAGGGGATTTGAACCTGTCCAATTTCTAAGATAAATTCTTTTATTCCTTTTCATTTATTTTAATTGTTTTTTTAATCAATCCTTTTAATCCCTTTTTTGTATATTTTATTCAATTTGGGTTTTTTTTAACAAAGCCCCTAAAAAAATTTTCTTTTTCTTTTCTATTGCTTTTTAATTATTTTTCTTTTAATTTTAGTTTTTATTAGTTACAGTCTTTTGTAGTTCTTGCTTTGCAGGTACTTCTAATTAATAATTGCAGTCCTGAGCTGATACGACCCATTTGTTTACGTCATGTGTCTTTCCCGAGAATGTTCCTGTCATCTTTTCCGATGTTTTCGACTTGAAAACATCGACTTTTCTTTTACTTAAAAAAGAAAAGAAAACACCAAGGGGCAGCAGTATCTTCCTTGAGATATTACTCAGAATACAGTTGGATGAAGTTTCCAGAAGGCTCCAGATTTCCAGTTTATTTGATATATAAATTCTCAAGTTCTATGTTGTTTAATTCACTTGTAAATGCCCTCTCTCGAGTCTTTGGCGAAACTAGTGGTGTTGTAATTTTATTTCATGTATTAAATGTATATTTAAAATTTAAACAGGTGTACGGCTCCTAATTAATGTCATTATCATTGAAAAGTTTTAGGGGAAAATAATAAATTATTAGTTTACTTTAACGTAATAAAGTTAACTAATACTTTAATGGTGATTATTATTTATCTAAAATTTAAGAATTGGTCATTTACTTTTTTTTTTTCAATATTTCAACAATGTTTTATCAGATTGTAAATCCATGATCAATGAGGAATGTGTAAGGGTTTTATTTGTTCGCTTTGTTTTTTGTTTTTGTTTTTCTTTATCGAGAGAACAATACAAAGGTTACACGGATAAGTCTTGAAAAATCCACTGATTGCATCGTTAGGAAAAGCAACCTCGTTTTAGTATTTGACAACAGCTGATTATTCCAGATCAATTCATTCACTCGCAATTAATTTCCTCCAATCACGTTTCATTCCGTTACTATAAAAACGATCATTTTCTTGTAAAGATCATTAGATTCAAGAAGATTCCATTATGATGTCGAAGGCAATAGTTCTGTCAGTCTCTCTGTTATTATGGGTAACTTCATGTACAAGTGACTGTCAACAGAATTGCAGTAAGTCACTTTAATTATTTACAAATCAAATATAGTCTTTGCTGTAATACATGGGAATAGAAAGAAATCTATGATTATTATTATTTTGAAACTGGCTCTAATATGATAGAGAACATCTTTATTTTTTTTTCCTTCCTAAATCAATGCTTTGGTTAAGTCACAGACACTGTTTACTATGTGTATATATTCATCAAACGTTAAGGTATCGCATTCGTACTCTCAAATGATAGTTAACACATAAGAAGGCTAAATCTGCTTCGATCATTTCTTGATCCCGGAAAAAAAACTCCATTTAATACTGATTTCAGTGAAGCTTACTAGAAAAATTCTTAGCCTATTACAGAGAAATTGTTGCTTTGGAGCGCTTTGATGTTGTCCTTAAAATTATCTACTCTTACCACATTAAATTTACTAAACTAGAAAAATCTAACCAGAAAAAGAAGCATAAAACCGCACACAATTAAAGGTTCAGTGAGCTATTTTCGGATTTTTCGTACCGGGAACTCAAGACGGAACCGTTGCGAGATTCCCATCTCTCATCGGTTGGGTGCTCCCGGTACTCAATAGCTCAGTGGAACCAAAAGATTATTCTTAATTTATATTTTGATGTCTTTTCATCTTAAGGGACATTGTTTTCTCCAGTTGTCCTTTGTTTATGTTTCTTTTGGTTGCACTGAGCTATTGAGTACTGGGCGAACACAACCGATGAGAGATAGGAATCTAGAAACGGTCCGTCTTGGGTTCCCGGTACGAAAAATCCAAAAATACCAGCTCAGTGAACCTTTAATTGTGTGCGGTTTTATCTTCTTTTTCTTGTTATGTGTCTCACCGCACGTTAAATTTGACTATTTGAAAAATTCTATTATTTCAAATGTATTAATTTATTTTGATTGATATATATATATTTTTAAATTTAGATGCTAAAAGACGACGTTACGATGTCAAAGATCTTGGTTATGAGGAATATTTCCACGGATGGGTCGATGTTCAAGGGCAAGGGGGAGCTAATGACTATTGCAGGTGAATATCAATATAATATTAATTAAACTGCACTAATACTTAATCTTAATAAATGAAAAGGTGATTGGTTTTAGGAGTTGGCTTCAATGAGTTATGAAAGCATAGAAGTTTGAGGAAAGCCAAAACACTAACATATGTCCTGCGGATACATTTCCATATCTTTTAAAATGACTAAAAGCACACTAGGATATCAAATTAAAGAGTAAAGGAGTTCAATAATAATCAAGTATCTAAACCACATCAAGCTATATATAACATCAGTGTCATTGGAATAGATTTAATTGAAACATATTAGGTAAACTAATAACTGAATCTAAATAGCATAATTCTCTAGGTTCAACCGTTAGTGTATTTCTTTATTACTATAAAGAAATAAGTAAGCAAAGAAATGGTGAGCTAAATCCATTCAGCTTCGTCTTTACTCACTTGAGTGGATTTAAATTACATTTCTTATTGATTTTATTGTTAATGTTTCTAATGGAATCAAACAAGGCTTCGTGTTTCTCTCCAGTCATGATTTTATCTGTGATTTAAGTAAAATTTCCTAAGTCGACAACGAAACCTGGAACGATTCTAACTCGCCCAAAATACTTAAATTTAAATAAAAGCTTTATTATTAAATGCAGACAGTACTATTTTCTATTATAGTTATTATAATTCTTATTTTTCTTCATTTTAAGGCTGGTAGGAATTGAACCAAACATCTTCTTAGCTTGTGCACTAGGAGGAACTCATGGACAGAATGAATTTATTTATAAATCCGCTTCAGGATTCAATAGAGGATATCCGAACACTTGGTATATGAAGGATGAAGATGGAGACGGAAGAGATGATTACTGCAGGTAAATGGATAATGCAGATTTTAATTTTTCACCGTAGTCAAGCATTTAGTTATAATTTTTCATTTATTTATTTATTTATTTATCTATTTATTTATTTATTTATTTTTTTATTTATTCATTTATTTATTTGTTAGATGTGTAGGTGCTAATATCGAATCGAAGAATACCTTACGAGTGGAATGTATGAAAGCCGGGGAAAAAGGTTTCTATGGTTCCGAAGCACAAGGGGGAAGTCAATACACTTTTAGTCCAACAGGGGCTGTTGATTGCAATGCTAAAACAGTTCGACCAGAATTCGGATACCCTCAGTGGGATTGGAACAGATTTAATTGAATCAATCATAATAGACAAATTAACAACTGAATCTAAATAGCATAATTCTCTAGATTCGTCCGTTAGAGTAACAGTAATGGTGAAGCCGGAATGTTTCAGTTTCAATGTTAAAATGCTTTAGCTTTACAAGCTCTTACATTTTCATTATATAAAAGAAAGGGTTTGCTGAATCAGCATTATGTCAAAATTTATTACAAAAATCTAAAAAACATAAAAAAAGTATATTTTTTTTTGTTATTGTTTTTTTGTAAATGTAATTTCTAAATGATAATCTATTCTTTAGAAAATATTAAAAATGAAAGTATTTGATTTACTGCATTAAAAAATATTCTTTGTTCTTTTCGATATTAGATTCAAAAACTTAAATGAAAACAAACAAAATTTATTCAGTATTTTTATAAGTATGTTTGTAAATTTCTGTAGTTTTATAAAACCAATTATTATTTTTTTTAAATAAATATTTAAAAAATAATGAGTATTGTTTTTATTTTTTGACCCAGTGCTTCAATTGGACAATTGAATAATTTTATCCATCACGGAAAAAGAAATTACAATTTTATACATAACAACGAAATACAGTATAAGAAATTCATTTTCAAATTAAATAACATCATTTTAGATTTGCCATCTATAAGGATTATCAATGTAAATAAAAATTACCATCTTATTTGTTTTATCTTCTTTATTTTCGTTTAAAAAAGCATGTCAACTTTAAAAAAAAAAAAAAAAAATGGACTATAAATCACGACTAATATTTGAGATAGATCGTATATTTGAAATATGTGATATATTTAAATAAATTGTTTGGCTAGTCCTAATTTATTATTAGTAATAAAACTTTAAGAAAAAGATACATAGGTAACAAATATCTGGGAATTAACTGAATCGAGAATACATAATGTATTTTGAAATAAAGTTTTTTAAAATAATATATTTCAAAATTGGTTTCGATGAAAGTTTTAAGAATATATTTAAGAATTGTAAGAATATAGTGATTAAATATTCTGATTATATATTATGATGTTTTAAAGTCGAGAAGGACTGAAGCAGGGACAAAGATCTAAACAAACTGGCTATAGGACAAAGAACTCTATTAAACATAAATCGGCGGTTTAAATAGTTACAATAAACAAAGGATGATTGGTTGAGACACTAACACAAAGAGACATTTCATTGGCTACAATAATTAAAGTAAACAATCATTTAAAAATTTAAACTACAAAAATCAGTTGACAATTAAAAATAAAGCAATTAATAAATAATACAATTATCAACTGAACGTTTGGAAATGAAACAAATATTAAACTTTGAGAACTATTTACAAAAATACATTAACATTATAGTTCTCTGCCAAGGGCAGGTCCTTCACTGCAAACCCAGCATTCTCCAATCTTTCCTATTTTCTGCCTTCCTCTTCGTCTCCACATAAGATCCATTTACCATAATGTTGTCGATCATCTGAAATCTTCTTCTGCCTCGAACTTTTTTACCGTTCACCATTCCTTCCAGTGCATCCTTCATTAGGGAGTTTCTTCTCAGCCAGTGACCCAACCAGTTTCTTTTTCTCTTCCTGATCAGTTTCAGCATTATTCTTACTTCACCCACTCTTTCTAGCACCGCTTCATTTCTTATTTTGTCTGTCCATTTCACATGCTCCATTCTTCTCCATATCCACATTTCAAATGCTTCTAGTCGTTTCTCTTCACTGCGTCGTAATGTCCATGTTTCTGCCCCATACAATGCCACACTCCACACAAAGCACTTCACTAGTCTCTTCCTTAGTTCTTTTTCCAGAGGTCCGCAGAAGATGCTCCTTTTCCTATTAAAAGCCTCCTTTGCTATTGCTATCCTCTTCTTGGCAGCAGTTCATATCACCACTTATAGTGCACCCTAAGAATTTAAAGTTGTTCACTTGTTCCAATGTCTCATTCCGAATACTTATGTTTATCTTCTTTGTCTTTCTTCCGATAACCATAGTCTTTGTCTTGTTTACATTAATCGTCATTCCATATTGTTCACAGCTGTAATTCAGCTGCAGTAGCATATCCCTTAGTATCATCTCCTCTTCTGCTAACAATGCCATATCATCAGCAAATCTTATGCACTTTATTCTTCTTCCTCCTACTATCACCCCTCCCATGTTCTGAAAACAATTCTTCACTAACTCCTCTAAGTAGATGTTGAACAGCGTAGGTGATAGAGGGAATCCTTGTCGCACCCCTCTCCCTATTCCACTTCCCTCTGACAATTTGTCTCCTATCCTGACTTTGACTCGTTGTTTCATATAAAGATTAGTTATTAGCCTTCTCTCTTTCCAATCCTCACCAATTTTCTTCAAGATTTCCATAAGTTTATTCCAATCCACTCTGTCAAAAGCCTTTTCCAGGTCCACAAATACTGCATATACGTGTTTATTTTTTCTAGATATCTTTCGCCGATTGTTCGCAGCAGTCCAATTGCATCTCTCGTTCCTTTTCCTTTCCTAAAACCAAATTGCTCTTCTTCCAACTCTCCTTCCACCTTAGAATATAAACGTCTGTTCAGTATTCGCAGAAGAATCTTCGCTGAGTGCGATATAAGGCTGATAGTCCTGAACTCATTGCACTTCTTTGCATTATTTTTCTTCGGTATTGGCAGCAATACTGTTTCAATGAAATCATTAGGCCATTCACCTTTCTCATATATTTCATTGCATAATGATAGTATTTGCTTCTTGTCTTCCCCCAAGCATTTAACTAACTCAATGTGTATTCCATCAACTCCTGTTGCTTTCCCATTCTTCATTTCCCTAATCGCTAGCTCAACTTCTTCCCTTAGAATACAACATCCTTTTTCGTCTTCTGATACAGCTGTTTCATCTTCAATAGCTAAGTAATCTGGACGATTCCCTGTCTCATATAATTCTTCTACATACTTCTTCCATCTGTTCAAAATACCTTGTTTGTCGGTTATTTCATTGCCGATTTCGTCTTCTATCAACCACATGGACTTCTTATTCTTATTTGTGAAATCCAAACATTTTACTTCGCGGTAAATTAAATCATATCTTCCTTTTCTCTCTAGATCCTCTACTTCTTCACATTTCTGTTTCATCCAGTCTTCCTTCGCCTTATCAGTTACTCTTCTTAGTTCGTTGTTTAGTTTCTTGTAATTTCTTTTACCTACTTCTGTGTTGATGTTTTTCCATTTTCTCCTTTCCTCCATCTTCTCCAACATTTTCCCTGTGACCCAAGGTTTCTTATTACTCTTACCTTCTCTGTATCCTATTGTTTCTTCTGCTGTTTTACAAAAATAAAGACTTAGAAATAAAATAAAAATTATTCGTACAATATTTACTGTTTCTCGTGTAAGTCGTAAATTAAAAATGCATTTTCACTTAAGCCATAGACAAGAAAATGGATTGTAATACTACAGAATTTAATATCATTGTAGTCCAAAGGTTACACAGATAATTTAAGGAAAAACTTCTTATAGCTTCTGTGGAATCGAGATAGGGAATGACTTTTTATTTTTTGTTTCACTACAGGTTCTCATTTCGTAGAATCCATTAGATTTAGGCCTACTTCAATTTTTTTATTTATTTTAATCCGAAAGTTAATATTTCCTAATCAAAGGAAATATTATCCTTTATTAAAATCTTTATTAAAGTTATTAAAATTTATTAAAATCTTTCCGTGAACTTGACGTTGCTGGAGCAACAAAATCCAATCAACTGTTGTAGTTACACTATGGAAATTTATCTTGAGAATGACCAAAGCACTACTAGTGGCGCTATGTCTGTTTCTCTGTCTCTTATAGCCTTACTCATAGTTCATCGCATCGCCATAAGAAATTCAACTTTTTAAATTGTTTTCTGAAAATCTTATTCAAGTTTTGCTTTGAAAGTAGAAAAAAATATTATTTCAGACATAATTCTAGTTATTTTGTCTCTTAATTTTAGCCTACTTCCCTAATGAAAGCTGGGGCTCATAGAATCGGTATGTCTGTGTGTGTGTAACGATTCTCTCCTTAATAATATTTGAACCGATGCATCGATTTTCATGAAATCTGGAATGGAATATTTACGAACAAGAGACAACCAAATCTTTAAATTTCAACGTTTTTCTTTCTAGACCCTGTGGAGAAACTTATCGCATGACAGTGCCTACAGAAGAACATCACAAATGAAACATGCACCTAATGCTCATGCTTTGATTTTCATGAACATTAGTAGCCCAGTCAAATTAGACCAAAAAAAGGCCGTGCCTTCCATTAATTCGTAAAAAGCTGGAAATGATTTCCTTTCACTTGGGGCATCCCAAATAAGATTAATATGAGTTTGCGACGGTTTCTGAGGTGAGCTTAAATTTTGGGAGTCAAAAAAACCGCGAAAATTTGGCACTTTTTGCAATTTTTGCCTTATAACATCTAATGGGTGCATCGCACAGACAATGACACTCTTACCAAAATTAAAGAGCATCAAATTCTGTGTCGAATGACCTCCTGAAACATCAAATTTGGTTCAGTGGTTTGGTCATAATCAGTAGTCAAAGATGAGTAGTCAAAATTTTGCCGTTTCGGCTGAAACGTGCGTTACGCTCACTTTCAAACGCCTGTGACCCGAAAACGGCTGTTCCAAATAAAAATGTAAGATAAAAAAGTTCTAGAACATCAAATTCTGCGTTTAGGGAGCAACTAATTTTAAAATTTGCTTATTCTTACGCAAAGATACACGCAAAAAATCAAAAATAGGCGTAACACTCATTGTTCACAATTCGTATAGGGAATCAACTATCTGCTGTACCTGTACTTACCTGCTGAATATAGGTAGGTACCTAATGATTTTAAAAACTTGAAGTTCAAATGGTTATGAAAAGAGCGTTCTTGTGAGACAAATGAAAATACCTAATGGTCATAAAATTAATAGTAAATGGTTCAGAAACAAGAAAGCAAAATCACCAAAAATGTTTTATTTAAAATAGCAAATAATTATTCAAAAGAAATACGTGATACAGATATGTAATTCAACGAAAAAGGAATTTCGCGAATTCAATAAAAAACGAATGTATCCTGTTTTTAAGAACATTTCTGCCGTTTTGCAGAAGATGGTCCAGAAATGTGCTCATCATTGTCCTCTAGCTCTTCATCTTCGAGAGTGTTTTGATATGCTTCCTCCTCAATAAGGTCCATATCTTCATCATGTGAAGCTGTTTCCAGCAGTTACAGACAATTAGTGCAAGTGTGACCTTTGCAGTTCGCACATATCACTAAACATTTCATTCCAGCTTTTCTACAGGAGCCTTTTGGAAACTTCATCCAACTGTATTCTGGGTAACATCTCAAGGAAGAAACTGCTACCCCCGGTGTTCAAAAGTAGAACCAAGTCCAAAACATCAGAAAAGATGACAGGAACATTCTCGGGAAAGATACATGACGTAAACAAATGGGTCGTATCAGCTCAGGACTGCAATTACCGATTAGAAGTACCTGCATAAGCAAGAACTACAAAAGACTAACTATTAAAAACTGAAATTAAAATTAAACGAAAAAGAATTAAAAAACAATAGAAAAGAAAAAGAAAAAAAGTTTAAGGGCCTTGTTTAAAAAACCCAAATTGAATAAAATAAATTAAAAGGGATTAAAAGGATTGATTAAAAAACAATTAAAATAAATAAAAAGAATTAAAAGGATTTAAAAGCAAAAATAAAATATTAAAGGAAATTAAAAGTATTAAAAATGAAAGGGAGCGGGTTCAAAGTTGAGGGAGGCTAATTTTTTTCTTCTTTTTGTTACATGCAACTAAGCAACATTTTAATAGAATCACTAAACTATTTTTTGAACTTTGCTGCTTATTCTCAGTTTTTTCTTATTTCTTTTTTCTTTCTTGATGGATAGGCAATACCCAAGCATGGTGGGTACGGATAAAGATATGTTGTAGATCTTCGGCATTGTTAAAATAAAGTACGATTCAATGTATTTCCTACGGAAATCCTTCCGAGATCTGGCAAGAATACGTGGTTGATCAAATCAATCCATGAGAACGTTCACTGGAATGCATTTAAGTAAGATGCTGTTCGTTGCGTATGGTGTAGGCCCTGCGGTGCTCAGACACCTGATCGGATAGAGCCCTACGGGTCTCCCTAACATAGCGGCAATTAGGTAGCCGGCAGGCAATTACTGAACAATCTGTGTAGCAAAGAATATCGTCGACGTACCCTTACATATAAGGGGATTTGAACCTGTCCAATTTCTAAGATAAATCCTTTTATTCCTTTCATTTACTTTAATTGTTTTTTAATCAATCCTTTTGATCCCTTTTTTCTTTATTTTATTCAATTTGGGTTTTCTTTAACAAAGCCCTTAAACATTTTTTCTTTTTCTTTTCTATTGTTTTTTAATTCTTTTTCTTTTAATTCTAGTTTTTATTAGTTACAGTCTTTTGTAGTTCTTGCTAATGCAGGTACTTCGAATCGGTAATTGCAGTCCTGAGCTGATACGACCCATTTGTTTACGTCATGTGTCTTTCCCGAGAATGTTCCTGTCATCTTTTCCGATGTTTTGGACTTGAAAACATCGACTTTTCTTTTACTTAAAAAAGAAGAGAAAACACCAAGTGGCAGCAGTGTCTTCCTTGAGATATTACCCAGAATACAGTTGGATGAAGTTTCCAGAAAGCTCCAGATTTCCAGTTTATTTGATGTATAAATTCTCAAGTTCTGTGTTGTTTAATTCACTTGTAAATGCCCTCTCTCGAGTCTTTGGCGAAATTAGTGGTGTTGTAATTTTATTTCATGTATTAAATGTGTATTTAAAATTTAAACAGGTGTACGGCTCCTAATCAATGTCATTATCATTGAAAAGTTTTAGGGGAAAATAATAAATTATTAGTTTACTTTAACGTAATAAAGTTAACTAACACTTTAATGGTGATTATTATTTATCTAAAATTTAAGAATTGGTCATTTACTTTTTTTTTCAATATTTCAACATTGTTTTATCAGATTGTAAATCCACGATCAATGAGGAATGTGTAAGTGCTTTATTTGTTCGCTTTGTTTTTTGTTTTGTTTTTTTTCTTTATCGAGAGAACAATACAAAGGTTACACAGATAAGTCTTGGAAAATCCTCTGATTGCATCTTTCGGAAACGCAGCTTCGTTCTAAGTATTTGACGTCAGCTGATTAGTGCAGATCAATTCATTCACACCCTTTTAATTTCCTCCAATCACGTTCCATTCCATTACTATAAAAACGATCATTTTATTGTAAGGATCATCAGATTCAAGAAGATCCTATTATGATGTCGAAGGCAGTAGTTGTGTCAGTCTCTCTGTTATTATGGGTAACTTCATGTACGAGTGACTGTCAACAGAATTGCGGTAAGTAAATACTTCAATTACTTACAAATCAAATATAGTCTTTGCTGTTATACATGGAAATAGCCAGAAATCTATGATTATTATTATTTTGAAACTGGCTCTAAAATGATAGAGAACTTCAAGTTTCTTTTTTTTTTTTTCTTTCTTTCGAAATCAATACTTTGGGTATTGTTTACTATGTGTATATATTCATCTACAGTTAAGGTATCGTATTCGTACACTCAAGTGATAATTAACACAACATAAGAAGGTTAAATCTGATTCGATCATTTCTTGATCCCAGGAAAGAAACTCCATTTAATACTGATTCGAGCAATTTCGACAAGTAACCAAGGAGAAAAATTCCTAGCCTGTTACTGAGAAGTTGTTGCTTTGGGGCGCTTTGATGTTGTCCTTATATTATCTACTCTTACCATATTAAATTTATTAAACTAGAAAAATTCTATTATTTAAAAGTTTCTAATTTACATTGATTGATGTTTTTTTTTTTATTTAGGTGCTAAAAGACGACGTTACGATGTCAAAGATCTTGGTTATGAGGGATATTTCCATGGATGGGTCGATGTTCAAGGGCAAGGGGGAGCTAATGACTACTGCAGGTGACTATCAATACAGTATTAATTAAACTGCACTAATACTTAATCTTAATAAATTGTAGGGAAAAGGTGATCGGTTTTAGGAGTTGGCGGCAATTAGTTATGAAATCATGGAAGTTTGAGGGAAGTCAAAAGACTAACATAGGTCCTGCAATACATTTCCATGTCTTTTAAAATGACTAAGCACACTAGGATATCAAATATGAGAGTACAGGAGTTCAATAATAATCAATTATCTATACCACATCAAGATATAGATATGTACGTAAAAAGAAATAAGTAAGCCAAGAAATAATAAGCTAAAAAAGTAAACATTCAGTTTCGTCTTAATCACTCAGAGTGGATTTAAATCACATTTCTTATTGATGTTATTGTTAATGGAGTCAAACAAGGCTTCGTGTTTCTCTCCAGTCATGAATTCATCTGTGATTTAAGTAAAATTTACTAAGTTGACAACGAAACCTGGAACGATCCTGACTCGCCCAAAATACTTACATTTAAATAACTGCTATATTATTAAATATAGATAGTACTATTTTCTATGATAATTATTACTAATTCTTATTTTTCTGCATTTTAAGGCTGGTAGGAAGTGAACCAAACATCTTCTTAGCTTGTGCACTAGGAGGAACTCATGGACAGGATGAATATATTTATAGATCCGCTTCGGGATTCGATAAAGGATATACGAACACTTGGTACATGAAGGATGAAGATGGAGACGGAAGAGACGATTATTGCAGGTAAATAGATAATGCTGATTTTAATTTTGCACCGTAGACAAGCATACAATTATAATTTTTCATTTATTTATGTAATGATTTATTTATTTATTTATTATTTATTTATTTATTTATTTGTAGATGTGTAGGTGTTAATGTCGAATCGAAGAATACCTTACGAGTGGAATGTATGAAAGCCGGGGAAAAAGGTTTCTATGGTTCCGAAGCACAAGGTGGAAGTCAATACACTTTTAGTCCAACAGGGGCTGTTGATTGCAATGCTAAAACAGTTCGACCAGAATTCGGATACCCTCAGTGGGATTGGACGAGATTTATTTAAATTAATCATTAGACAAATTAACAGCTGAATCTAAATAGCATAATTTTCTAGGTTCGTCCGTTAGAGTAACAGTAATGGAGAAGCCGGGATGTTTCAGTTGCCGATGTTAAAATGCTTTAGCTTTGGAAGCTCTTACATTTTCATAAGTTTAGTATTATATACAGTATAAAAAAGAAGGGTTTGCTGAATCAGCACTGTGTCAAAATTTATTAACAAAAATCTAAAACATAAAAAAAAATAATCTGTTTTTTTGTTATTTTTTTTTTTTTTTTTGTAAATGTTATTTATAAATGATAATCTATTCTTTAGAAAATTTTAAAAATGTACGTATTTGATTTACTCCATTAAAAACTGTTCTTTGTTCTCAAAAACCTAAATGAAAACAAACAAAATTAAATCAGTATTTTTGTCAGTAAGTTTCTGTAATTTTACAAAACCAATTGTTATTTTTTTTTAAATAAATATTTCAAAAATAATGGAGTGTTGTTTTGTTTTTTGATCCGGTGCTTCAATAGGACAATTGAATAATTTTATCCATTAAATCAAAAAAAAAAAAAAGAAAAAGAAATTATAATTATATATTATAAAAGCGTTATTTTGTCTGTCATAAGACTTTATGTTTTTTAAATTTTCTGACCAAACTATAAGAGATAGAGTGGTCATGTAAATGGATAAAATATAGATCTATTTAAGACAAACAAAATGCTACAAAAATCTTTCGAAAAATGTTTTCGGTTTCCAAGATGGCGCCTTTTAAAGGGTCAAATTTTGACTTTTTCTCTATTTAAACGAAAAGTATAAAAGATGGAAGAGTACATTATATTGAGAAAATGTTGGTATTTGAAAGTTCTACCGAATACATATCTACCTACATTATACATTTCTTAGATAATCCATTCAATTTCATTTGTTTTCTTTGCAATGGGTTTATTTAAATTCAGTTTTGTGTTTAGTTATTAACTTCATTGGAATTTAAGTTAATTACATTTTTTTTTAACGTTATTGTTAATGTTCATAATGCGTTTCATTTCGTATTGGAGTCGAAGAAAATATTCAGTTTTTCTCGAGTCATGTTTTGATCTACGATTAACTTCAAGACAACAATGCACTGATAACTAAACTGTCTCTTTTTTTTTAAAGTTTGAAAATATTCTAAAGAGCATGAGCATCTGTGACTTGTTGTCGGCAAAGCTTTGGTCACCAGCTTCAAACAAACTTTTCTAATTTTTTTTTTTTTTTTTTTTTAGTCTGTTTCGACATTCCTGGATATCAGATTCTAGAGTAGAGCAAGAAATTTTTTTTTTCTTTGTCTCTCGTGTTTATTTAATATTCTAAATATCAGCTTTTCATTTACATCAAGTTTGAGTTAACAACGAAGAACGAATTTACAACAGGACCACATCATCGTATTGCAATCCTAACTAATATTATAAAAGTGAAACTCTGTAAGTTTGTTTGTCATTCATTCAATCACGCCTCAACGTCGCAACGGATCTGAATGAAATTTTGTAGGTAGGTAGTCTGGGACACGGAGTAGGATATATATCCAGTAGAACCTCATTATAACGGACTAATAGGGGCTGAAGGTTGTCCTTTTTAATGAAAATCCGGTTTATAACAAATAATTCTTATAGGGGTGTAATTCAGCAGGGTGTACATCAATGAAAGTACAATAGTTAGCTAAAAAGTGTTTATTATATATCGAATAAAAAAAACAGCCTTCAACATAATAGATTGATTTGAAAAAGATGTGTATGTATACACTGCATTAATCTTTAGAACAAGAAGGTCCTGTTCATGTTGATTGCTTACATTCATTGGCTTGAAAAAATAATCTATTTTCTGCTGGGGTTGTCCCATCGATGTTTAATCGCTTGCTTGGAAATATAAAACTCGTCAGATAAAAATTAGCATTCTTTATTATTATTATAATTTTTTAAAACTGTCCGTTATAAGCGACGTCCGTTATAATTGGGTCCGTTATAATGAGGTTCTACTGTACTACTTTTAATCCTGGTCGATCAATTAGTTCCTGTGGGATACGATTGTATGTCTATACGGCACCACAAATCTGAATAAAAAAATTCCCAAAACTATCGATAAATGGCGCTAGCGCAGTTTTAAATCGCGCAATGGTTTGATTGACAATAAGTGCGTATAAGGAGATTGTTTGAAAGCTCGGACAACGATTAACTCAGGAATTACTGATACTACTATATATAAGACGATTTATACGGTGATACATATGCAAGGCTTTAGAACAAGCCGGCTAGTTCTAAGTAAAGATAAATTTAATTCTTTATTTTTTTTTGTATTTATTCATTGTTTAAATTAAATTAAAAGGTGGACTTTTTTTTAAATTCATTCCCGAAGGGCGTAATCAGTTCTTTTATTTTATCTCTGATTGATCTGGATCAACGTGCTAAAAATCATAGTCATTGGCCAAGTCGTATAAAAGGATCAAATGTATTTTATCTTGCAAACATCGCCTTATAAGAAGGAGTCTCCGCTCCCTTGCCTCCAATTAAATGCTTATCTTACTTACTTACTTATCAAAAGTAGACCTTACTATGATAATTATTACTAATTTTTATTTTTCTTCATTTTAAGGCTGGTAGGATATATCGAAACAAACCTCACCTTAGCTTGTGCACTAGCGGGAACTCATGGATAAGATGAAATGAGTTATAAATCCCTTCCAGGATTTGATAGATAATAGATAGAGGATATACCGACACCTGGTACATGAAGGATGAAGATGGAGACGGAAGAGCCGATTACTGCAGGTAAATGGATAATGCTGATTTTAATTTTACCCCATAGTCAAATTCAAACATCCCAGTTTAATTTTTCATTTAATACTCATTTATTTTTATCTATTTATTTATTTACACGTGCTCTTTTTATGTATACGCAAGGATATATTACAATTAAATCTTCTTTCTTATGCTATTTTATGGCCATGCAAATTATATATTTTAATTAGAATTTTAATTTATTATATTTTAATTAAAAATCCTGTTGTAAATAGTGGTATAAAATTGAGATTACTAAGCTTCATCCTTCAAATTATTAAAAACACTTTATTGTAATCATTTGTATTTAAGTAATTTTTCCATGTTTCTTATTTCTTTTCTGTGCAATACTCATCTGAATGGTGAACATAGTACAGTCGAACCTCCGTATATCGAACTTCCACATATCGAAATTTTCTATTTATCGAACTCTTAGCAAATCTCCATGTTCATTACATAGAAAAACTGTTTCTATATATCGAAAAAATCTCTATATATCGAAATTTTTTTCAAGACTTATTGGGATAAAAGTGTGAATAAAGTTGAATTGCTGAAGAATATAGACAGCGGAATGCGCAAAAAAGACAGCTAAATTCGGTATTCCCGCAAGCACAGTGTCGACTATTGTAAAAAATCGAATGTCGTTGCTTATTATCCTACAGACGAAGACATACTGAGTTCGTTTCATGAAACTGAAAAAGAAATCGAAGAACCAGAAGAAATAAATGAATCTGAAAACATTTCTAAGCCATCGAAGAAAGAAATGCGAGAAGCGTTTGAAACAATAAGTCGTGGACTTCAATTCGCGGAGAATGTTCCTATGAAGTTTTAGTGGACTGAATAAAAGCTAACATTTCTTTGATGAAGTTTCCGCAAAACTGGCTGTTTAGCAAGAAATTCGAAGTTTTTTTTAAAAAAATGTAATTGTGATTATTGTAACCCCTGTTTGGGTTATTTTTTTTTTAAAGATATGTAGTACTCAATAAATCTTTCATATTAATTCATTTTTTAATTACCTTATTAACTTTCATTTAATGTGATTCGCATATAAATTAGAAATTGAGTTTCGTGTATGAAAATTAGCTTTAATTTTAATGTTTTAGGAGTAATTATGATAAAATTCTATATATCGAAATTTCTATATATCGAATTATTTTCCGGCAATTTGCTACTTCGTTAAACAAATTAACAAATGAATCTAAATAGTCTCCTTCTCCGGGTCAGTTAGACTAACATTAATAGAAAAACGTATTCAGGGATGTTTTAGTTAGCGATGTTAAAACGCTTTAGCTTTACAGTCTCTTACATTTTAATTAGTTTATTATTACAAAAAAAAAATCTGCACGATATTATAATTTAGTAAGAAAAACCTAAAATTTCAGTATTTCAGTATTTTTTTTTTCCTAAATATAAATTATAATGTACATCTGTTATTAGAAAGTATAAAAAAAAGTACTGTAGTGTTTCATTTCTTGCATTAAAAAATGTTCTTTGTTACTTAATGAAATACAAAAATTTAAATGAAAGCAAACGAAATTGAGTTCAATCAGTATTTTTGTAAGTTAATAAGTTTCTGTATTTTTATAAAACCAAATATTAGGTTTATTTTTGTTGTTGTTGTTTTTTTTGGGAATAAAATTAAAAACAAAACAAAAAAAACAAGTGTTGTTTTGTTATTTGACCCAGTATTTGTATGGGCACCAGTCGATCAATAGTATAACAAAGAGCATGGGCGCCGTGTTCATTCTTCAATGTACGTCGCCCCCCCCCCCCTGCCCAAACAGAAGTGATCAGTATGAATAGTTGGATTTAATTATTTTAAAAACAATATTTACGGAAAGATTTCCAAATTCCCTTTTCTTTAATAATCTTAATTATCAGTAAATAATTTTAGAATAGAAATTAATGATGCCTAGAAAAACGAAAGGCCACAACACAAATAGATTTATAATAAGTTTATATCTTAAAATTCGCAAATGTTTTCAAAAAAATCTGCGTTTCATTTTGAAAACGTTCGTGAATTTTAATATATAAACTTATTACAAATGTATTTGTGTGGTGGCCTTGAGTCTTTGATATGAAAACTACAAACTCGCCCAATAATGGAATATATACGGTAATATATTATATTTGCTGGTTGATATGAGGGAAGGAAGCATCCCCAGAAGAGACCCCATGGAAGGGCCTAGAAATACGCTAAATGGAAGCTACAGCCTGTGACAATGTAGGGAAGTAGTACTTGTATCCTTGCGCCAACGAATAATTTATTACTTACTTACAGGGAGTTAAAGAATGAAAACCGAGATTCCTACGATATTTATAAATTCGTAATCAGTCTAAAACTCACTTTCATTTCATTGCTAAAACTACTTCATCACAACTTAGTAAATACATAAAATCTTCGTTGAATTTAATTTCAAATTAACTTCAAAGTTGAATCATCATTTAAATTCTGCGGTTTTCTATGTGTGTGTGTGTGTATTTTTATATATTTTTTTATTTTATTTTTGGAATGACCTGGGCTTTCATCTAGTTAATAAATACATCTGCCTTCTTTTCGATATTGTTTAATAGCCCTTAAATATCGTCATCTCCTTAAAACGATATCTTCCCGATCAATCAAAGTAGAATCCCGGGCGTTGTCGGCAATAAGTAGACTAAAACCGTTTCGCTGCATTGTTCTCAAAGTAAAATTTGACAGATCATCATCGTTATTTCTTTTAGCAGCAGTTGGAATTTCTTTTTTAAATAAAATTCAACTACTTTTCGTCGGATGTAAGATATATTAAAACTATCAAACTTCTGTCCTCATTCGGCCGGGAATGGGAGATCGCGGCCCGGCGTTTTCGCTTCGGTCCGTATCCTGAAAACTATTAATGAACTACTTGTTAGTCATTTGTCAGTTCGACAATGGCACGTACTAAAGTCCGCCAAACCAAAGAACGACCGTGGCCACCAGATGTCGCAATAGTAGAATTTGAATCGATTGTATATGTCAGTGTTTATGGCGGGAAAGTTTATGGCTTCTGATTGGCGACTCTCAAGCGAGGCAAACCTTTGTCAATAGTTTCTCTTAAGTCCTGGAATGATTAAGGGATCATAGGTGCATTTCAAGGTCAAAGTCGTTGTTTCGTTTGGCCGTGTGTAAGTGAGAAGGATTATCTCTTCAAAGTTTGCAATATATATTCAATACACTTTATTTTGAATGACTAAGTAAAGCAAAAATCTTTGCCCAGACGAAGAATAATCGATCAGTAGAGAACGCAGCCATGTTGAATCACCAATTGAATTCATTCTTGACCTTGACTAAACCTCATTATAAATGACACGATTATAGAAATGATTTTGATGTGCGATGATATTATAAATATCACTTTAATATCCAATTCATAACGTAAAGTCTAACAAAAACATATGATAAAACATATTGAGATAAATTTGGTCAAGGACTCTTTCTTTACCCGGATTGGTAAATCGTATTACAACGGTGTAACTTCTACAATGCTGTTTTTCTTTACTTTACACGTGCAAACTATGCAAAAAATGAAGATGAAAGCCGAAGATCGCGAGAGTTGGAGAGCGATTATAGTGGGGGCGAACTAGTGGTAAGATTGAAACACCGAGAGATATTACATTTCGATTTGTTGTTATTTTTTTTGTTTTTGTTCTTTCGAATAAAATAAGTTCACAAATAGAAAGAATCGATGTATATTTACATCAGTATTGCGTTTTTATTTAATAACATTTCGCGGGAAAAAAAAATAGTTCCAGAAAGAATTTAAATATTATTTTCTATAAAAAGTTTAATTTTTGTATTGGTTAAATCCATTTATTTTTAATTAAAATAAATCATATATAAATTTAATATGGATTACAATGGATTATAAGAACGTCAATTGGTTGTTGTCAATGAATTAAGTATTTCTCTTCAACTACTTTTCTATGGATATTTGAAATTTCCGAGCTTTTATTTCTCCACAAACATCAACATGGTAAAAAATTTCAAATATAAAAGATCAATAATCTCTTGTCCGTTAATAGCAAAGTTTCATGAAGTTTCGATGATTCAAAAATTATTCCAACTTATTGTTATTAAAAGATACAAAATTAATGAATATAAATTTCACAATGTGAATTATAGAAAATACACATTTATGTAACATTATAAATATATTACTGAATTCATTTGTTTCTATGAATGCTGTCCTCCATTAAAATATCACGAGGCTCCTGTGAGGTTGTGAAGAAATGATTTTTTTTCTCCTATTAAATCACCGTAATAATGAATCGTAAGTATAGCCTAATTGTTATTCATTACGATGATAATTTAATACAGATTCGCAACTCCTACCGCCATTCAGTTCACAGTGTGTTCTGCAATGACTTGGAAATAATATCTTATATTATAAAAGCGTTATTCTTTCTGTCATAAGACCAGGGCCGTCGCGTGGGCGGGGCTACTGGGGCGATCGCCCTGGGCGCCGCGGCAAAGGGGGGCGTCTGACGAAATCTTGCCCAGGGCGCCATGGATAGGGAGGCGCCGCGGCAACGGCAACAGGAGATTCCGTTTTTTGGGGTTTTTTTTTGGTTGTTGAATTGGAAATTCAGGGGGTGCCTGACAAAATCTTGCCCCGGGCGCCAACAAACCACGCGACGGCCCTGAATATAAGGACAACATCAAAGCGCCCCAAACCAACAATTTCTTTGTAAGAGGCTATGAATTTTTCTCCTAAATTACTTGTCCAAATTGCTCGTAAGCTTCACTCAATTCAGTATTAAATGGAGTTTCTTTCCTGGGCTCAAGAAATGATGGAATCAGATTTAGCCTTCTTATGTTGTGTTAACTATCACTTGAGTGTACGAATGCGATACCTTAACGTTTGATGAATAGATACACATAGTAAACAATGTCTGTGACATAACCAAAGCATTGATTTAGGAAGGAAAAAAAATAAAGAAACTTGATGTTCTTTATAATTTTACAGCCAGTTTCAAATTAATAATAATCATAGATTTCTGGCTATTTCCATGTATAACAGCAATGACTATATTTGATTTTAAGTAATTGAAATATTTACTTACTGCAATTCTGTTGACAGTCACTCGTACATGAAGTTACCTATAATAACAGAGAGACTGACACAACTACTGCCTTCGACATCGTAATAGGATCTTTTTGAACCTGATGATCTTTACAAGAAAATGATCGTTTTTATAGTAACGGAATGGAACGTGATTGGAGGAAATTAATTGCGAGTGAATGAATTGATCAATAAGATTAACGTGTGTGAATCAGGTTTGAATCAAACCTGATTCAAACATGAATGAATTGATCTTCTTTACTAATCAGCTGATGTCAAATACTTAGAAAGAAGTTGCGTTTCCGAAAAATGCAATCAGTGGATTTTCCTCTGATAATTTTAGATAAATATTAATAATAATAATAATAATAACGTATTATAATGAGTCTTTTAATTATTATTTTAATAATTATAATTAATAGTTTAGATAAAAATATAGATAAATAATTAATAATGTAGATAAAATAAACTATATTTTGTATTTTAATTGAAGTATCATTGAAAATAGTTCATTAGTAGATTTACGTGTACTGAGATGCATTAATGACATTGATTAGGAGCCGTACACCTGTTTAAATTTTAAATATACAATTAATACATGAAATAAAATTACAACACGACTAGTTTCGCCAAAGACTCGAGAGAGGGCATTTACAAGTGAATTAAACAACATTGAACTTGAGAATTTATACATTAAATAAACCCGGAAACTTGAGCCTTCTGGGAATTTCATCGAGCTGTATTCTGGGTAACATCTCAAGGAAGACACTGCTACCCCTGGTGTTGAAAAGTAGAACTAAGTCCAAAACATCTGAAAAGATGACAGGAACATTCTCTCGAAGACACATGATGTAAACGAATGGGTCGTATCAGCTCAGGACTGCAATTACCGATTAGAAGTACCTGCATAAGCAAGAACTGCAAAAGACTAACTAATAAAAACTGATATTAAAATGAAACGAAAAAGAATTAAAAAATAATAGAAAATAAAATAAAAAAAATGTAAGTGCCTTGTTATAAAAACCCAAATTGAATAAAATAAAGAAAAAAGGGATTAAAAGGATTGATTAAAAAAACAATTAAAATAAATAAAAAGGAATAAAAGGATTTAAAAGCAAACATAAAATATCAAAGGAAATTAAATTTTAGATAAATAATAATAATCACCATTAAAGTGTTAGTTAA
>JAFIDM010006943.1:27997780-28059577 GCA_023159025.1 Thereuonema tuberculata
TTAACTAACACTTTAATGGTGATTATTATTATTTATCTAAAATTTAAGAATTGGTCATTTACGTTTTTTTTTTCCAATATTTCAAAATTGTTTTATCAGATTGTAAATCCACGATCATTAAGGAATGTGTAAGGGTTTTATTTGTTTGCTTTGTTTTTTTTTCTTTATCGAGAGAATAATACAAAGTTTACACAAATAAGTCTTGGAAAATCCTCTGATTGCATCTTTACGAAACGCAACTTCGTTGTAAGTATCTGACGTCAGTTGATTAGTGCAGATCAATTCATTCACACCCATTTAATTTCCTCCAATCACGTTTAATTCTGTTACTATAAAAACGATCATTTTCTTGTAAAGATCATCAGGTTCAACAAGATTCCATGATGAAGTTGTGTCAGTCTATCTGTTGTTATGGGTAACTTCATGTACGAGTGACTGTCAACAGAATTGCAGTAAGTAAATACTTCAATTACTTACAAATCAAATATAGTCTTTGCTGTTATACGTGGAAATAGCCAGAAATCTATGATTATTATTATTTTGAAAGTGGCTCTAAAATGGTAGAGAATTTCAAGTTTCTTTATTTTTTTTCCTTCCTAAATCAATTCTTTGGTTATGTCACAGACACTGTTTACTATATGTATATATTCATCAAACGTTAAGGTATCGCGTTCGTACACTCAAGTGATAGTTAACACAACATAAAAAGGCTAAATCTGCTTCGATCATTTCTTGATCCCAGAACGAAACTCCATTTAATACTGATTTGAGTGAAACTTATGAGCAATTTGGACAAGTAATCAAGGAGAAAAATTCCTAGCCTGTTACAGAGAAATTGTTGCTATGGGGCGCTTTGATGTTGTCCTTAATATTATCTACTCTTACCACATTAAATTCATTAAATTATAAAAATTCTAACAAGAAACAGACGCATAAAACCGCACACAATTAAAGGTTCAGTGAGCTATTTTTGGATTTTTCGAACCGGAAACTCAAAACAGAACCGTTTTGAGATTCCTATCTCTCATCGGCTGGGTTCGCCCAGTACTTAATAGCTCAGTGGAACTAGAAGATTATTCTTAATTTATATTTTGATTTTTGTTTATCTTAAGGATCATTGTTTTGTCTACTTGTCCTTTGTTTCTGTTTCTTTTGGTTCAACTATTGAGTACTGAGCGAACCCAACCGATGAGAGATAGGAATCCCGAAACGGTTCCGTCTTGGGTTCCCGGTAAAAATAATCCAAAAATACGAGCTCAGTGAACTTTTAATTGTGTGCGGTTTTATCTTCTTCTTCTTGTTATATGTCTCACCGCACGTTAAATTTGACTATTAGAAAAATTCTATTATTTCAAATGTATTAATTTATTTTGATTGATATTTTTTTTTTAATTTAGATGCTAAAAGACGACGCGACGTTACGATGTCAGAGATCTTGGTTATGAGGAATATTTCCACGGATGGGTCGATGTTCAAGGGCAAGGGGGAGCTAATGATTACTGCAGGTGAATATCAATATAATATTAATTAAACTTAATTAATACAGTTGAATCGCGATAATCCGACATTACGGGACCGAGGGGGTGTCGGATTACCAAAGGTTGATATTTTAAAACTGAATTTTGACTTCTAAGGCAAGAAAATGTAAATTATCTATACACAGTACTGTATGTACTACAGTATGTATATTGCTACAATCTATACTAAAATCTTTTATTTCTCTGTCTGTCTGTGTGTCTGGCGCAATTTTCTGTGCGAATGGAAAATAGAAATAATTTTTACAATGAAATTTCCGCGACGGGAATTGAACCTGCAACTTTCTGATCCGAAGTCGGATGTGTTATCCATTAGGCCATAGGGACTACAACTCTTTTCATATTGTTTTTTGACTTATATCTCCGCAATTGTTGTGTTGTTGTTGTGCCCCAATGTTAGTGCAACAATGGAAAACGGTTTTTCATTTTTTATTGTCACGAGGAAGTCGACAAATTCAAAGTGAGCATTATTGAACTTCAAAATAATGCATTAACTGCTTTCTTTGGAATCGAGTTTTGTTAGATTATCTTAAATTTTATTTTCTTATTATTATTACTTTTAATAATTGAATTGTACCATATTAATATATTTATCATTATGTGAAGGAGCTTTTGCTACTTGTTGATCTTCTCTTCCACATGCAGTATTTTGCGTTTAATGAGCGCTTCTACTTACAGGTCTCGGGTACCTTCGTGGGCTTACCGTCTTCAGCTGTACTCGCGGAGAGCGTCATGGATTTCATTGAATCACAGATCACTTCAATTGATAGTATTTTTCATAATGTACACTATCTTTGCCGCTATGTCGATGACACGTTCCTTATTGTCAACAACCATTATGTGAACGATGTTCTCAATGACTTTAACGGGGTTAACCCCAGAATCCAGTATACCTTAGAGACGGACATCGACGGCTTTATACCGTTTTTAGATGTAGGTATTAATAAAAACAGGGCTTAGGGTATGAAACATCAGTGTATCGAAAGAAAACTGATGCCCTTATTACTACGAACTATTTTAGCTCGGTACCTGAATGTTACAAAAGAAACTCGGTGACTATGGCACTGGATAGGGCTTTTAAAATCTGCTTTAGTAGTCAGATTTATTGAAGGAATGCAACGAAATAAAAAGGATCTTTTTGAATAATGATTTCCCTGAGCCTGTATTGGAAGGTTTTTTTAAGAGGTTCTTTAAAAATAGGCATTTCAGGAAAAATGAAATGAAACCCATTGATTTATTGAGCAATCAAGGGAATGGTGCCACGAAAGAAAAACGCAAAAGGGTAGATAAATATGTTTCGATCACATACGATGAAGCTTTAGTAAAAAGGTTAAAACCTACTCTAACATCGGTGGGGATCGGAATTGCTTGCAAGCCTAGAAATACTATAGGCTCTCTCCACAACCGGAAAAATAATTTTTGGAATAACGAATCTTTACTTAAGATGAAGGGAACTATATATGGAATCAGGTGCCAAGCAACTAACACTGGTAGTAGTAAATGCCTAAATATTGGTAATTCAAAAAGGGTATTGGAAAAACGGGTTAATGAACACGTAAATGCGGTCAAAGTAGGTAATATGGCTTATAAAACCGCCGCTCATTGTATCAACAATGGACACTCATTAAATATCAACAATACAGCTGTGTTTGGAAAAAGAAAAATCAGATATTTACGTGAGTTCTATGAGTCAGGGATGATTAGAACAATGGGAAGCTATAATCAGGATCTATCGACCAAAAACGTTTTAGAGTATGGTTTGTAAATGGATCGTTTCTAGTTTTTAATAATGTTTAGTATTGAGCGTCGTTTGTTGTAGCAGACGATTACTTCCGGCACAGGTTCTAATTATTCACGCTAGGGGAAACCATTAAGCCAGAAGTCCCAAGGTACATTGCTTCATTTCTCATTTGATCAACGACTCCCGTCAAGGGATGAATATTCTAAGGTAGAGGGGTCTTTTTAATCAACTTGATAACGAAGCCAGTAAGAAGGTGCTTCGAAACGTACGTTGTTTTTATTGCGTCTTGTTTTATTTTATTGATTGGTGCCGTTTTAGTTGGCTGTTTATTATCGTTAGTGTTTTTCTTTATTACTCTAAAGAAATAAGTAAGCAAAGAAATAGTAAGCTTAAAAAATAAACATTCAGTTTCGTCTTTACTTATTCACCACAGTGGATTTAAATACATTTCTTATTAATTTATTGTTAATGTTTCTAATGGAGTCAAACAAGGCTTCGTGTTTCTCAACAGTCATGATTTGATCTGTCATTTAAGTAAAATTTCCTAAGTCAACAAGGAAACCTGGAACGATCCTAACTCGCCCAAAATACTTATGTTTAAATAACAGCTTTATTATTAAATGCAGACAGTACTAATTTCTATGATAATTATTAGTAATTCTTATTTTTCTTCATTTTAAGGCTGGTAGGAAGTGAACCAAATATCTTCTTAGCTTGTGCACTAGGAGGAACTCATGGATAGGATGAATATATTTATAGATCCGCTTCAGGATTCGATAGAAGATATACGAACACTTGGTACATGAAGGATGAAGATGGAGACGGAAGAGACGATTACTGCAGGTAAATGGATAATGCTGATTTTAATTTTGCACCTTTGTCAAGTATTTAGTTATAATTTTTCATTTATTTATTTATTTATTTATTTATTTATTTATTTATTTATTTATTTATTTATTTATTTGTAGATGTGTAGGTGCTAATGTCGAATCGAAGAATACCTTACGAGTGGAATGTATGAAAGCCGGGGAAAAAGGTTTCTATGGTTCCGAAGCACAAGGTGGAAACAATACACTTTTAGTCCAACAGTGGCTGTTGATTGCAGTGCTAAAACAGTTCAACCAGAATTCGGATTCCCTCAGTGGGATTGGAACAGATTTAATTGAATCAATCATACTAGACAAATTAACAACTGAATCTAAATAGCATAATTCTCTAGGTTCGTCCGTTAGAATAACAGTAATGGAGAAGCCGGGATGTTTCAGTTGCCGATGTTAAAATGCTTTAGCTTTATAAGCTCTTACATTTTCATTATATAAAAAAAAGGGTTTGCTGAATCAGCACTATGTCAAAATTTATTAACAAAAATCTAAAAAACATAAAAAAAGTATGTTTTTTTTATTATTTTTTTGTAAATGTAATTTCTAAATGATAATCTATTCTTTAGAAAACATTAAAAATGTAAGTATTTGATTTACTGCATTAAAAACTATTCTTTGTTCTTTTGGATATTAAATTCAAAAACTTAAATGAAAACAAAATTTATTCAGTATTTTTGTAAGTATGTTTGTAAATTTCTGTAGTTTTATAAAACCAATTATTATTTTTTGTAAAATAAATATTTCAAAAATAATGAGTGTTGTTTTGTTTTTTAACCCAGTGCTTCAATTGGACAATTGAATAATTTTATCCATTACGGAAAAGAAATTACAATTTTCTACATAACAACGAAATACAGTATAAGAAATTCATTTTCAAATTAAATAACGTCAGATTACATTTGCCATCTATAAGGATTATCAATATAAATAAAAATTGCCATCTTATTTGTTTTATCTTTTTTATTTTCGTTTAAAAAAGAATGTCAACTTTAAAAAAAAAAAAAAAAACAAAGTGGATTGTAAATCACGACTAATATTTGAGATATATCGCATATTTGAAATATGTGATATATTTAAATAAATTGTTTTGGCTAGTCCTAATTTATTGTAGTAATAAAACTTTAAGAAAAAGATAAATAGGTAACAAATATCTGGGAATTAACTGAATTGAGAATACATAATATATTTTAAAATAAAGTTTGTTAAAATAATATATTTCAAATTTGGTTTCGATGAAAGTTTTAAGAATATATTTAAGAATTGTAAGAATATAGTGATTAAATATTCTGATTATATATTACGATCTTTTAATGTCGAGAAGGACTGAAGCAGGGACAAAGATCTAAACAAACTGGCTACAGGCCAAAGAACTCTAGTAAACATAAATCGGCGGTTTAAATAGTTACAATAAACATAGGGTGATTGGTTGAGACACTAACTCAAAGGGACATTTCATTGGCTACAATAATTAAAGTTTTAAAAACTACAAAAATCAGTTGACAATTAAAAATACAGCAATTAATAAATACACAATTATCAACTGAACGTTTGGAAATGAAACAAATATTAAACTTTGAGAACGTATAAAAACAGTCTTTATTTTTGTAATTAGTCGTTACCTTTTAGTTTTCAGATAACGACTATTTTCAAAAATAAAGACTTAGAAATAAAATAAAAATTACTCGTTCAATATTTACTGTTTCTCCTGTAAGTCTTAAATTAAAAATGCATTTTCACTTATGTCATAGACAAGAAAATAGATTGTATTACAACTATTTAATATCATTGCAGTCCAAAGGTTACACAGATAATTTAAGGAAAAACTTCTGATAGCATCTGTGGAATCGAGATATGGAATGACTTTTTATTTTTTGTTTAACTTCTTTCTCTACAGGATTTCGTAGAATCCATTAGATTTAGGCCTATTTCAATTTTTTTTTATTTATTATAATCCGAAAGTTAATATTTCCTAATCAAAGAAAATATTATCCTTTATTAAAATCTTTATTAAAGTTATTAAAATTTATTAAAATCTTTCCATTAACTTGACATTGCTGGAGCAACAAAATCCAACCAACTGTTGTAGTTAACCTACGGAAATTTATCTTTAACAATGACCAAAGCACTACTAGGAGCGCTATGTCTGTTTCTCTGTGTCTCTTATAGCTTTACTGATAGTTCATCGCATCGCCATAAGAAATTCAACTTTTTAAATTGTTTTCTGAAAATCTTATTCAAGTTTTGCTTTGAAAGTAGAAAAAAAATATTATTTCAGATATAATTCTAGTTATTTCATCTTTTAACTTTTAGCCTACTTCCCTAAGGAAAGCTGGGGCTCATAGAATCGGTATGTCTATGTGTGGATGTATAACGATTCTCTCCTTAAGAGCGAGAAATTTCGATACAGCTTACAAAAATCTCTCACTAGATGACTCTGTCTGTTTTGATCTATTTAAAGAAAGTTCCGCCCTGAAGATTAGTAGTTAGCAGCTTAGCAGTTCTTTATTATCCTTGCAAACAAGTTAATTTAACCTCCCCAATTATGCCATAGGCTATTAGTTGGGGACAATTCCTAAAGCCTGTGTTTTCTTGTATTATTACGGGATTTCTTTATTTTTTTATTAAATGCTTTATTTAGCTTAATTAGCTTTTTTGAACCTTTAGTTCTTTTATTTTAATGCCTTTTCGCCACTAGTTGTAGGAAAAGGCTCTTTTGTTTGTGTTAAACAACACAACATTTTTTTTCGCCTTTCTTGTTTTCGGGGGTCACTGCCAGGTGTGGCTGTGACCTTCATATGAGAATCTTGCCTTTCTGGTCTATATCTTGGACTATATTTAACTTTGTAAGGAGTAATTATAGTGGGCAGACCAATGAAACATTTTCTTCCATTGGGATAGATAACAGAAAAGTAGCAGATCGACATTGAGGAACACATTGATGACTAGGGCAGGCAATCATCAAGACAAATTATTAACGACAAAGTCTTAAAAGAGGGGTGAGAGATTTTCGGACGCATGTATATATTATATTTTATATTATATTAATATTATAAATACACTTTTGCCGTTATGGAAGTCATGGCAACTAGGTTTTTATCTGCCAAACATGCGGCACCACTGCAATTCCAGAATAAGCTTTTAAACTTGTTGGGTATGTTTTGATTGACTCCACTAAAGTGGTCTGGGTCAGTGAAGGAACGTCAGGAGGGTAAATGGAAAATACGTACAGTAATACCTTTGACCGAGCTCGTAACTCGATGTACTCGTATCTCAAATCATTTTTTCCCATAAGAAATAACAGAAAAAAAAATTAATCCGTTCCGGCCCTCCAAAAAAAAACTCCCTTATTAGTGCTAATAATAATGGAAAAAAACACGTTTTTAATTGCTATAAAGACACACACACACACCACACACACACACACACACATAACACAAAATTGTAGTAGGCCTATATAAGGATTCCTTATATATCACAGGATGTCTTTATATCACAGGATCCTTGTGATATAAAATAAAATGTGGTTTTAGTTATGAGTTCTTACTGACAGACGATACAGTATCGGCTAATGGCAGCATGTGCGGAGGAGGAGGAGGAAGGGAGGGAAGAGAGTTAGCCCGTACATAGATACTTGATTCCGAACCGTACCTTACACGTACGCTATATAACTTACATAAACCTAGAATTAACTTAGCTTACGTATTTTTTTTTTACTTCTCTATTTTTATTTTTTCGATTTGTATTCTTTACTTTTTTCTCCTGACTACCCTCACTTTCACTTGGCGCAGGCTTTTAACGAAATACCTATCGAGGGAGATTGGTTTCTGTCTCCCTTTCATAATGTTACGGAAATGAGTAAGGCAGTACTAAGGAGATACTTACGGAAGTCGACGAACACGTGAAGTGAACGAGTGAGGACACCTAGCGTCGGCGTCTGTAAGCGTGCTCGTATCTCAAAGCAAAAATTTGCTCGAAGGCTTGCTCGTATTTCGGAATAATCGTACGTCGGGATTATTCGTATCTCAAGATATTACTATATTTTCAAATTATCGTTTAATAAGGCAATGCAGCCAAGGAAGAAAAAGGACCTCAAGAATGCTCATTGCTAACATCCCTCAAAATAATCTCCAAGATTGTCCACGGTACGTTGCGAGCATTTGGGAAGGCGGAAAATACTATTAGCTGCATGTGACGCCGTCAAAATTTCATCTTTCCAACGTAACTGAAGCTTCAGTTTTAAAATCAAAGTCACATGGATTCCGGGCTGACGAATATGAAGGGTGTTCCAAGACTTCCCACCCCCCGTCGACGTAACAAAGCTTGTGAAGGAGCTGCTATGTTATATTTGAAGAATGATGGCATTGGACAACAGTTTCCGAACGCTGACAACGTACAGTGGACAAACTTGAAGATTATTTGGAGGTGGTGTTAGCATTTCTTAGCAATGTCTTAGCAATGAGCATTCCTGTGTTCCTTTTCTTCCTTGGCTACACTGTGTTGCCTTGTTAAACCATGATTTCCAAATACATATTTTCCAGTTACTCCCATTATGTTCCTTCACTGACCCAGACCACGTTAGTTGTGCCAATCAGAAGCACATCCAACAAGCTTTCAAATGTGGATTCTGGAATTGCAGTGGTGCCGCATGTTTGGCAGATAAAAAAAATAGTTGCCATGACTTCTGTAACGCCCACGTATATTATATTTATATTATTTTCCAAAAACTCCTATATCGTAACAAATAATCTAAGAAACAAATATGATCAACTGGTAATTTTCCCACATAATATATCTGTATATTTTCTGATAGTTATTCTTTAGAATTTTGTTTTCAAAAAAAAAAAAAAAAGAAAGACAGGAAAAAAAATCGACGTTATAAAAAAAAAAAAGACAGGAAAAAAAATCGATATAAAAGACCTTGGCTACGAAGAATACTTTCATGGATGGGTCGATGTTAGGGACAAGGAGGTGCTAATGATTATTGCAGGTAAATATTACTTAGAATTATCTTTACAAAAACTAATTTGTAATGTTTGATAAATTCAAATTTATTAAATTGATAGCGAATGAGGATTTTTAATTAAATAGGGTATTACGCCTTAATATTCTCGTTTTTTAATAAACATTCTAAATCTAACTTTTGAGCATTCTATTTCGTAGGTATTCATTTGCATTAATTAAATTTAAGGATTGTTCATACAACAAATTTTGATGATTTTAAAGATTGCAAATCCTTCACGTAACAAATTAAAAAATGATCAATTTTCCACTATTGCAGATTCTTTAGGCATCTTCAATGATATCAATAGTAAACAGATTTTTTTATAAATCTTAATCATAATACTATGAGCCGTGAATTCATAGATCACAGCAGGGTCAATCCATATGAAATCAACCAATAAAAAAATAATTTGTTACTGGCATATTTTATTTTATTGTTGGTAGTACATTTTCTGTTTATATTTACATTTGGGAGTAGAAAACGATTTTTTTTTTCATTTATTATTATCACTTTGGCTTTTTTCGGCCATTTTGTATGTGAGGGTCGGCCGTTTTTGGCGTTTTCAGAGGTTAGCGATAAGTTAAATAACTTTTTTGTTTATTAAGATATCTTAGATATTAAGAAAGGCTTCTGTGGCTCATTTCACCATCATGCAGCTCATAAAAGGGTGCAAGGTAACTTGAGGGTTACTCCAATAGTAGCTCTGGATTTCAATTACAGTTTACATATAGGCCTAGAATAGGTTAGTTTATTAGGTGTGTTTGTTTAACTGTTTTAACACTTTAGGAGTCTGCGTCAATGTGCGTCGTACTGTATATTTTTGCTTTTCTCTTTAATTAAAAAAAAAATACTTCTGATTAAAATACAATGATGAAATTTCAAAATCCAGAGCTACGATTGGAGTAACCCTCAAGTTACCTTGCACCCTTGTATGAGATGCATGATGGTGAAATGAGCCACAGAAGCCTTTCTGTTATAAGTGACTGTTTGGACCATAGAACCGTGACTGTGCACTGCTTTCAAAAACATTTGACTGAAGATATATAAAAAAAATGCTCCTTAAGTAAAAAAAATGTTTATTTTATTATTTATTTAGTTTATTAGGTGTATTTTTTAAGTGTTTTAACATTTTAGAAGTCTGCGTTAATGTGCGTCGTACTATGTATTTTTTCTTTTTTCTTTAATTAAAAAAAAATACTTCTGATTAAAACCCCATGATGAAATTTCATGTGGTTATTACCAGATACTGGAAGAGTATTTTTTGAAAATTTCAGATTTTTTGATTCAGCCTTTATTTGAGATAAGCCTGTTTGAAAATCGGCAATTTTGGACAAATTGCGATATTTGAAGGCCTGTAAAACCTAAAGGTGGTATTTAAAAGGTATCAATTTATTTTTTAGTCTTCTTCTCTATTATATTTTTAAGGGGAAAAAAACATTAAAGTTGTGTTTTAATCCCTTCTTGGAAAAAGATTTCTCTAAATCTTCAATTTATTCTAATCGAAAACACATTTTTCTAGTTAAATTTTAGGTTATTTCCTTACCATTAACATATTTTTGGCATAACATGATTTGTAGATGGTTCCATTTAGAATAAGATGGTTTATTTCAAGTTGATATCTTAATACATAAAAAAGTTATTTAACTTATCGCTAACCTCTGAAAACGCCAAAAACGGCCGACCCTCACAAACAAAATGGCCGATAAAAGACAAAGTGATAATAATAAATTTTTTTAAAAAATCGTTTTGTACTCCCAAATACATAAATAAACAGAAAATGTACTATCAAAAATAAAATAAAATATGTCAGCAATACCCAATGGTTGATATCATATGGATTGATCCAGCAGGGATAACAAAATTGGGGAATAGGAAAAAAATTGTATAGAAAAGCCATAGGAAAATGGTCCATGTTGTAAACTGAGCATTACATCTCCAGAATATTAGTTATATGTTTTATTAGCTATTGCTGATTGAAATGAGCGAGTGAGAAAGATAAAAAAGTGATCAAACTTTTCTCAAACAGAAAGTATCATATTGCAGTACACCATTTCGTTTTGAGATTATTTGTATTTTTTGCAACATACATTTATTTCATAATTGCAATATTTTTTTTATTAATTAATAAATTACTCTATAATCAAGACTGTTCTGAAGCGAACGTATAAAAGTAAAAAGAAAAAGGAAAAATTTTTAACTCATCTAAGCATCGACCACTGACAACAGGAAAGATTCATATGCCTACTTAAAGTACTGCTGGAAATAAAAAAAGGTAAAAATGGACATATTCGCTGATATAGCTTTTATTGCTTTCAAAGTTAATCTTTTAAGTGTTTTTCAAATATTTTTTTAATATCTTTTGTTTAAGGCAAATAAAATCATAAGCAGGGCCTGCTTTTTTCGTTTTTCATAGCATTTGCTTTACCTATAAATTGTATTTCTTATATTCTTTTTTTAGGATTGTAGGAGAGAAACCCAATGTGTGCGTGTGCATTAGGGGGAACTCATGGGAAAAAAAAAATTACAAATCCAAGGAAGGATTCGATATAGGATATAAAGACACTTGGTATATGAAGGACGAAGATGAGGACGGGAGGGATGGTTACTGCGGTTACTGCTTGCCCAAGCGATAAAGACTGAGTTTGGCACACTGCCAAAATAATGGAACAACCTGAAGGGGAGAATTACATTCTGAAAGTTTATTATACATGTATTTCTTATTCTGTGCGTGTGTATTTTATTCTCGTGTGTGTATTTTATTCTGTGTGTGTGTATTTTAAACTGAATTTTGTGCAGTAATTTTTCACTTTATGCATCTCTCCTTTGTACATCGTTTGTTTCTGTTCTTGTCGGCACATACTCATCTCCCCTATTTTCACGTCGAGAAAGAGATGGCAACGACCAGTAAATCACGTGACCAGTCTCTTTCGTCTGGCTAAGCAGTAAACAAAAGCCCCTTAGTATTACATGAATTAAATCTTCAATAATAATAATAATAATAATAATGATAATAATAATAATAACAAATCTGTAACCCTCAAAATAATAATGAGCCATCCTGATCACAAGTGTAATGAAGCTTGAAATTAAGACTTATGTCTGTTTCCACATAATTACGCTCTAACAGTCACATGATGAAGCGGTCAGGGCAGGGATCCCGCAGTATGTATTGCAAGGTTTTATTATATATGTCTTTTTTTAAGTGTGCTTGGTCTCAATTTTTAAATATTACTGAAGTGCCACACGATTATAATGGAATATATCATTAGGGTTCTAGTTAAAGTATCCCTCCTCCCTCCACTCCTTATTTTTGGGTTTTAGAATTTTTCTACATAATTTGAGAACCCAAACAATCAATATGCCACTTGTCAGCTTTCTGCTTTTTGTGATTCGCAAAAAAGAAATGTTTTATGAATTTTTGTTGATAACATTAGCATCCAATTAAGTACTTAATTTTTAGCTTTCTGTCTTGTTCGGAAGTTAATATTAAAAAGAAATAATATTACAGTAAAACCATCTCTAAGTCGTCACTCAAGGGACCAAACCTTTTGGACGACTTAAGCGGAGTGACGACTTAGGCGGAGTGGGAATTTTTGAAAAAAAACCACACAAAAAAAAAAACCCACTGAAATACAATATTTTCATGAATTGCTGTAGGATTCGGGGATAAAAACAAGATTTTCAGAAATCAATACATGCAAATGAATGAGTGGAAAATAAAAAATAAAAAAACACTTTTTATAGTTACCACATTTTAATCGTTTTAAAAGAAAGGAAATGTCTGTCTTTGAAACGATCCAACCAACCATTGCTAACGCCGAAATCTTCAATGTTCAAGTCCTTAGCAATTTCCATGGCATTTTCTTTGAGAATCACGGCAGAAATCGGCACATTTTGCGATCTGGCATGTTTTAGCCATCGAACTAAAACCTCCTCGATCTCGTCAAACTTCGATTTCCTCATTCTCTTTCTTTTGTCTTTGCAGTCAGCTTCTTCAATTACTTGTTTCGATGAATATCTTTTAATATAGTTCTGGGAATATGATGTCCTTTGGCAAAAGCTGTTTTCGAAACATTTGATTTTTCAAAAAGTGCAATTAAGTCTTTTTTTTTTCTTTAAAAGATAACGAGGTAAGTTTTCGTTTCCCTGGTATGTTAAAAACATAATCGAACCACGAAATGGCAAGAGAAAAAAAATAGCCCTAACAGCGGGGCTTACTCGCTATGAAATGAAGTCCCACTCAGGAGCGGTCAAGAAAAACGTCAACACTCGACAGAGTCGCAGCGAGAAGTGTGCTTTGAATGATTAGCAGCGAGATTCCAAGAACCCAAATCCTCCGAAGGGGTAGGAAAGGAATGAAGTGACAGGCATGGTCGAAAATTCCCCGTAATTGCTTGGCTTTCTTAAGGTGAAAGGGCGGGGGGTGAAAAGACAACACGATGGCATTCAAAATGGAGAAGAAAGATGCTTTTGGCCATTTTTGAGAGTGACGAGTTATCGGAGTAGAATTAAATTTGGTGGGGGACGGGTAAAGGAGGATTATTTTACATTGTGTATGAGACCTTGTCGGGACCAAAGGAAAACGACGAGTTTAACGGACTGACGACTTATCCGGGTGACGACTTAACGAGGTTTTACTGTATTACAAACATCATTAAGATGTTATGCACCTATCCTTTGTATCCATAATTGATTTGTTTTTCAAATTTTCAGGTTACTTGAGCATCCAAGATAAAATAGGGAGTTTAATTTTCCTGTAGCATACAAGTTTATGCTTCTACGCTACAGGAAAGTTTAAAAAAAATATTTATATTTAGGCGAAAATTAGCCTAAAATTAAAATTGTTACCACTTCTATATTAAATAACCATTAAAGTGATAGTTAACTGTATTACGTTAAAGTAAACTAATAATTTACTATTTTCTCCTAAAACTTTTTAATAATACTTCAATTAAAATACAAAATTTAATTTATTTTTTTACATTGTTAATTACATATCTCCATTTTTATCTGCACTTATTAATTATAATTATTAAAATAATAATTAAAAGACTCATTAAAAATTTTAATAATAATAATAATAATATTGTTTATCTAAAATTTAAGAATTGATCATTTACTTTTTTTTTCAATATTTCAACATTGTTTTATCAGATTGTAAATCCATGATCAACGAAGAATACTTTATTTGTTCAGTTTGTTTGTGTTTTTTCTTTATCGAAAGAAAGATACAAAGGTTGCACTGATGAGTCTTGGAAAATCCACTGATTGCAACTTTAGGAAAAGCAACTTCATTCTAAGTATTTGACATCAGTTGATTAGTGCAGACCAATTCATTCACACCCATTTAATTTCCTCCAATCACGTTCCATTCCGTTACTATAAAAACGATAATCTTCTTGTAAAGATCATCAGGTTCAAGAAGATTCCATTATGATGTCGAAGGCAGTAGTTGTATCAGTCTCTGTGTTATTATGGGTAGCTTCATGTACAAGTGACTGTCAACAGAATTGCAGTAAGTAAATATTTCAATTACTTACAAATCAAATATAGTCTTTGCTGTTATACATGGAAATAGCCAGAAATCTATGATTATTATTATTTTGAAACTGGCTCTAAAATGGTAGAGAACTTCAAGTTTCTTTATTTTTGTTCTTTCTAAATCAATTCTTGGGTTGTGTCACAGACACTGCTTACTATGTGTATACATTCATCAAATCTTAAGGTATCGCATTCGTACTCTCAAGTAATAGGTTACATAAGAAGGCTAAATTTCCTTTGATCATCAGCAAATGCTCATCCTTCTTGATCCCAGGAAAGAAACTCCATTTACGGTCGGTGCGCTTAAAGAAGAATCTCCCAGAATGCAACGCAGCTTATAGATTGAGCTTTCCTGGCTTTTCGTAATTATTGAAATGGAAGAGAAAATAGCGGTCGCGCGTCCACAATCAATATTTCGACGAGGAAGAGTTATCAACAGTCAAGCTAGGGAAATTACTCTTAACGTTGCTCGTCGATTTCTAGAAGATGTATCGCCCAACAACGATTTGAAAAGTAAAAAGGATGCGTTGAAGGTCACTGCAGAATATACTGTTTGTCTACGGTGAAGAGAATTGTACAGTCGCCATTGCTGCTAACGCCAGGGAGAAAAAGGCCTCGTTTGGCTCCAAAGAGTTCGCCTGACGATTTTGATTGTTACGTCATTCGTCAAATTGTTGCTGATATGCATATCAAGAAGGAATTGCCTACAGTTAGGACGATTGTCGCCGAAGCTAGGAAACGTATTCAATTTACAGGTCAGTCAACAAGTATGCGTGTGATTCTGAGAAAATTAGGATATCGTTTCAAAAAAGTCAATCACCGATCTGTTTTGCTTGAACGAAGTGACATCGTTGCTGCCCGCTGCCTTTACTTGCGTTCAATATGCGAAACGAAAAACGTCACATCGTTTTCCTGGACGAGACTTGGGTAAACGAATGTCATTCTGTGAAAAATATGTGAAAATCCCATTATCAAAAGCCCTTTTAAGGGCTACCAAATACTATGAAAGAGCACTTCAATTTTCTTGAAATTCAACTGTTTATTTGTTAATTTTGAAAATTTCCCCTAATTTCAATGAATTATTTACAAATAAAATATTTGTAAAAAGTATTTCCCCACCCCCAAACAAACAAGTAAACAGTAAAACACAAACATGTAACCACTGTAACACAACTGAGTTTCCGTATAAAAAAAAAAAAAAATTTTTTTTTTTGTTTTAACAAAATTAATAAAAATTAGACTAATAACAATAGCAAACGTAGTGGTTAAAACAGCAAATTTCAATCCCATCTGAAATATTTTCTATCATTGTAAAAACAAACATTTCAGTGAATCTCCATGATCAAATAAATTTCTCATTTCAGTGTATTGATTTTAAAGTATGCTATTTGGGTTTTTTTTTTAAGAAAATGAATTTTTTTGATGAGAACTTGACTCATAAATCATTTTTATTACAGAAATATTCAGAAATTCAATTTAACGTGCGTTATTTTGTTCAATTAACTTGTAAGGAACCGCACCAAAAAGAAGTATGTACAGTATTAAATTAATATTTACTTGTTTGTGTGGGGGTGGGGAATATTTTCTTTTATTAAAGCAATATTAACATTCTAATTTTAGTAGTATATTCTGCAGTGACCTTCAACGCATCCTTTTAACTTTTCACATCGTTGTTGGGCGACCGCCATTTTCTCTTCCATTTCAATGGAAGAAAAGCCAGGAAAGCTCAATCTATAAGCTGCGTTGCATTCTGGGAGTTCTTCTTTAAGCGCACCGACCATAATACTGATTTGAGTGAAACTTACGAACAATTTGGACAAGTAACTAAGGAGAAAAATTCCTAGCCTGTTACAGAGTAATAGTTGCTTTGGGGCGATTTGATATCCTTACACAGGGTGTTTCGGAAATGGTAGACAAAGCGAAGAGATACGCTTTGGCTGTAGTTTTAGAGTTAGGACATGAATGTTTTGGGAATGGTCTCTAATCAAAGAAAGCTCAGTTCACATTAGGAAGTGTAAGAAAATAAGGTAAAGGTTTATTGCAAAACGCAATCCAGATAACAAATGTCACGACTGAAAACAGGAATGTTAAATTAAAGAAAATGCTGAAAATGGCCAGAACTGAGCTTTCTTTACAAAGCATTCATTTCTAAAACTATGGCCCATACAACAAAATGACGTAGAACATTTTCGACTCAAATGACCTTTGAAATCCGTATCTCTTCGCTTTATCTACCATTTCCGCAACACCTTACATTATCTACTCTTACCACTTTAAATTTATTAAACTAGAAAAATTATATTATTCAAAATGAATTAATTTAGTTTGATTGATTTTCAGCGACCCATTTGGGAGCTGTTGTGATAGCGACCAAAATCAGTAGCTATTGCGTTTGTCCTGTCCGTGCATCCGTGTCTGTCCAACCTACCAACTCCCGAACGGTAGGAGTTCTCGTCATCGTGTTCAGAGGCCCAAAGACTGTAGGAATGGGGTATTTTTAGGGACCAACGCCCTCCCCTGTTCGAGACATTTGGCATTGTTTTCATTGAATTTCCGATATAGGCTTAAATGTCAGAAATGCAACCTTCTCATTTCAGTTGTCAGCTATAGCGTGACCGGCACATTCTCATACTCAACTGATGAGCTGAATGTTGTCGGTTCAAATCCCTGTATCTGCTTTTTTTTTTCTTCTCTGTATCTTTTTTTCTATAAAACCAAATGATTTTTTTTTCTTGTTTTCCTACCGATCTTTTTATTTTTTTCTAATATTTTTTTATTTTCCTTTCGTTAATATACTTACTTCCTTTTTTTTATTATTATTTTAAAATTTTGTTATTACGGGTTACTCTTAAATTTATGTTTTAGCACAAAATTCTATGCACTTTTTTTTTTTAATTTAGATGCTAAAAGACGACGTTACGATGTCAAAGATCTTGGTTATGGACATTTTTTCCATGGATGGGTCGATGTTCAAGGGCAAGGGGGAGCTAATGACTATTGCAGGTGAATATCAATATAATATTAATTAAACTGCACTAATACTTAATCTTAATAAATTGCAATGAAAAGGTGATTGGTTAGGAGTTGGCTTTAATGAGTTATGAAATCATAGAAATTTGAGGGAAGCCAAAAGACTAACATAGGTCCTTATCTTTTCCATATATCTTTCCATATCTTTTAAAATGACTAAGCACACTAGGATATCAAATTAGAGAGTAAAGGAGTTCAATAATAATCAAGTATCTCTGGCAAACCAAGATATATATATCCCTCAAATGGGATTGGAATAGATTTAATTGAAACATATTAGGTAATACAACAACTAATTCTAAATAGCGTAATTCTCTAGGTTCGACCGTTAGAGTAAAAGTACTGTAAAGAAATAAGCAAAGAAATAACAAGCTAAAAAAGTAAACATTCAGTTTCATCTTTACTAATTCACTTTAGTGGAACATAAATTATATCTTTTTTTAATGGAGTCAAACATGATTTGATCTTTCATTAAGTAAAAATTTCCTAAAACAAAATCAACAAGGACACCTGGAACGATTTTAACTCGGTCAAAATACTTACATTTAAATAACTGATGTATTAGTAAATGTCGACAGTACTATTTTCTATGATAATTATTACTAATTCTTATTTTTCTTCATTTTAAGGCTGGTAGGAAGTGAACCAAACATCTTCTTAGCTTGTGCACTAGGAGGAACTCATGGACAGGGCGAATATATTTATAGATCCGCTTCAGGATTCGATAGAGGATATACGAACACTTGGTACATGAAGGATGAAGATGGAGACGGAAGAGACGATTATTGCAGGTAAATGGATAATGCGAATTTTAATTTTTCACCGCCCGTAGTCAAACATTTAGTTTTAATTTTTCATTTATTTATTTATTTATTTATTTATTTATTTATTTATTTATTTATTTATTTGTAGATGTGTAGGTGTTAATGTCGAATCGAACAATACCTTACGAGTGGAATGTATGAAAGCCGGGGAAAAAGGTTTCTATGGTTCGGAAGCACAAGGTGGAAGTCAATACACTTTTAGTCCAACAGGGGCTGTTGATTGCAGTGCTAAAACAGTTCGACCAGAATTCGGATACCCTCAGTGGGATTGGAAGAGATTTAGTTGAATCAATCATATTAGACAAATGAACAACTGAATGTAAATAGCATAATTCTCTAGGTTGGAGAAGCCGGGATGTTTCAGTTGCAATGTTAAAATGCTTTAGCTTTGCAAGCTCTTTAAATTTTTATTAGTTTAGTATTATATATAAAAAAAGGTTTCCTGAATCAGCACTTGTCAAAATTTATTAACAAAAAGGCTAAAACAAAAAGTTCAAAAAAAATTCTGTTTTTTGTTGTTGTTGTTGGTTTTTTTTTTTTTTTTTTGTAAATGTTATCTGTAATTCTTTAGAAAATATTGAAAATGTTAAAAATGTAAGTATTTGATTTACTGCATTAAAAACTATTCTTTGTTCTTTTGGATATTAGATTCAAAAACTTAAATGAAAACGAACAAAATTTAATCAGTATTTTTGTCAGTATGTTTGTAAGTTTGTGTAATTTTATATAACCAATTATTATTTTTTTTTAAATAAATATTTCAAAAATATTGAGTTTTGTTTTGTTTTTTGACCCAGTGTTTCTATAAGACAATTGAATAATTTTATCCATTACGGAAAAAGAAATTACAATTTTTCTACATAAAAACGAAATATATTTTCAAATTAAATAATATCAGATTCATTTGCCATCTAAAAGGGTTATCAATGTAAATAAAAATTACCATTTTTTTTTTGTTTAATTTTTTTGTGTTTCGTTTAAAAAAGAATGTCAACTTTAAAAAATAATACAGTGGACTACAAATCACGACTAATATTTGAGATATATCGCGTATTTAAAATATGTGATATATTGAAATAAGTTGTTTTGACTAGTCCTAATTTATTGTTAATAAATAAAACTTTAAGGAAAAGATATAAATAGATAATAAATATCTGGGAATTATCTGAATCGAGAATAACGTTTTTTAAAATAATATATTTCAAAATTTCAAATTGCATTCGATTAAAGTTAGACTTAATTGATAATAAGAATATTCTGATTGTATATTATGATATTTTTAAAGTCAAGAAGGACTGAAGCAATGAGAGGCATCTGAACAAACTGGCTATAGGCCAAAGAACTCTATTAAACATAAATCGGCGGTTTAAATAGTTACAATAAACAAAGGAGATTGGTTGAGACACTAACACAAAGATACATTTCATTGGCTACGATAATTAAAGTTTTAAAAACTTAAAACTACAAAAATCAGTTGACAATTAAAAATAACACAATTATCAACTGAACGGCTGGAAATGAAACAACTATTAAACTTTGAGAACTGAAGAAAACAGTCTTTATTTTTGTAATTAGTCGTTGTCTTTTACTTTTCAGATAACGACTATTTACAAAAATAAAGACTTAGAAATAAAATAAAAATTACTCGATACAATATTTACTGTTGCTCGTGTAAGTCTTAAATTAAAACTAAAAATGCATTTTCACTTATGTCACGAAATGGATTGTATTACTACTATTAGTATTAATATCATCGTATTCCAAAGGTTATACAGATAATTTAAGGAAAAACTTCTGATAGCTTTTGGAATCGAGACAAGGAATGACTTTTCTTTCTTAACTTCTTTCATTACAGATTCTTCATTTCGTAGAACCTATTAAATTTAATTAACTTTTTTTTAAAATTCTAATCCAAAGGTTAATATTTCCTAATCAAGAAAAATTTATTCTAATTTTTCCGTGAACTTGACATTGCTGAAGCAACAAAATCCAATCAACTGTTGTAGTTACCCTACGGAAATTCATCTTGACAATGACTAAAGCACTACTAGTGGAGCTATGTCTGTTTCTCTGTGTCTCTTACAGCATTACTGATAGTTCATTGCATTGCGGTAAGTAAGAAATTTCAATTTAAAAAATTGTTTTCTGAAAATCTTATTAACTTTTGGCTTTGAAAGTAGAAAAAAAATATTATTTCAGATATAATTCTAGTTATTTCGTCTATTAACATTTACCCTATTTTCCTAAAGAAAGTTGGGGCTCATAGAAAGGGTATGTCTGTGTGTGTGTGTGTAACGATTCTCTCCTTAATAATATTTGAACAGATGTATCAATTTTCTTGAAATCTGTAATGCAATATTTACGAACAAGAGACGATCAAATCTTTAAATTTCAACGTTTTTCTGCCTGGACCCTGTGGAGAAACTTATCGCCTGAAAGTGCCGAAAATCCTACATAAATTTAAATAAAAGCTATATAATAATTGAGTTATTAGATATATTCCTTAATGCAATACTGACAGCGTCACCTTTTTTTTTAATTACTTAATCACTTCAATTCAAAACACTTTTTTTATCCTGAACTATATTAAACTTATACTTGGACTATATTGAAGTTTGTAAGGGATAATTATAGTGGGCAGATCGATGAAACATATTCTTCCATTGGGATAGATAACAGAAAAGTAACAGATCGACATTGAGGAACACATCGATGATTAGAGAATTCAATCATCGAGACAAATTTTTGATGAGAAAGTATTAAAAGAAGGGTGAGAGATTTACATACATACATACATAGTTCTCTGCCAAGGGCAGGTCCTTCATTGCAAACCCAGCATTCTCCAATCTTTCCTATTTTCTGCCTTCCTCTTCGTCTCCACATAAGATCCATTTACCATAATGTTGTCGATCATCTGAAATCTTCTTCTGCCTCGAACTTTTTTACCGTTCAGCATTCCTTCCAGTGCATCCTTCATTAGGGAGTTTCTTCTCAGCCAGTGACCCAACCAGTTTCTTTTTCTCTTCCTGATCAGTTTCAGCATTATTCTTTCTTCACCCACTCTTTCTAGCACAGCTTCATTTCTTATTTTGTCTGTCCATTTCACACGCTCCATTCTTCTCCATATCCACATTTCAAATGCTTCTAGTCGTTTCTCTTCACTGCGTCGTAATGTCCATGTTTCTGCCCCATACAATGCCACACTCCACACAAAGCACTTCACAAGTCTCTTCCTTCACAAGTGAGAGATTTAGGACGCATAAAATACAGAGGATTGTTTACAATCTATGGTAATGATTTGCGTGGCGCGTGACGACGCAACCAATCACAGTAGGTATGCAAATTTATGCAAACATACAGGTGAGTACTTAAAGATTAGTGTGGAGGGGTGCGGGTTAGTTTGTTCGGAGAAATGCCGCCGAAAGTGTCACAGTTTTGGGAAGGGTACGTTACAGCCCTTTCCGACGCGAAATTTAGTTATTCCGCAATAATTACGGCATGTAGAAAAAGAGGTTTCACCATTTCGAAGAAAGGAGTTCATAATGTGTTGGCTGGTGTTGGTTTGGCCCGTACAGGACAGATTTCCGGGACTGAAAAGCAAGCAAATCCAAGGATACCTGTAAGTCGTACAAAGGCTATCATTCAGAAAGTCAAGAAAATGGAGACGGGGAACAATCCAGCGACCCAAAGGACCATTGGTGCGAAGGTAGGAACATCTCTTCGTACCGTAAACAAGATTATCCATAAAGATTTGTGACTTCAAAAGAGACATAAAAGCAAGGTTCACAAGCTCTTACCAAAGCACATTTCAGAACGTAAGACAAATTGCAGAAAACTGTATGAACGACATCTCGCTGGGGATAAATGGAAGTATGTGGCCACATTAGACGAAGCATATGTTTATCTGTCCGACAGCAATAAACCAACGGCGATTTTCTATCGCCCAGTGGGAGCCAAATCGTTTCCAAATTGGTACAGAGAATGTCGTGAAACTTTTTCGAAGGGATTCATGATCGTTGCGGGTTATTCCTATCAAGGCAAGCTACAGATACGGAGCTACAGATCCTTTACATAGGAATGTAAAGGTGAATTCTGCGTACTATCAGGATCACCAATTTATATACAGGAACTAACTGCTCTTTACGGAAACGACGTTTCCAAGATCCGTCTCCACCAAGACAAGGCATCCAGCCATACGTCCAAATCGATTCAGAATTTTCTGACACGAATGGAACAGCAAACCGGAATCCAGGCTATACCGTTTATCGAGATACCAGTGAAGTGTCCAGACGCATCGACCATGGATTTTTGCGCATTTGGACTATTAAAACGAGCCTTGGGAAGACGACGTCCTCGTTCATTGGATGGACTCTGAAATGTTGTCAGCAGGAGTGGCAACGTATAAGTCTTCCCGTTCTTCGCAGTAGTCTCCTGCAATGGAAACTGCGCTGCAGAGCGACAGCAGTATCTCATGGCCATCAAATAGAGCATGATCGTTGGTGGAGAAAGGGAATTTCTGGGAAATAGACCCGAATCCAAATCGTTACCGTAGATTGTAAACAACCCTCCGTATATATATTATATTTTAAATTGTGTTTATATTACATTTATATAATACCTTGGAACCACTGCAGTTGTAGAATATGCGTTTGAAAGCTTGTTGGATGTGTTTCTGATTGGCATCACTAACGTGGTCTAGTCAGTGATGGAATTTCATGGGAGCAAGTGGAAAACCCGTATTTGGAAATCATCGTTTAATAAGGCAATGCAGTGTAGCCAAGGAACCAAAAGGAACATAGGAATGCTTATACACATTGCTAACATGCCCCCCCCCCCCCAAGTAATCTCCATGATTGTTCACCTATGTTGCCAGCGTTTGTGAATGCGGAGAATACCGTTGGCTGCAGGTGACCTCTCGCCGAAACGCCATCACAATTTCAACTAAAGCTTTGAGTTTTGGAATCAAAGTCTCATGGATTCCGGTCTGACGAATACGAAGGGTGTTCCAAGACTTCCCACCACCATGGACGTAACAAAGCCTATGAAGGAGCTGCTATGTTACATATGAAGAATGATGGCGTTGAACAGCAATTCTCAAACGCTGTCAACGTATAGTGGACAAACTTGAAGATTACTTGGAGGGATATTAGCAATGAGCATTCCTGTGTTACTTTTTCTTCCTTGGCTACACTGCACTGCCTTATTAAAGCATGATTTCCAAATGAGTATTTTCCAGTTGCTTCCATGATGTTCCTTCACTGACCCAGACCACATTAGTGGTGCCAATCAGAAACACATCCAACAAGCTTTCAAAGGTGTATTCTGAATTGCAGTGGTGCCTCATGTTTGGCAGATAAAAAAAATAGTTGCCTTGACTTCTGTAACGGCCATATATATTATATTTTTATATTATATTTCTTTTTTTATTCTATATATATTATTTTCCAAGAACACGAAACTGAAACAGAATATGAAAAACAAAATGTCAAAATGATCTGAGTGTTCTTTGAGTTTTCAATGGGATAAGGTAACTATTAGATTACAATTCAAAGGTTAAATTTATTAATGGAAAACACAATGATAAGAGATATTACGTACTGTTCTAATGTTTATTGTTCAAATTGCACAAATTTGTTACAGGATAAGTTGTCAAAAATTCTACCATCAATATCAATGTACTTTGCAACTCACAACTACAGACAACTGCGCATTACTGCGAGAGGGATGAACAATATTACGCGCCAAATTCAAAAAATACTGTCCATGTAAGCAGTTCTATCTTGGAAACCATTTAGAATAGGACACATCTTCATATAAACTTGTTTTTAGAATGACTGATATCAATTTCTCCGAGAATATTGAACTTTCCTCCTGTGACATCCTAAATAATAATTCTGGAACACTGGTTTACTTTTTATGTCGGGAAAAAAATGAATTCATTTTGACGAAGCTTTCAAGACAGTGAAGAAATGGATGTCAAGGATAATTAAAGAAATATTCATAAACAACATATGTATTGAATCGGTGTAGCAAAGTTTTCTCAAAGTAGCACAAACAAAATAGTAAATTAAAAGTCTTTAAAATCAAGTTAAAAAAAATAGTCATGGGATATTAAAACAAGTAAGAAGATGCAAGAAAGTCATTTCGATTTGGTTTGATAGTAGTTGTTACGAGGGCTTTTTTTTCAGCCGAAACGCACCGGAACGGCATTCCAGTACTTTTTCTAACAATAAAATAATAAAATACGATTTTATAAAAAGATTAGTCTACAAAAGTATTTTAGTATTTCTAAAGCAATTGTTTATATAATTTAATAGCTTATTGACCTTAATTCTCTCTAAATAGTGACTGTGAATATGCGAAAATAACCAGAGTTCCTGCATTTTTTTTCTAATAAAAAAAGCCCTAACTGTTACTATGTAATAAACACTAACGAATAAAAGAGCTAAAAATACAGTTCTTCTAAAAATGTCTGTGAATAATCTATTTGGAAGTAAATTCGTGATGTGAAGAAATTGCCTCTGCTTTTTTCTTAACTCTATTGCTTGAAGAGTATTGTCGTGAGTTCTCCGATATCAAGATACACTCTCATGGAAGAATCCATGAGAATACTCTGGGCCAAATACTATGCAAGGGCCCCAAGAACCAAACGTAAGGTTGGAAGTTTTCCTTCTCATTTTTTTTGGAATAGAGAGTAAGGGGTTTTTCGTTGCCTTCCTCATGAAGCCATTCCATAACGAAGCAGACAAATACAGGGAAGGAAGTAAACATCCATACCCTGCCGGGGTTCGAACCGAAGTTCAGACACATCAGCCTCGTGTCAGACTGTCGCCCTTGACTACAGGGCTGCGCTTAGCTACGTTTATGTCTTTCTTTTATGTCAAAGATGGAGAAGCAACAAAAACGCAATTATCAATATGATATAATTCATTCCATAAATTTTGTAAGCGAATCTCTCTAGTACACTACGGATCTTAACCTTACAGTTAAAATTTTTTAAACAATTTCTTTTCACTGGAATCCACAATTTTGGATCAGAACTTTCATCAAAATTCGAATTTTGAATTGTCGTGGAGCATCTGTATGCTTAAAATTATTTTCCGGGTGAAAAGTTTTGTTGAATCCTACATCGTAAAAAATAATCTAAGAAACAAATATGTTCAACTGCAAATCTTCCCAAATAATATATCTATACATTTTTGATAGTTAATCTTTTAAATTTTTTTTTCAAGAAAAATTAAACAGGAAAAATCGACGTTATGATATAAAAGACCTTGGCTACGAAGAATACTTTCATGGATGGGTCGATGTTCAGGGACAAGGAGGTGCTAATGATTATTGCAGGTAAATATTACTTAGAATTATCTTTATAAAAACTAAGTTGTAATGTTCGATAAATTCAAATTTATCAAATTCATAGCTAATGAAAATTATTAATTAAATAGGGGTTTTTTTTTGCGCACCTCCAAGACTGGAATATTTATTTTCTATAACAATAATTTTGTTGATAATACAAAAGCAAAAGACTATTCACGTATGTTCTAGAAAATCACTTTAAAGTTCTATATAAGATCTTTAGAAATGTCAACAGATTTGCGTCTTTGTGATTTTGCAATAATTCTGCATGGTTGGAGAACTGCAATCAATAAAATATTACCAATAACAGAAACTTAAATTTTAATATTTTAATAGGCAAAGCCCACAATGCTTTAAACATATACCGGTACTTTAAAGATCTATGGATATTTTGAGATTTGACAATTTTTTTTTTTCAAAAATTAAATGTTTTTTTGCGATACAAGATTAATAAAGGCATAACTAATAACATTAATTCTAACTGCTGAAAACTTAACTATGAATCAAAATCAATTACTTATACATATTCGACAATTGAGCCCAGCTCAAAACTATGATACTCATGTATCTTTCTGTAGAAAGTTAATTTGCTGGTTTTCAAATATATCTGTTTCCATTGTTTCTTTTTAGCTTATCCTCTGATCCACTAACGAAATGGTGAGAACAGAAATAAGTTTTATCATTTTTTTTTTCATATTTAGAAGAACATAAAATTCATTAAGCCTTTCACATCTTCCTACACTTTGACTATAGTTACATAGTTGGTCTAGTCCTTTTCCGTATGAAATACTGAATAAATGATTCTTCACCGTAGGGTCATCTTATTACGATTTTTTTCCCTCTCGATTACTTTTATTGCAGTCATCAAGCGAATGAAAAGATCATTAACTTTTGCATTGTTGTAGGTTTAAAAGTAATTATTTTAAGTATATTGCGAAATTCTTGTAGCATTTCTGTACTGGAAAACAATTCTCACACAAATAAATTTATCATAAATTCCTTTTTACTACAAAATTTATATTAATGAGTGAGAAAGTTATATTAAAGAGTATGGTATAGTATGTGCCTTAATATACATTCTAAATCTAACTTTTTAATATTCTAGTTTGTAAGTTAGGTTAACAACAATCATGAAAATTAGAAGTCCATACAACAATCACAGAATGTACGGAAGCGTAATAATGATTCGTGTTGCACGGCGCTTGTTACGTTCTGTGATGTTGTAAGTTAGGTGTTCATTTGCATTAAGTAAATTTAAAGATTGTGTATACCACTCAATTTTTGATGATTTTTAAAGATTGTGACTGTAAATCCTTCACGTAGCAAATTAAAAATAGATCAATTTTCAACTATTGCAAATTCTTTAAGCACCTTTAATGATAACGATAGTACTCGTAAACAGATTTTTTACCAAACAAGTACAAAATATAAACCTTAAACATAAATACTATGAGCTTTGAATTCATAGCTCACAGCAGAAGATAGCAAAATTGGGCAATAGGGAAAAAATTGTATAGAAAAGCCACAGGAAAATAGTCCATGTTGTAAACTGAGCATTACATCTCCAGAATATTAGGTTTAAGTTTTATTAACTATTGCTGATTGAAATGAGAGAGAGAGAGAGAGAGATAAAAAAGTGACCTAACACTTATCAAACAGAAAGTATCATATTGCAGTACACCATTTCGTTATTAGATTGTTTGTATTTTTTTGTAATATACATTTATTTCATGATTACAATAGTTTTTTTTTATTAATTAATAAAGTACTCTATAATCAAGACTGTTCCGAAGCGAACGTACAATCAGTCACAATTTATAAAAGTAAAAAAAAAAGGAAAATTCCTTAACTCATCTGCGCATCGACCATTGACAACAGTAAACATTCATGTGGCAACTTAAATTACTGCTGAAAATAAATAAAATAGTTAAAAATGGACGCTGATATAGCTTTTATTGCTTTCAAAGTTAATCTTTTAAGTGTTTTCAAATAGTTTTTAATATCTGTTGTTTAAGGCAAATAAAATCATATGCAGGCCCTCCTTTGCACATAGGATTTGCTTTACCTTTGAATTGTCTTTCTTATATTCTATTTTTAGGATTGTAGGAGAGAAACCTAATGTGTACCTAGCGTGTGCATTAGGAGGAACTCATGGGAAGAAAGAAAAACATTACATATCCAAGGAAGGATTCGATATAGGATACAAAGACACTTGGTATATGAAGGACGAAGATGGAGACGGGAGGGATGATTACTGCAGGTAAACAGAAAGCCCCTTGATGATTAAATCTTCATCTTCTAATTTTTATTTCTTAAAACTTTAGTTAAGTTTTTCTATAACTATTAATCTTTCATTATCCTGTAAATAATAGTACACTTCTAGAAATCCGTAATATAAACAAATCCTTTAATTTCCACGACATTTCATCCTTCTTTGATAGGGACTTCTTCAGGTGGTATCAGAGGACAAGAAACTATTCTTCTTCCTCTACATTTCATTAGGATTACAAATAAGAACTAAATAAAACATTTTCATATTCAAGTTAATAAATGAATATTATCGTATTCAATAACATTGTTATATGTTATGTTCATTGTTAACTTGAATACGAAAGTGTTTTATTTAGTTCTTGTAGAGGAAAAAAAATAATTTCCTGTCCTTTGTTACCACTGATGAAGTCGCTTGCAAAGAAGGATGAAATATCATGGAAATAAAGGAGTTGTTTATATTAAGGATTTCTAGGAGTGTAATATTATTTACAGGATATATTAAAGAAGCTTTCATTATAATGTTTCTTTGATTTGTTCCGTTGAGTGAAGGGAAAAATGACCCTATTTGTTAATAACGACTAATGTTTTGAATTAATTTTGTACATTTTAAAATTAAATAACAAAATTCAATTATTTCAAATACGTTTTCTTTTACTTTCATAGATGTGTGGGATCAAAAGTAGACGCAAAGAACACTTTACGAGTGGAATGTATGAAAGCAGGGGAGAAAGGGTTTTACGGCTCAGCAGAACAAGGTGGAAGTGAATTCACCTTCAGTCCTACAGGTCACATAGAATGCAGTACAAGAAAAGTCCGCCCTGAATTCGGATACCCTCAGTGGGATTGGAAACGATTTAATTAATAATAGATTAAAAAGAGAAAATAAGAAGTAGATGAAAAGGAAAAATAAAATTGATTATAAAATAATGCTTATCATTTTTGAAGAATATTTTCTTTAGAAACCAATATTACTTTCAGATACTATCCTGAGTGGTTTGATTCGACATACAGGGTGGTCCTGAAATGGTTGACCAAGTTTGAAGGCCTCGTGCAACTGAGCAAAGTAACGAAAAAAAGTTCGTATGAACATGGGTGCGGAAATGCTTTATTCACATATTACAGAATGATTAACATGTGCATAGGCTATGGTGTAGTCACTGTTAGAAGAGGTGTTCGAAGTGGACTCCACCAGCAGCAATAGATGCCTCAAATCGCCGTAATCTAAATTCTATGGACTTTTTTATCTAGGGCTATCTGAAAATGCTAGGAACGCTATACAGTTCCAAATGTACAAACATTGTGTGACCGCATTGTGAATGTAGATTATAACGATTCAAGTACCCCTAGAATGTTTGAACGTGTCCGGCAATCCTCACGTTGACGGTGTGAAGCCTGTGTTGCTGCTTGTGAAGGCTATTGAACTACTTCAACAACCGGAAAAAAAGGGTCTTTCTCGATTATTTACAAAACGGGACTATTTTCAGAATCCGAGACATATACTGATGCGGGACATTCAGATCCAGACGTCTGGTCACCCACCTATTTTGTAACTTTTGAATAAAGCATTTCCACATCCTTGCTCATATGGACTTTTTTTCGTTATTTTGCTGCCAGGTCTTCAACCATTTCAGGACCACCTTCATTCATAGGTGATGAACAATATAATTAAGTGCAACATTTTCTTAATAACTTTCACAATAACATAACCATCTTAGTTTTTTATGTATTGACAAATTAACAAAAACATGAGATCTCCCCATATTGGGAACAGGGAGATGAGTGTTCTCAATATGGGGTAATGTTCTATGATGGTAAAATTTCGATTACGAATATTTTTTTACTTTAATGATTTTTTTTTACATGAGTATGTGTACTGTACAGAAGTGATGGTTCTCCATCCAGTATCTGGACAAGTGCACAATACTTACTTGTTATCCCGCTAGAGCATGCGCACGAGAAACCTTCAGAAACTGAGTTAGTGTGTCGCGAGTTCGAACTGACTCCAGATCTTAGTAGAATCTTCGCGAGTATAAGCTGCGAAGAACGCCGACGAGTATATATATACCCGACGTCTGCATAAGTTAGCAAGCTTTTCTGAGTTATAATAAAGTTCGATTAACTTTACCGTCTAATTTCTACTGTAACAGAGGGATTCTCTATCTATCGGTTTCGGTCAAAAAAAAAAAATCCGTTCCGGCCTGGTTTTCTGTTTAAAATAAATAAAAAGGCTGAACCACGATCCGGATCCCTGGTTCAGCCATTGTTATTTTTGGCTGAATTTATTATTTATTGGCTATATTTATTTTTGGCTGAGACTTAAGAATTCTTTCATTTTCTTGAACAAATCGTAATATTGTCGTCGCTCTTTTGGAGACACAGAATGTCGGTGCCTTAACAAAAGAGGTACCAAAGAGGTGCAGAAAAACGAAAAAAAAAGCAAGGAGAAAGAGAAGATGAACAAATAAAAAAAAAGACAGTCTTTTCTGACTTTACTTTCTTCGTAAAGTAACAGAGGATCAACCCGAGGCCTCTACAAGTATGTCTAGTGAAGTGATGGCGACGGCGGTAGACCTTTCAGCTGAACACACTGCTGCGGATGAGGATACAATTCAATTACTGGATGCAGCTGAAACTGAGCTGGGAGTTCAATATCATCAAATAGAGATAACCTGGGGCCAGAATATCAAAATGACATTTGATTCTGGCGAAAATTTACCGATGAAGTGCAGGATCTAATAGAGATCCTGTGGAATGTCAACAATTTAATGGTGATTTTTACGGCTTCAAGCAGACAGTATGAAGATCGTAAAAGAAATTTTTCCCGTTCCATGATCTTTCGAAAACATGTAACTGTTGAACAAATCAAAAGAGAATGGCTCATGTACTCTCCGTCCACTGTTTCCCATGCGTCCTATTTAGTAAACCACATAAAGGTCTCTTAATTGCAGAAGGATTTTCTGATTGGAAGAACGCAGCGAACGAGTATAATGAATATGCCTCTCAGCGAACCATACTGGAAAAGCGTCTGCCACATGACTGCTAAATGACTTGCCAAAAAAGGAAAATGTCATCATGGCAGGCTTCTGGGCTAAAAACCTATACCTGACTAACGGAATCCGCAAATATTTAGAAAAGGAGCAATCGAACTGTCGATCTTTTGAAATCACTGTTCGATTCTTTAACTTTTAAGAGAAATGTTTGATGACTACATGAGGAAGGCAAATGAGAAAATCGATGCGCAATACAATGTTAATAGCATAAGAAAGACCTCACAACGATGGTTACGTGGAAGAGGTTGTGCTTCGAGGAAGTTCAAAATTGAAACTTGCCTACCAATACTGGATAAGTTATGTGCAGAGCTTAACCATCCTAAGGAAACATACAACAAAGTTCATTTTCTGTTTGTGTTCCCCGTTGAGTTCCATCGAAGACAGACGTCGAAATTAAAGAAGACGCTCAAAGATTTAGAAAGAATTATCCTGAGGACATCGAGTTGAAGTTTGCAGATGAAATGGTTCATTTCAGTAAAAGGATTTCAAAGCTGAAGAAATAGTACAAGCATTACGATCGTACAAAGTCATTTTTGAAAATGTTGTGCAATCAAAGTTCCGAAATGTTCTGACAGCATTAAGAATTTATAGGTGTCTCATGATCACGAACGCTACTGGGAACTTACCTTTTCGAAGTTAAAACTGCTGAAAAATTGTCGTCGATCTTCAAAGACACAAGAACGATTGAACTACTTGTCATTATGACCACTGAATAGGAGATCTTGCAAACGATAAGACTTCCAAGATATAATGAAAGATTTCATCATAAAAAAAAAAAAAATTGGGGAAAGAGAATATTTAAAGTTTGTTGGTTTCTTAAAATTAAAATTTTTTAAATTTTTATTTAATAACATAATATGCTAATTTGTTTATAACATTCATAATTGTTAATATTTGTTTTGTATAATAAAATGGGTTTATTAAAATTGTTGCTTGGTAAAATTAAAACGTATTATGAGATAATTTGCGAGGGGGCCCCCTAGATTTCGACTGCCTAGGGGCCTTCACAGGGTTTAATCCGGCACTGTCGACATTTGTTGTTGAAATATTCCATGAGCTAGTTGGATGACGAGGAACTCCGTACTAGCTATTTTCAGCAGGATGGTGCCACCTGCCACGCCTCCTATGTTAGCATGGCTGAAATTATTTCTTTCTTTGAAGATCGTGTCATTTCTAAGGCCGCTTTAGACGGCCATTTGAGTAGGCTATATCAATGACAATGTTAGATTGCCAGCGAATAAAACTTTTAAAACTCGTGTATTACCTGTTCCATATCGCCTTCCATCAGACGAAAATTTACACTTCTTAATTGTCGTCATACCTTTGTTTTATTTACGAAAAAATAACATTGATTTTCTATAAAAGTCATTTATTCCACGTATCGAATAGGCGAAAGAATTTTTTAATTAATTAAAGTAGAAAGTATTCATTATTTTCATCTCTTTGTATTTCTTTGTTTTCAGTTTCGAAATTTCTCGTTAAATCTCGACCAACGACATGTTTTCGAGATTCCAATCTCTCATCGATTCAAATTTTCAAGTCGAAATTCTGTTATGATTTTGGTTAATAAAGTAGCGTTTTCTGGAAGCATCAACGAAAACTTAAGGAAAAGATGACCTTCGTTCGTGAAAATCATTTTTCGAATCGATAATTTCGAATAAATAGATACAAATCAATTGAACTTCAAGTTTTACAATTCGCCACCAGGAGCTCCTGGATGGCTCCTAATCTCTGAAATTAGAACACGTTCTAAATTAGAGCAGGAGGGGCAATGTGCTTTCCAACTCGCTATGGCATGATGATGGCGCACAGATTGCCTCTTGAAATGGTACATGTAAAGCGGCCTTAAGGGACTTTGGCCACCAAGGTCACCTGACTTACCCCACCGAATTTCTTTCATTGGGGCACGATGAAAGGGAAAGTATATTACAACATGCCTCGGACTCTCTTGGAACTGCAAAATAACATTCGGCGGGAAATTGAGGCTATGACTCCCAATGTGTTGGTGAATAACTTAACATGGAGACGTGCAGCCATGCCTTGATGCTAATGGCGACCACTTTCAATACATTTTAAAATCATCATGCTTCTCAAACCAATGTATGTCCGTGTTTCCATGAGTTTGAAAATTATACGGGAAAATCAGGGTTAGATAGCGAGTGAAACACCCTGTATAATTATAAAGTTTTATTACTAATTTTAATATTTTTTCTTATTCAAAATTTATTTGATTTTTTTTAATTACAATACTATGGCTATTAAGATATATATTTAATATGGCTTTATAAACGAGAAAAATATAAATGGCTCTGTAATTTGGAGTATTTCAACCGGTTTACCGCGATAGAGTAGTGTACCCTGAGGATGCCTTTGTTGTGCCACCAGAAAATACTGAGAGTGCATCTGTAATCTTCCCACTTAGCCAAATGCTCCAATTTCGACTAAATTCTAGGTATTAAATAATCTGGAAACCACAAATTACAAGGTAGCCTACATTCTATTTCATTCTACTAATGAAAGTTAGTAAAGTATTCTGTTTTCAGATCATCTTTAAAAAAATTAAGTTTTTTTTTTTTTAAGTATTTAAAATATACTGTTAAATTCATTTGCTTTTCAATGAATTAAATTAAATGAAAAAGTCAAGTGTGCAGCGGGATTTATGCAGATAAAAATAAAAGGGGGCCGTGAAGGTAGAGATGTTGAGAAACAATGCTGGAAATTTTACTGTTAATGATATTTAGTGGTAATTTAAAATAATAAAGATTTGTCAAGTATTTAAGTAGAGCTTGACTAAATAAATTAAGGAAAAAATAGTATAGCAATCTTCCAAAGTGTCTTGAAATATTCATGCCGATTAATAGAGAATGCCGTCTTTTGGTGATAGTGCACTTCCTGACCAATAGATGGCACTATCTTTCCATTGCTGACTCAACTATATAGCCTCCTGAATGAATTTTCCAAGTAATTTTTAATGAAAATTCTTAGATAAAATTCTTGAAATAAATTTGTTTTATTACAAAAAAAATAAACCGATAATTTAAAGTGATTCCAGAACAGTGATGTTTGAGATTTCTTTTCTCTTATCCGTTGGAGTCAGATTCGATTGCTTTATTGTAAGCTAGCAAAATCGATATGCGAGAAATGAAGTGGAATTTCATAATATACAATATTAAAACAGAAGTTAAAACTTAAAAGTTTTAATTAAAATTAAAAATGTAGTTTAACTATAAACAAAAATGCAAAATACTGATTTCGTATCTCTCATCATCAGCATTTTTACATCTCGCTAACATGTGATTTCTGACCTAAGAATACTTGTTTAGCCTACATAGATAAATAAAGCTCTAAATAAGCATTCTAAAATATCTATTCCAAAGATTTGTTTAAGAAAAATATTTTTATAGAAATTTTCGCTTCTATTTCTGAAAAAAATAGAAATGTGTACGTGTATAAAAATCTGCTTTATATAAAAAAAAAAGCTACTTGTCCACCGGGTTTTTGTCGGCTATCTCTTTTGCCTGGTCCTATCGTTATATAAGTATTAATATTTAAAAGTTAGTTATGATACTTGTTGGGTTTTTTTTTCGAAGAGGCAAAACTGTTCTTCGAAATAAGTAATTATCACTAAATAATGTTAATATGTGAAGTGAGCGTCAAATTAAAACACAACATAAATGTATTTATGAAAATGTATATAATTTAACAATTTATTGAAACTATTTCGACACAAAAAGGATCCAAAACACAAAAGACCGTAATTATAAAGTTCCTTCATCTGTTTTCGTTCAACTATTTTAATTTTAGTCCACATGATTTAATTATCCTCATTTATAAAAATAGTAATAACTGTTTCCAAGATAGCAATTACGTATTGCCAATTGACTAAAATTATTTATAAAATGAACATTTCGATAGATCGGAGTCATCGCTTGAACTTACGTTGAAGACGTAATGGAGCCGTTCATGTGAAGAGCTCGCGTCGGACGACACTTCGCGTACACTGGGACCGGCACTCGCGTCACTGGCCGTCGCCATCGCTTCAATCCCGGCCACGCTGTCAGTGCTACTGGACGCATCGGCGTAGTAAATAGACACAGACGATGCCGAGAAGAGGGTCAACGACGACTCCGAGGGCACGTTAATGGCCGGCGGTGCATCGTAGCCTGTTTCCGTAGAAGCCGGCATGACATTTGGATTTCGTCGCTTGGGCTTTTAACGAAAGGAAACGGAAGTTAATCAAAGTCAATTAGATGTTAAGTAGATAATATCGTATCGAGTGGAACAAAAGCTTAAAAAGTAAGGAAATACAATCAAATCTATCAATAAATAAATAGTGTAAACTGAGCACTCTACGAAATTCGCAAGAAATCAAAGATTAATAACCGATTTTCATTTTAATATTTGTTGAATTTTTGCTTAAGTTTTAGCAACGATATATTAGTAGACACAAAATAACTGACAAGTGCAGCAGAAATGTACTGGACTACTTCCCATCCTATCACCACCACTTTTGACATCGGTTATTTTTTAATATTTTAGTAGTGAATCAGATAATCAACAGAATCACAAAAAATACAAAAACAACAACAACAATCGAAGATTAAACCACAAATGAACAGTAAATATGCCTTCGCATACTGAGCCAACGTCAAGGGGAATCCTGAACAGCTGTTATCATCCTTATTAGGAATCATCAGCAGAATTTACCCTTAATGTTTGGCTCAGTCTGCGCGAAAATTAAAGGGAAACCATTCTCGCTCCCGGGAATGGCCCCAAGAACAAAAACAATCAAATAAAAAAATAATCCTGTAAAATCCACAGTATTAATCTTTTGTCCTTTCACTGAAAGGAACTAAGGAATTTAATTATAACAAGAAAAACATCGTAACTGCAAAGAAAAGCAGCGCGAGAATGATTTCCCTTTAACTTTCGCGCAGTCTGAGCCAAACATCAAGGATAAATTCTGCTAATGATTCCTAATAAGGATGAAACAGCTGTTCAGGATTCCCGTTGATATTGGCTCAGTATGCAAAAGCATATTTACTGCACTTGTGTGTTTTGTTTTGTTTTTCTTCTTGATTTATAAATTATTACGGACGTTAAATTTTGCTTTTCATTAGCTTTTTTTCTGTGTTGTTTTGTTTTGTTTTCTTTTTTCTTTTCATCCCCGAGCATTGTGAATGATAGAACTTGAATTTACATTTTTCGGACATTACATTTTTCCATCAAGACATTCTCTCAAGACTCTCAAACTAAACATCAACTGTTGGCCATTTTAATGTAGGATAATTTTTAGTTCGTAAATTGTGCAGCGGAATGATACAAAAGTTTTCTGAAATACATTAGATTAAAAAATAAGATTAAAAGCAAACATTAAATTAAGAATAAAATATTTGGAATAGATTTTTATTAGTTTAAATAAACAATGAAGTGTCAAACTTCAACGTTTGACAGTTATTGACAATAAAATGAGTCAATTTAAATAATATGGCAGAGATTAATATGGTAGGTAAGGGATTAAGTTCAGATTGGACGGACCCTGAAAGGAGCCTGGTACCGTTGATAGTAGGCTGCGTGAGCCTTCGGTCCGCCTAGAACAGAAATAACCAAACAAAATTCCGCTCAAGTCCATAGACAAGCATTTCACAAACTCGGGGTACATACCAATATCACAATTAAAGGCTAAAACTACCACCTCCAACAGATCGGAGAGAGAATAAACTTGATGGAATAAAAGGAGCAAATAATAATCCTAATCTGAAAGTAAAGGCAATTGCTGATTTCCTTGTTTGACAAAGATCTGCGGTAGGTCTAGTATATCCCAGAAGAACAGTGAAGAAGAAACAATGGTCACATTAAGAACTTGGAATTTCTGAATTCAACTCTCAAATCTTCTATCCATATTTCCAAGCACATCACATCAAGTGTAGAATTTTCTTTCGTGAAATTAAAGCGAACGACTTGACTTCTTCCTGTTGGCCGAGAAACGTCAAAAGAGTCAGTCAGAGATTGTCTCTCGAAGCCAAAGGACACATTGCTTCTAATATGACTTTGTTAGTTTGTTTTCTTTGATGTAGAAATAAAGGCTTTGTCCAATCTTAAAGTAAAAAACTGAGTAATTAGTGAGGGATAACTCTGGAATGGCCACTTCGATTTTCTCTTGAATCTCATCAGCCAGATGTACCCATTTCAAATAAGATTTTGAGACTACACGAGGAAAGATATAAATAATTTCGAGGTTATTCAACAGTAATAAGTTTTGAATCTTTATTTTCAAATAAATGAAAAAAAAAAATGCTTCTGAAAAAACTATTTCACTGCCTTTTCAAAACAAAAAAAAATGTTTTAAAATTTTTTTTTTTTTTTTTTTTTTTTTGTTACATTCTGTTAGGAGGGGAGGGGTTTAATCGAAAGATGATTTTTTTTTTTCTTTTTCTAGAACGAACAAAAAAAAAATGCCGACATTGTTCCGACATTTGAATATTACTAAATCATTGTGAACTAATCTACAGTTGTAAAATCTTGGCGCTCACTTATTTACTACATAAATTACAGCATACTAAAAAAAATGAAAAGTATTAATAGTATACAGGGTGCTCCTGAAATAGTTGGACAAACTTGAAAGGCTCAACGCAACATAGCAAAATAACGAAAAAAGAATACATAAATCATGGGTTCTTTATTCAGATATTATAGAATGATTAACACACGTATATAGGCTACGTAAGCCACTGTTAGATGACGTGATCGAAGTTAGATGACATGCCTCACACCGTCGGACAACACTCCAACATGCCAAGGATAGCCTGAATCATTGTACACTCATCCACAATGTTTGTACACAATATACACTAGTATTTCAGTTAGCCCCAGAGAAAAAAAAAGTCAAGAGGATTTAGGTCAGGGGAGCGTTCTGGCCAAGGTTTGGCTCCTCCTCTTGCCAACACAACGGCCAGGGTCGACCTGGTTAGCCATTATAAATTATGTGTTAATCATTCTGTAACATCTGAATAAAGCATTTCCGCACCTATGTTCATATGGGCTTTCTTCGTTATTTTGTTAAGTGGCATCGGGCCTTCAAGTTTGGTCAATCATTTCAGGACCACCTGTATAAAAAACTACCATTAACTATATTTATTACTATTCTGAAGTTAATCCACAATAAAAAAAAAACATATTTGTGTCATACTGAATCAAACATTAATAACTTTTTTTTATATACATATATTGTAATAGTCCTTCACAACTTAACTGGAAAAATGTCTACTGATACAATCAGTAGCTGTTATTCTAACTAATGGTGATGTGAAAAAATGAGTGAGTGCAATTTCTGAACTCAGAATTAAACCTCATATAAATTATCATAAAGTAAATCATTTCTTTGGATTAGAAATGACGGTTTTCAAAATTACGACAGAGTGAGAAGCCTTTATTATTATCTTTCTATCTTCAATATAATAAAAATGATAATTTTGATTTGATTTTATTTACTCCTTTTTTTTTTACTCTAATTACCATATAAATTAGAACTCTTCAAATTTACATTAATTATTAATAATCTAATAAAAATAAGCTGTAAATAGTTACCTGCATTTCGTTTCTTTGCCGGTGATGACGAACTAAAAACGAAAATGTGAAATTAAAACAAATATAAATTCTCAATTAAAAAAAAAATGTATTATATTCTCGAAATAATAAATGATTTCTGACGATTAAAATTTTTATATAGTAAAGTGAAATATTTGTTTTTAAATTAAATTTTTGTTTAAGTTAAATAACAGATTTATTTCATTTCGTTTTTATGTTAAAAAGTTCCATTTGTTTTGATTTATTTAAATTTTAAAGATGAACTGATTACGTAGAATTTTCAAATATTAATTAAAAGATCATATATAACTATATTCAAACTTACAATTTCATTATCAGATAAACTTCAGTAAGAAGTTTTAATGTAATAAGTCAGTTATTTAAAAATGTTCTCTGTTTGCACTTCAACATTTTCAATTGCTTACCTTTAAGTATAATGTCATAAATTCGAAATTCCCAAGTGTTACAAGATGTTACAAAACTAAAGAAACACTGAAAATTTAGAAAACATTTCAAGATGTTCCCATTCTGTGTCAGAAGTAGATTTAGCGTCAAGGGATGAGGAGGGGTTTAATAAATAAATAAACAACATTAAGAAAAAGCGATAGCATCGAAACCAAATTAAGATTTCAAAAGAAAATCGGTGATTATCAAGGAATCACTAGAATAATTTGTTTGATAGTTGTCGTTGGAAATGATTTTGGAAATTCTCACGAAAGGTGCTATTGTAAAATTTATTTTATTTTAAAGGCAATATATTTCCTCAATTATATTTTTTATTCACTTCTAATTCTTGTGGTGCTTTTACCATGATTAAAAGAGTTACAAAGTTTAACTGAAAGAATAAAAATAGCATTTTTTTTTCACCAATTTGAAATAAAAATGCAATTCAATTTAATTCTTATAACTAATATTTATATTTTATTATACGTTGTTTATTTTTAGGGACATTATGCCAACTGTTTCCTCATTTTCATTTGAAAAGACCTAAACACATTTCGAAATACAGAAGAAAATCTTTCAAAGAAAGATTGAAATTTTTCAAAGAAACTCTGGCTGTTGGAGAAGAGGGAGCTTCGACATTTTTTTTTTTTTATTATTTTTCATTTTTATTTATTTATTTTGAGAAAACATTTTAGCATCGGGAGTATCGAATAGAAATGAAATTTTGATTGCCAAAATTGTCAAATTATGAAATAATTTATTTGTGTGTGTGTGTTTTTTTTTGTTTATGTTTGTTTGGGGTTTTTTTTTTTTGCTAGGTTTTTTTATTAATATGTAATGTAAGGTAATGTAATATGGTGAGCGTGGGTGGCTTGACCCACGAGCACCGCGACCTGAAAGATCACGGAAAGAAGGACAGACGGAGAGAAAGACTGAGAAAGGATGGTGTGAGAAATGCAGGGGAAACGGGAGAACCCCGGGAAAACCTGCCCAGCGCGGATCGCCACCATCAACGAAACCCACATGAGAACCGAACCCCGGTATTCAGAGATGAGAGGCCAGTGTCTGACATCTCCAATTTTTATTATTAATGTACTCAAAATTAATCGACAGTTTGAGTACATTAAAATGTTCAACCACGCATTCAATCAGCTTCTGAAGAGAAAAAAGTGTTGAATTATCATCATGTATGACGTAACAAGCAAGGTTCAATTTGTAATTGCGTTTTAAAAATGTTTTATCCCAATCTATCCCAAATGAGTTTCTCATTTGATAGACCAATCGTTTTGGATCGTAATTAGGGAAATAACACTTCACAATCGATATATTGGAGAACTTTTTGAAAAATAAAAAAAAGAATAAAATAAAAAGAAATCTTGATTCGAAGTTTAATTTTATCTATTGGATATTCTATCATCAAGAAATTTCTTCAATTTGCACGAAAAATTGTTAAAAGGTTAATGTATTTCATTAAATGATGCCAACTTTAGTACAAAAAGTACTTTAAAGTCGAAGCAATAAGAGGTGTTTTGAGTGAATAGAGATAGACGGATGTATCTGTAATGTTTTCTAAGCACCCTTTAAAAATAATCATTAATTGGCAATCATGGAATTGTCTATGTTTCATCCAAATCCAAGTTGCCTAGCAATATTCTTGTTGTGTTTGTTTGTACTGACCTTCGAAATTGTCACTGTGACAGAACCTGCGTAACTGTTCCGTTGTGACTACGTCCGGAAACGACCTGTCACTCACAGACCGCCCACAAGGATTTCCCCGAAGAGGAAGATTTCTCAGCTCCGGTATCATAGGAGGAAACAAGGAACGGGAAGAGGAATCACTTGGATTATCCAATAGGTTGCCACCATCCTAAACAGAATTGCAGTTTGTTTAGTCAATGTATTTCGAGTATTGAGCATATGCAACAGTTAAGAAATTCCTATGCTATTAATATTAAGCAGATATGATACAGATCACACATGTAGTTCAAGTTTACTGTTAAGATATGTTTCAAGTATTTTTTTTTAGAACATTTTTTCTTTTTTTTTTTTAGCATTTTTCCTCTGTCACTAAGTGATACAAACGAAAATTCAATGTTTAAGGTGAATGGCATTAAGTTAACAACACTTGTAAACACTGTTAAGAACTCGTTTTGAATATGGATAGCTAAATACATCAAAATGAAGTCATACCGTAAAGCAATTGTCCTACATCTAATAATGTTATTTGGTCTAAATCAACATTCAATGGTTAAGTGCTTGCTAATGAAATCCAAATTAGTTCCCACTTCAAAAAACAAAAATAGATTCAATAAAAATTTAACGTCATCAAATAAATAAGAAACCAACAAGGCACCAAAGGAAAACAAAAGATTACGCCTCTGAGCTGAGACGGACGTTTCGTCCTCTTTATTGAATCCATAAAGAGGAAGAAACGGCCGTCTCAGACTCCCACCGATGATAGCTCAGAGGCGTTTTCTTTTTTTTTTCCTTTGGTGCCTTGTTGGTTTCTTATTTAATAATAGATTCAGTTTTTGCATCTTAATTTCAAGCTAAATCTAGGATCCAGTGAATGGTTAAAACTTTTAAATCAGAGCTGTCCTGGGTTGTGACTTGGTAGACATTTGGTCTCAACAATTGTTTATTTATGTATATTTTAGGCATTTTTTTGTTCTTTAATGCGCAGAGGAAATTCATGTGTGACCGGCGGAATGCTGGCACATGAATTTCTCAATTCATTTTTATTACGTATTTGTTGTCCCTTTTTTAATTTATGGAGGTACCACTCTCTTTCTGCTGATTACTCTTCTTTACCTCCGTATTGAGACCTCGTTGTTTACTGGTGTTAACTGGTTTACCAGTTGATAACCGCCAAACAGTGAGAAACAGCTGTCCTGGGAATTCACTTAGTAAACACTTGGTCTCAACCATTGTTTATTCATTTTAAAATTTTTCTTGATATTTATTCTACCATGTTTTGTAAGAAATGTAGTTGAAGAGGAAAAATATTTCTACATTTCTAAATTATCAAATGATAAATATGTGAATCTAATTTTTAAGTTCATAATTGTAATTGCGATTATCTAATTTACATTTATTAACGTCATTAATTTTTTTTCTTACATAAACCAACTAAGATATGTTATAATAATAAATATAAGAGAACAACCTAAATTGCTTATTTCTCTGACAGACTTTCTAGGAGACTAAATTATTCAACTGATTGTCAACACCGCAGGAAGCAGTAGTTTTGAATGATCAGCAAATGACGACAGTTCCTTTTATTAGAAATTGCTAGAGTAATTTTGTACAAAAACAATGATGATTTAGACCGAATAAAAAAAAATGAAAAGTTTGTTCAGAATTTGTCGTAAAACGTCGATCAGTGTATAGAAACATTTTTCGTTGATTTCTAATACCATAATTCGGTTATACACACCCAGAATATTGAAGGTGAGCAGAACTCTTACTTTGACCATCCACACCCACTCTTCTGGACTGTTTAAGTCCATATCAAAAGCAATTCGTAGCTTTTGAATTTTCCTTGATAAATTATGCTAATGTTGCAAAAACAGCTCTTCTTTAACTTGAAAAAGATATTTTAATTAACTTATTAAGGTAGCAGATAAGAATAAGAGCTTAACGTCCACTTTCTGCCTTATCGTGGCGCATATGTTAATGGTCATGTGACAATATGATGAAAGATATGGAATTATATACTCACGAGGGCAATTATGACCAGAACAGTGAGGTCAAATTTCCTAGCTTGAGTAGAGATCAAAAAAAAAAATTATAGTCTTTATTTTGAGAAAGCTTAAATATCCCAAGATACAAATGGTCAAAAGTGCATGAAAACGTACAGAAATACTATCAAAATATCATAATTATGTCCGTAGAATTGATGTGAGATGATGTGGATAATGACGATAATTTTATTCCCTTTTGTTTATACTTAGTCAATAATATTAATAGTGAATTCTGTTTCATATAGTATACATTTTCTACATTTAAATTATTTATTTCATTTTTTCTGGCTTAAAAATAAACAAATCATTCTGAACCTCAAATAGCTTCTTTATAATTAAAACTACAGTATCGGTAGCCTTTGAAATTTTAGTTGTACTATCTTCAATCGTCATCCAATATATATAGATTCAGTTATCATCGATCGTGCCGTTAAAAAAAATATTTCAGGTAAACTAACTAGTTAATAAAAGTTATACAAAACACAAACTGTTCGAAATCTTTGTTTCCTCGTAATTTTAAACATGGACAGGCTTCAATTTCAAATACTTACGATAAATACATTGTTGTCAGTGAATAACGAAATTATGAAATTCCAAATCGTGACTGGATAAAATATGATCAAATCCATAACTTAAATTTCCTCTTCGCCATTTTGGCAGAGAATTCAGGAAGAAAGAATTCCAATTCCTGAACTTCCAGTGATATATTACAAATAAAATCCTACAAATGAGAATCCTAAAATATCCAAATCGTGTCGAAAGCCTAAATTTCTGAGCCTAAAAGCGAAACAAGACTTTCAACAGTGTTCTGCATTTGCACAGACTGCCATTGTTTACTCAGTGCTGTTCAACAATACTCAAAGCAGTCAAAGCGATAAGAAAGCATTATTCACGTGAAATTACTTAAATTCATATCAAAACGTTAATAATTTCGCGGTATTTCATTGTTATATTCAAGGTTGCTAAGAAATCATTGATTGACTTAATAGCCAGGATATCTGAGAAAAACCGATTCGTAGAAAGCGATATTTAAAAATAGTTAATGTTAAGTCAAATAATTGATTAAAAACTGACCGTAATTGATACAAGTTTTATAGAAAGCTGAGCAATTTTACCTAAAGATGAGTAACATATCAGTTGTTTGAGCTTTTTCCCATTCTTGAAGGAATTTGGGTTTTTTTTTTTTTAGATTATTGCTCCATCTACTAGCAAAGGATATAATCTCTTTATAAAAAATTGTTCCTGCTTGCTAACTCAACATAATTCTGCGGAATATAAATTTGAATAAACACCAATCGACTAATCGTTACGAAAAAGATTTGCATCATGTTACTAAAGAGCTTTAAAGGATATTATTAATTTTGATAATGATCAGAATTGTCCTGTGAAAGTATCATTTGATTTATAGCACTCTTCATTCCACAAACATGTGAATATGATTTTTTGCCAAAGCATAAATTTAATTTAATAATAATAAAAATAATAATAATAATGAAAAGGAATTATATAAATATATAAATAAAAAAAGTTCGGAAAAAAAGAAAAACGTAATCCACGCGGACATTGAAAAAAAAAGATTAAAAAAAAAACAGTAGATGTATGGATTCGAACCGACAACCTTCAGCGTATGAGCCTAAGACTTTACCGATCAAGCTATAATTATAGTCCGGCCACGATAATGTGACGATTCGACATCAGCACTAGCCCCTCTCAGAGGTTCCAAAGAATATTACGTTACAGCTATAAAACAAAACCAAAACAAAAATTTAGTTTTAATTTTAGTCCTCCATTTTCTAATTCCTTTCGGAAATAATCTTAAACCTGTAAAAAAAAAAATTTCGCGCACTGCTCTGTAAATTACTTTGGAGGGAAATTAATAGAGACCTGTGCTTGTTTGAGGCGCACTTGTTTATGATTGGCTGAAAAACAGCTACGTCATAATCACGTGGGGTTCCTTCCGATCCTCACATTATCGTGGTCGGACTTTAACAACTGAAATAAGATGGTTGCATTTTTAACATTTAAGCTGATAGCGGAAATCCGATGAATGCCAAATATTCGAACATGTGGGGGCGTTGGCTCCTGAAAATACTCTATTCCTATGTTTTTTTGGACCTCTGAACACAATGAAGTCCGTTTGTCGATCCCACCTTCCGTTCGGGAGTTGTTAGAGAAGAACAGACACGGACGGACGGACAGGACAAACCCAACAGCTACCGATTTTGATCACTATCACAATAGCTCCCAAATGAGTCGCTAAAAATGTGATGTAATACATAAGCTTTTGCGTTTATGCGAATATCTCCAAATCGAATTTGGTTCTTGGTCAAATGATGCATAACACATCCAATTTACAGTATTTTAAGTAAAATTTTCTAAATTAATTTAAGTTTAAAACTTTTCCAAAAAAAATTACTAAAAAAAAATTATGGAAAAATTTATGTAAATGTTATGTAAATGTATGTATGTATGTATATTATGTAAAAATGTGTGATTCCTAATGTAAATATATTTCTTGATATTATAATAACATACAATAAAAAACATACAATTTAATTTTTAAAGTAAATGTTTTCAGTGAAGAGATTAAATATCATGTATTAATTCTAAGAAAAAAATGACAATTCTATTAAAAAAGGAATGGAATAAGACTTTTACCATCATTAAAGATAATAATATATTTTCTAGAACAGAACATTTTCATTGTAAGAACCAAAAATAAACTGAAATGTAAGTGCATCAAATACTGTAATATAACCGATAAAGTATGAAATTATCGCATACACACGAATGAATTTTAAAAATGAAGATCCTTTTGATAAAGTATAAAATAGTAAAGGATACTATTATAATAGGAAACGTTTGATACTAGTTTTGTTTCAGTTTAATCAAAAAGATTTTTATTTATTACTCTGTTTCCAGATATTCATTGATTGCAAATAAGCCCTTTCCTTTGCTGTGTTTTGTGTTAGGATTTATATACGTAAAATATATATTATATCTCTCAACAAGAATAAGTTGACCATTTTAAAATATAGGCTAATTTATCGACCTTGAAGAGTTTTGGACTTCTGCAATTACTCTAACTATATATTAAAGAGCCTGTTGCTTAATAGGCCTAATATAAATGATACAGAATATCTAATTATTTGCAGATAGTTTCTCCTTGACACATCCAACATTCCAAGTTAAGCTTAAAAGAGACTTACAGGCAAATACCAATAGTGAAAAACTGCTTAGTAATTATTCATTCGTTTTCTGTTTGGATTAGAATTTTAACAGGCCCTCGAGAATGATGAACTACTATTTGTGACTCTCTCAAATACACAAGAGCAAATACATGTCTGGTTAAATAGTACATAGACTTGCTTCTGAGTACGGCATGTACAGTTAAAGCCTGATATTTATGACTATTCCGTGTCCCAGTTGCCAGTGGTGTTTGCCGACCGCTTTGTCTCCCAATTAGGGTCTCTTCCGTCGACATTAATCCTTCGATGTAACTCACCCTCTCGACCCTGGCAGAGGCGAAGGGTTAACGGCAACACTGGGGCTCTCCGAACGGCTGCTGGTTGCCAGCCATTCCGGCTCTCTCTCACCCCCCTATCAAGCGGTGGGGGTGGATTTAAACGGCTGTTCCGCAGTTTTAAATCCTTCGCCCTTGAGCCCAATAGAGATTTTCGTCAGTTCATTTACATGAGTAAAGCAGTGCCTGATTTACCTCCATTTCCACCCACACCTCCTCTTCCTGCCACCGGAGCCGACATTAATCTGCCGGAATCTACAATGATCTGCCAACACCTGTGGTAGAACAAAGAAAAAGTAAACAACCAGAAAAACAGAAGGAACGGAACCAATTGAATTGTTCTTATTTTGCCTAAAATCTCAAATAATAGCACAGATGTTTCTGCAACTTGGAAATTTAGTTAAAAAGCAAAACAAATTTGCAATTTCTTCATTTAAAATTTAATGCAAAAAAGAAAAATAGCGTCCAAATACTAAAGTGAAGTTTTTAATTCATTGAAAATAGTTAATTTTGGAATTTAAAAAAACAAACAAACTAAAACCTCTCTATATTAAGAAAAGTCAATTTCATGATAGAAAACATACAGACTGAAGTTGCTACAGAATTTCACGATATTCAAATATTTTAGCTTATTTACTAGAAATGTCCATTGTTTTTGATAACGGAATAAAACAGATAAAAACTTATGATCGTGGGTCACAAAAATAAAAACTGCTACTTAACACCAATTAAGTCTAATTCAACTTTGACTTTGAATCACAACTTTAGCAGTGTTGCAACATGCATATCAGAATGACATCGCAAGTGAGTTTTCTTCTTTTTTCTTGTTGAGGCCCATCATCATACTTCTTCAATTGTACAATGAAGGATATTAGTGTTTCCCGTTGTCTAACCATACAATGTGTTTGGTGAATATGATGGGTTTGCCAAAAAAAAATTATAATGAGAAAGTAGATACCATTGCGTATATAATTAAATGTAATCGACACATGTAAGCTTTAAACACTCGCCCTTTGCTTAATTAAAACTTTTACTGCAAATATTTAGTAAGACTTTTACTGAGTTGCAAAAAAAGTGTTTACTGTGCATTTTAAAATTTAAACAATTTGCTGATTAAACTTTCTCGTCGTTATTAACGTATTTTTTCTCAAACTCAGAATAATTCAAAGGAACAGAATGCTGAATTTCGAAGCCAGATATCAGCTGACAATATAAGTAATTACATAACAAAAAATCTACATAGTTTATCTCTTTCCTCGATACATTTGAAATCCATGAAAGTTTTAACCATGAAATATCCACACAATGTTAGTTTGGTTAATTAAAGATTTTTGAGATTAAACCATTGTTTAATGATAGATATTAGTATAGAAAAATCAAAATTGTTATTTTAGCGACCAAAATCGGTAGCCATTGCGATTGTCCTGTCCGTCCGTTTCTGTCCACCCCTAACAATTCTCGAATGGAAGGTCGGATTGAAAACGAACTTCATCATCGTGTTCAGAGACCCAAACAACTTAGAAATAGGGTATTTTCAGGGGCCAACGCTCCCCCCCCCCCCAATGTTCGAGATATTCGGCGCTGTTTTCATTGTATTTCCAGTATTAGCTTAAATGTTAAAAATGCAATCATCTCATTTCAGTTGTCAGCGATAGCTTAAGGACTCCGACTCATGTACTGAGGGTTGTCGATTTGAATCCGTATATCTACTGAGTTTTTTTTTTTTTCACTTAGTTTTTTTTCTTAATGTCCCCGTAGATTTTTTTGTTTTTTTTGTTTTTCTTATTTTCCTAACTTTTTTTAATTTTTATCTTTATCTTACGTTAATGTACTTCCTTTTTATTATTATTATTATTATTATTATGGGTCGCCCTTAAATTTATGCTTTAGCACAAAATTATATTCACTTTTTTTTTTCTATGATGGCTATGTATTGAGAGATGATTATCTCCGAAAGTTTGACAAAACATCAACGGGAATCAACAAATCAAATCTCGGGCCTTATTAAATTGCTTTTGTTTATTTTTGTTTTCGCTTAGGCAACGTAAGGTTATAGTTATTAAAAAGAAGTAACATTTACCTTCCTGAAGCTAGACTGTTGGCCGCATAACTAACGATGCAAAATGTAATCCTAATAATAAAAAAAAAAGTTTCTAGTCTGTTGATCAATTATTCTTTGGTTATTTCTGTGGTGAATTTTTATTCTATTCTCTTTTCTAACAAGGCTTGTTGCTTTCCATAATAATATTGCTCAGCGGGTTACCACGATACAATGGCCTTAGTCTTTGGTGTTTTGAGTGACAGATGTCCGAGACGTAGATCTTGGCAGTGGCGAGTCTCTTTGAGGGTCTCTTCAGCTTCCAAACATTCGGGAGGGTCCAAACAAGCTCAAGGGTCTCTTCAGTCTAGCCGTCACGATCTCTTGACACATGCGCAAAACATGGCAGACATCGTGTTCAACAGTGACTGCAGAATCCACGGGCACGAAGCTACACCAGTATTTCAAGATTTCTATGTAATTTTTATTTTTTTTTTTTAAGTGAAAACTTTAAATAATAGGCCTAAGCTGATGAAAGTAGGTTTAGTTTATATTAATTTGCCATTCAATTCATACAGAATCTTAAAAAAAAAAAAAAAAAATTAGTCCTAAAATCAGTTTGAGAAATTAATATTTTGCAAACTTTGAATTTTGATATATTTGCAGGCCATATATATCTATGGATTTTGAGTTATCACTAACAGTACACATTTTCTTTTAAAATAAGAAATCTAGATTGTTAGTAATAATTACATCTGCTTATAAAGTAGCACAAATCTACTAAAATAGAAAAAAAAAATAATATTGCTCAGTGAACGACTTTTTTTTTTCCTTACAGATATTATAATATTCAACGATGCAGCAAAGATTTTCAAAAAAAAAAAAAAGGAAAATTAGTATAAAATCTTCTTTTAAATGAAAGAAAAAAATAGGTAAGTCCATTTGTTTCAAATTTTATGAATTATAGGTGAATTGAAATTCTAACAAATTTAAAAGAAACTGAATTTTTTTTTCGAGTTTTTCAATTCAAATAATCCGGATAATCAGCACTAAATTTATTTAAGATTTTTTTTTTAATTATTATTATTATTGAAGTAAGATCTTATATAAATAACTATTTTTAAAATCTTATCAAAGTATTTTGAGGCATATACAAAAATTTCATGAAAATAAATACAAAAATATTAAAAGAGTTTACATTCATAAATGTCGTTTGCAATTACGTGGAATATATCGATGTTTTTTTAAATGCTTAAATATAAAATCCAGTTTTAATACGTTTTTCTTGACGAGCAGAAAGAAGAAAATGTAGGGATAATGGATGCTTTTCGGAAAAAAGGCTAGCCTAAGTTTCTTTAGAAGACAAGTAATAATATATTAGAAAAAAGGTAATCTTTGATTCTATTTATCCCAAAGTATAGTAATTTCAATGTGCACCTTAAGCACAGCGGTGTATGTCAGTTCAAAAGATTAAGTTTATAAGTGATATTTTTATTTTTTACGGTAAATTAAAATTATCCAGGAGAAACGGATTGTTATTAATTATTTTCTAAAATAGATAATCTAGTAAAAAAAAAGCCGAATTTTTAAACGAGTCAATATACTTGTATTATTTCATGTGTTCCGTTATATAATGGAAATGAAAACATTACACACCTGTAATTGCGATAAAACCACATATATTACAATGTTAAAAAAGCTACAAGTTTCGTCCAAGGGCTTGAACGTTGTAAGGATAATACTGGGTTTTATATAGAATTCTGAGGCTAAAATTTACATACGTAAATGCGGCGAGTCTTGCATCATGGATTGGGAGGAGACCATACAGACGAGCTTATTGCTGTTGTTGGGGAAGCCGGATGGAATTTTTCAGCGATTTACAGAAAGCAAACTAATATATCATCATGAAACAAATGAGAACAACTTGTGAATTTAAAGTGATAAAGAAAATAAACACACACAGAATAATTCGAATCTTGGATGGTAAAATTTCGAAATATTCTTTATATTTTTTTTTATCAATTTAATTCACTTTCCACTATGCACTTAAATCTACAGTATACTCTCGATATATCGAACTTCGATATCTCGAAAACTTTGATATGTCGAGAATTATTTTTCCCCTTGATATTACATATTCATCTAATGTTAATTTTAATTCTTACGTCGAAGAGTTTTCACTCAAAACCTTGTTTTGAATATTTTTGTCGAATATTTTTCGAAGTAAAAAATGAATTTTTCCGGAAAAATCGCCGTTCAGTTGTGTCGAAGCAAATAGAGGTATTTTTTAAGAAATTCTAGCAATGTAAGTTAATTTTATTTAACGACTTCTTTTCAATTCATGTAATTAATTTCGACTACTTTTAAAAATTAAAATTATCATATTAGCTGTATTTAGACTTATTATTAACTATCATTACATATTTATACTTATTCTCATCTATCAAGACTCTAATTTTTAGAATATTATTCCGTATCTTGTTTTTTTTACGTGAATTTTTATGTTTTGTTTACGACCTTGTCATCTCGAAAACTCGCTATCTCGAATTTTTTTTAGCGTCCCTTCGACTTCGAGATATCGAGAGTATACTGTACTTAAATCCACTTAAACCTATACTGGACAGATTTAATGAAATTATTTAAATATTTGTGCTATCTAGGAAGTGAAAGTTTAGTAAAATACGTTAAAGTCAGTTCAGAAGTCTAAATCTATTATTCTCTATGGAGTCTCTCCACACCTTGAGGGTCTATGGGTTCATATCAATTCAAAACATGCAATAGACATTACAAATGTAAGAGTGATATGTGTCTTCTTTGTAGATATGTCAAATAGCATCTCATTTCTAATATAACACAGTTCTGTCGAATAAAACTAGAATTAGTTTGTTTTTTTTTCCTTACAAATAAATAATGCATCATTAAAATTATATATTGAATCAAATGTAGTTAGGAAATTAACGATCGATATTTAAAAAAACTTATTTTTCAGTGTAAATAAATCATTTTAGGAATGTTACTTTAACAGTCATTCTGAATCATTTTACTTTGAATTCTTCCGCCATCAAGAGATTTGTTTTGTCAGGAATGTTATGTTAATATTCGTCATGAAAATTATTTCTATGTTCGCACCTTCATAAGATACCATTCGAAAATTTCTGCATTGTAGATTCAGAATCATTATTAACTCATAACTTACGAAATTGATCAAAGTAAAGGACATTCGGGATCTGGGAGTATTTACCTATTTACATAAAAGGGAAACAATTGTTGGATATATGTGTCTGTTCGAAATGTTTAGCATACTTCCCAACATTCTACAAACTTGAAATTTGGCATCTGGATATGTTCCATAGTGTAGACCAGTGTTTCTCAAAGTGTGGTCCGCCGCAGTATATCGATGATCCGCGGATTTATTATTTATTTATTTTTTATTTTTTTATTTTTTTTTGGGGGGGGGGGGGTTGTACAGGTAGATCTGAGAAGGTTTTTTTTTCATTGTAGAAGAAGTTTTTTTTTTTTTCGTTGTAGAAGCGCTATAGGTTTGGTGGTCGGGAGGGAATCAGAAGGTCTTTCGATGGGCCGTTGGTAGTCAAGGTTTGAGAAACACTGGTCACTGGTGTAAACTTTTTTTATTTATTTATTTTTTTTTTATATTTTTTTTGGGGTGGATGTTCATGATTGGTGGGGATGACCATGATGTGTGTGGCAGAAACCCGCAATACATTCGAGTGAAGCGGTGTGCAATGCTTTCACCTGCCATTTCGAAGTGATCTTACAATTTCAGTTTCTTTCTCATCCACATCATTGTAATTTAGAATATAATCATTAATTTCTAATGATTAATTTAGTATCAACCTGGAGAAGGTTTCGAGCGATAGAGGTGTTGAGAAGACCACAAAGGCCTGTATACTCTCCGATCTAATATTAATTTGCTAAATAAATAAAGCGTTTATTAAGGTTATATATGCAAGGCTTTCGGAGCGAAGCGACGGTAGCCGGTTAGTTATCTATAAACTTCTTTTTCCTTTTTTAGATTTTAGAATGACAAAAATTAGATCGATTTGAATTTTTAGTCCGATCTTGTTATTAAGCTTCTAAAAAAGCTTAATAAATATATATGTATTTTTTAATCTCAGTTTTTGGTAATATCGTAATGAAAATAAAAATAAGTTTGTATATCTCTTCTAATAATTCAATGAAAAATAGTATTTTTTCAGACTTGAAACAATTTTTAAAGGTAATTTTAATTTAAAACCTTTAAAGCTATCTACATATTAAATATTTTCAAGATGTTTTCTGGAAGGGTTGTAGCCTAGTTAATAAGAAACAAAAACCTCAAGGAACTAAAAGTGGTTTGTTACGTTATAAGTTAGAACTTAAATTGTATTTCGTTTTGTATTTTCCCCACAGAGTTCTAACTGGTAGAGCAACTCAATCAGGTGTGTGATTGTGGGAAAGGGCCCAGAATGCTTAATGCTTATTAAAAAGCGAGGAATTGGCAAGGGTCCATAAGAGCCACGTGTCACGTGCATTGGACGCGTGTCATTGGAACGAATCGTGGCCAGTGATTTCTTTTGACGGAGCTGATCCACCGTGCACGAGGGACGGTGATGTATCGTTATCGGCTCCGTCAACTATCAAAGCAACCCTGTCATTTCGATGCTTTAAGTGACAATGGAGGATAAAAAAAAACAAAAGAAAAGGTCTGACATTGTCACAGGGCTAAGCAACAATCTCGCATTTTCTCGAAGCTAATCACGTTCTGTTTCAAAAGCAGGGAGGGACGAGAACATCTCTCTCTCTCGAATTAATTGCTGTTCTTCCACAAGAGTTGTTAAACATTAAAAAGTTTTATCCAAAGGCAAATCTGCGCAGAATAACAAAGAAAAGCTTATTATAAAACGCAAATGCTCAGCCTAAATGTTCTGTAGAATGGAAGTTTAGTTTCTAACGATCTTTTAACTACACTTTGTCTTGGACTCTGCAGGAACTACACGATTATTATGGACATCTTTAGATGAAAATTTTTCTCTCACATTCACAGAAAAAGACTTACATCAAGAATGAAAACTACGGATCAGCTACTGTTACAATAAGATAATTACAGAGCCGGAATTATAGTATTTTAATGTATGTTTATTTGCTTTGCTGCCTTTAATTATTTAAAGTATTATTTACCGCAAACTTTTAAATTGCTGAGATATAGATCCAATATTTCAACCTTTATATCAGTCCTTCTTCATTCCAGCTAAATATACGATGGAATTGACACATTGGCCTTTCGAAAAAGTGGACCTGTATCTCAGTAACCTAAAAGTTTGATCTAAATAACAATTTGAGTAATTTTTTGAATTTTTCATTGTTGAAATCAAATTTTAAATTACTACTAGTAATGGTTAGATGAAACTTGACTACGACAACTTCAATGAGTTTAACAACAACTCTACAGCCGCTGTTACAAACGAAAACATCAAAAATGAAAACTATGATTTCAATTCTAAGTAATTCTGAACAAGGAATCTAATTAACTTTTGTTTTGCACCTTAATAATCATATATTTTTGTACTTCATATACTTGTTTTTCTTTTTGATAGGTTAATGTAGAATATACACTGTATTGTATATATTTGTACAATTACTAATCGTATTTTATCGTAATGGAATTTTTTCATTTATTTAAGAGCTTTTAGCTAGGCAACTATAATAAATAAAAAGAAAATAAATAAGTATCAAAATCAAACGTGCGTAACAAGATTATTACATAAAAGAAAAACAGAAACTAAACAATAATTCACTGAGCTAATTTTGGAATTTGGCTGAGAATCGGAGACAGTATTGTTTCGAGTTGCTAAACTCTCATCAGTCCGACTCGCGTAGTATACCTAGCTCCTTTTATTCTTTATGTATTTTTGATGTTTTTTTTTTTTTAAATTGAGGGGGTCATTGTTTTCTCTGTTTGTCTGTTTTGCGTATTGTCTCATTTCATTTGAGCTAGGTATAGGCCTTCTGGTCGGGTCGGACTGATGAGAGTTTAGCAACTCGAAACAGTACGGTCTCCGATTCCCAGTACAAATTCCAAAATTAAGCGAAGTGAATTTTTGTTTACTTATATGCGTTTCTATTTTCTTTTATGTAAAAATAAATAAGTGTTTAAGTCTGTCAGAAGCATTTCACACAAGAAGGAGCCACAAGATGTTACCATCTCAGACGCCAATTTAATATTCTACGTAAAAAAAAAAGTAAGAGAAACTGAACGAATTACCTAGAAGTTTTACATCGGTGTAGTGAATCAAATCCATTTTTTTCATTATTTTTTTCTTTTTTTTCGTGTTTTTTCGAAAACTACCATCAACCATGGTTCATTAGTCCATTAGTAAGAACGCTTGTCATAGCGTGAAGAGACAAATGCACCTTGGCTTCATTGGATTCTGATCACTGGATTCTGCGGTTTTTCTCGTTCTTGCATTGAAACGACAGCTGCGCCGAAACAGAAGCGGATCAACAAGGCCTTTGATGCAACGGCGTCGAGGGGAGGCAGACGACGGCCATTTTGGCCTTTTGCTAACTACAGACGAACAGATAAAAATCAGTACAATACAAAACTGAATAACTCTCGTCGCGTTTTAGAGAATGAAGTAAAAGGAATCAAGTTGATACTTGTTAGAGATTTTGAATTTCGATAAATAAGCCTTTTTTTTTTCTTTTTTTAAAGACAACAACAAAAACAACACGCTTTTCAGAATTATTTTCCTCTTGTAATACGGAACATAATAATACGGAATTTATTTTGAAATCTTTAGAGCACTTCAGCTGGAGTGACCTATAAATCAAAAGTTGAGATACGACTCAACTTTATAATACTTAAAAAAAAATAAGTAATTTGTTATAAATGTTAAAAGACGCAATTTCAATCCAACTGTTAGCTGAATAAAACAAATTTTCATAAAACCTACTTAGTAAATAATAAACAGATTAAGATTAAATATCAATTAGTTTCATTTTTCTTAATCTGAGCCATTCTTGGTAGTTCTGATTCTCGTAACTTCGAATTGCCTTGGGCTTCCTTTTTATCTTTTTCCTTCAACGTAACATAAATTCTTACAGTCCTTCTTTCTTTTGAGGTGATCGACGTCGAATCTTCTTTAAATTTATTATAAAACAAAATTAATTCAATGATTCTAAACTGAATATTAAAATAAAACTATTAAAAAAATTAACAAAAAACAAATTGAGTCCAATTAACTTAATCTCTGTACCCAGTAAAACGGAACTATTAATTTACAGCAATCGTTCCTGTCTTTCCTATGTCTCCTTTGCCTTATTGTCCACATATCAAGGAAGGTCGGAATTACTACTTTTTAATATCTATCATGCGATGACACGCAATATCTTGATAAAATCATTTACATTGACATAAGTGTTTATTTAAATTTAATAAATTCTAATTTAATTTAATATTTAATTTAACATTTAATGAAAATGTTTAAAATATTTCTTTTTTATGAGTAAATAAATCATTAGTTAATTCATTCTACTTTTTCTCCATTCAAAATTCTATATATTCGTAAGAAAATACGAATTTCCTTTGTTTACTAATTTCATTAAATATTTGTCGCCATGTTTTTTTCGTGTTTTCTATTTCCTTCCATTTAAGTTTATTAGTTTATTTAGAAAGTTTTTAAATTCCGCTATAATTTCATCTGTAAGTCTATATAGACATTAATCCGCTAATTAATGCATTTCATGATTTGTCTAGTGGTATCATTTTTAAATGTTTTCAATGACTGAAAACTAGAGATGGGCAAAGTCGTTCTTTTTACTGAACTAGTTCTTTTGAGATAGTTCTTTTTACTGAACTAGTTCTTTTGAGATAGTTCTTTTTATTGAACTAGTTCAAAAAATTAGTTCAAATGAACTAAGTTGTTCTTTTTACCTTAATAACCAAAAAAAAAAAGGTTTTCAAATACTTTTCAACCAAAAAAAAAAGGTTCTCAAATACTTAATATAAAACGAAATAAACCAATTCCAATAGCCAATAGTGGAGTGGTAAAAGAACGAACTAGTTCATTTGAACTAGGTCGTTCGTGAACTATAGTTCTTTTCTTGAACTAGTTCATTTGAACTAGTTCGTTCACGAACTACCCATCCCTACTGAAAACATAAAACAATAAATAGTCCAATAAAAAGGAATTGTCAAATGGGCTTCTTACTCGGAGGTTAAGGTGGGGGCGCGTCTGTCTGATCTCAACTAGTCCCGTTGGTCGAGAATCGCTGGGAGCCTAAACCTCCCGCAGGACCTGCATGGCCTGTTGCGGCATACTTTAACCTTTAAAAGGGAATTACAGATTAATTATCGTTTTAAAATTGTGTGATTGGGAAGGGACAGCAATTTAAGAGCATATATATAAAACAATTAATGAATTTATGAAAAAACTAAACTTTTATTTTAATAGCTTATTGTTAGGCTAAATTCATTTCTCTTGAAACTTTACTACATTCTTAATAATTGCTTAAATTGTTCAGATGTTTTATCGATGATGAGTATCATTAAGTATTTTTTATTATTAAATAATTGGGTTCAGGTTTTAAATGCTATCCATTGTTTTCTTTTTGAGGGATGGGGGAAGTGGACCCAGACCAAAGACAGGTGCGCCACCAGTGAGGAGAAGGCGACCTCCAACGGAGTTCCATTCATTCATCTCCATGAAGAACTGCTCTTGGGAGAGAGAAAAAGTATCCCCCATTTACAATCACTCTACTAAAAAAAAAAACCCTTTCACTTGAAATCAGATCAGAGACTGTTCAAATCTAAGATCTATTCACTTCAATCAAATAAAAAAGGCAATACAAGATACACTTAAATTATGTATTAAATTAAACCTAATGTACTCTTAATAGCACTCGCAGGGGAAAAAAAAACTGACAAAAATACGCAAAACTTATTTTAAGTCGGGAAGAAAAAGATTAGCAACAAAAGCAAAAAAAATATATTATTATATTTTTTTTTCCTGAGATTGGATGTTATCTTAGTCTTAAAATGCATACGGTATCTTTATTCTTAGAAAGTTTGAAAATAAAAAAAAATTGTTATTAAGCTTTGAAATAAGGAAGATTTCTTTTTGAAGTCACTCAAGTAGAGAGTTTTCAGGACAATGTTAGCCGTTCCGAGAATAGCAGCATTTTGAATAGTTTTCTGGTGCCATTTTTGCAAGATTTATTAATTATTATTAGTAGTTATAGTAATAGTATCTTCATTTATCAAAACTGCAATTTGAGATAGTACAGTAATTACTAACATAAAAATATAAAAAATATCTCAGTTTTAATAAAAGTCCACTTTTTTCCGAATCCTTTACAATATTTCGACTACTTTCAACAGATGTGTAGTCTATGTGTACGTTTGAATGTCTGTTATTACAATCTTTTAGTTACTAAATATTTTTAGTTACAATCTTTTAGTTTGTTATTACAAACTTCCTTAAAAAAATAGTACTCCTATCTACACAAAGCCTTACTGTTAGTATGTTTAGTCTTAGTGCCTATAAATGGTTATATCTTGAAATTTACGACCATTTTTTTTTTTTAATTTGGTTGTTATAACTGGTTTATGGATTATTTTGTAATGTAGATGAAAAATACAAGTATCTTTTATCTCAAAGAATAATGCACAAATTTGCATCGTAAGTGAGCTATGGACAAATTTTATAGATCAAATTTTGTACATCTATTTAGCTTTTTGCAAAACCTACTTAAATACGGACCAAAGTCTTTGCATTCATGTAATTCAAAGAATAATGCACTACTCTCTATCAAACTATGGGCTCGTGGTAATGCGCTGACTGAGGCCTGGAGGAGTCTGGTTCAATCCCCGACTCTGGCGGACGACGGGAATTTTTCTACGCTGAATTCGCCTCCAGACGGATCCTAAGATTTATCCAGCCTTCTGTAGAATGGATATCCGGTTTCCTTCCCAGGGATAAAGGCGAGCGAATGTTGGATTGACCACCAGACCTCATCTCAGTCCCGGGTCAATGAAAACGTTGGGAGCCTTATCTCCAGCACCCCCATAGGTCCTCGTGGGCTTGCATGGGATATACCTATCTATCTACCACCTATACAAAAAACTACATATTTAATAGTTATTTAATCATAATTAAATTTTAGTGTTTATAAATTTTATAAATTACCCATTTCTTTTATTCTGTCTGTTAACCAAAAAGTATCTGCATCTTCACTCTAAACATTTTTGATTGAATGCTATTTTTTTTATATACAAGAAAATAATTTTTTAAGCATTAGTGTGTTTTAAAAAGGTGTTATTAGTTATATATTTAGTTTTTAACATTCAAAATATTCATTCCATGCAAATAAAACTGTAACTGTAAGTATTTACAACCAAGTGTACAAAATCTTAATGAGATATGAATCACGAAACTTAATAAGATTACTCTGTAGTTATTCATTCTGTGAAATATAATTAGTTAATTATCATTAAATTAGTTACCTCGTAGCATCAGAGGTAGGCCTACGTTATTAAGTATGTTGGGATGACATTGTAGTTTTATACTAGCAGAGAAGAGGTAGTGTCTGTAATGAATAAATCTGGTTATTTCTAAATAGATAACTTGTACTCGAAGAAATTAAGAAAGGCAACCACAACAAAATTTTTTCAAATTTAAAGATTTAAAGCAGTTTCGGAACAAAGTGTCTGATAATTATTTAGCCAAAAAGTTTTATTTAAATCGGAGCATTATTTATTGTTCCACAAGAATCTAAATAACATTATCACACACATCTAATTACGATGAGGTCTGAAATAACAAAAATAAAGGTAAAACTTTGATTATTGTCATCTGCAGTACAATATGGTATAATGGCATAAAATGTAATAATATAATATAATAGTATAGTGTAGTGTGTAATGTAACTACACTACATTACTGTTGAATAGCATGGAATAGCACAGCATAGTATAGTGCACTGTTGTTACCGTCTATTATATTACATCGTGCAGTAGACGACAATATTGATTAATACTATTGTTAAGTTGTTAAAATAAAGTGGACAGAGACAGGTTAACCAGGTAACTATTGACTTTACTGACTAACTTTATTTACAAAAACAGAGGTATATATGCAAGTGCTTTGGAATCCCAGAACCAAAAACCAATCTCACCTCAGTCCGCCTGTGCTGAGGACCAATCGGGTGAGACCTCGATTCTAGAAACCATCGAAGAACGATAATCTCTTGACCTTAATCCTAATCCCTTGAATCACTATCATCTACGATATACACTACAAGATAGTACATCATTTGTCTAAGGTGGTCTTCAGTTTTTATAGTTTCTGTGAATACTAGGTATAAGCTCAGCTTTCCATTACGTAGTAATGCTGGGGTCCATTTCCAGGAAATGGGAAACGGGGGAAGGATAGGAGACCCAGCCGTCTAAGCGAAGGATTTTTAAAGTAAATTTACATGGAGGAGTGAAGACCAATGCAATATATTTCTAACATTATTTAAAAAAAGAAAAGAAAGAAAGAATGAAAGAAAACAAAAGTGTGTTAAATAAACTTGTAATATCTCGTCTTTTATAACTGAACCATTCAGTTACACTAATAAAATCCTCTAGAATTAGATCACATATATTCTCAAAAACAGGATCTAGTTTTGAATTAGTCTAACGAACTAAATTAGACTGAGTAAAATCGTTCCTTGAAAGCTAAGAGAAATGAACACTTAACAGAGAAGCCAACCAATCTTCTAGCGCTATTAGAGGATTTATGGCGAGACGTATTCGTTTTAAATGAGAACTAAAGAATACTCCTTCTCCCCCCCTTAATGTTTTTTACTTTGGAAGGTTCCATTCATAGGAGCGAGGGTGTATACAGCAAGGAGGTGTTCACCGTCGATTTAATTAGTAAGATAAACAGCTGCACTGCTTTATTGAGTTCAGTCCGACCGAAAGGGTCTGCCAATGTCAACTGATACGCCTCTGATCGTATCGGCAAAGAACGCGTCGGCAGGTGAGCTTCCTTATTTCATTCCCCCATCGCTCTCCTAAAAGTTTCTGCCTCATTAGAGTAATTGTATGAAAGGACATTCTTAAAAAAAACAAAGAAAGAGAGAATAATATTAGAAAGCTTCTTGTTATGATTATATCGTTTTCTAAAACAAAATACGACCAAGTCAAAAATAAAAGCGCCTCAAGTTTGATTAATTTATTCCCGTTGATTTTACTTCTATTATAAAAATTAGCTTCTGCAAGAAATGTAAACATACTTCCCGTACTATCTTCTAAGGACTGCGACATTTTCTATCGAAAAAAAAAAAAAGTATACTTTTTCTTCAATTAACGGGAGACAGTAATTCAGGTCTCAAACAACAGACATGTATTTTGCTCAGACTTGTATTTGCTTCAAAACGTTGGCTCATACTAGCTGTGAAATGTATCTCAAAGCGGCAAACAAGTAAAAACATATTTCAAGCGATTTGCTACTTGAACGCAGAAAGATAAGTTATCTTGGAAAATTTTGATTAGAGAATGAAAGTTTCGATTTTAAATACATTATCTTATATTTTCTTAATTCCCTACTACATCTTTTTATTATTACTATTATTATCATTATCATTATTATTATAATTTACTATCATCGTATGTAATTATATTAGGTATTTTTAACGGGCTCATTTAATAATGAAGTTCGACAAATTTATTAACCGTGTCTTTATAGTACTACTGCGATCTACAGGTTCAGATCAAATGGTAGCCTAATAGCGAACGAATTCGTGCAGACGACAAAAAAAATTGTGCCCCTTTACAAGTATGTCGCAGACCGTGAAGACTGGTTCTGGACGCACGCCTGACAAAATTAAAAACAAGTACAGTATGTTAAAATGAAAAAGCTACTAAAAAAAGCTACCATTATTAACGACTTTCATTTTATTGTTCTAAAAAAAAAGATGAGTTTAAAAAAATTACAACTTTTAAAGTACGGCATTACTAAAACTCCATACTCTAAAAAATATAATATAAAATACAATATCAGTTGTAAGCAACGTAACCTAACATCGTCAAGAACTAAATCATCAAATTGATTCTTTCATTTTCATTGAATTCCTGGACTTAATAGACTATTAACGTTTCCGGAAAAGTTCATGATGTGCTTTATAAAATTAGTACAAATGTGAAAAAAGTAAATTTTAAGGTTTTCTCTTTTCAAATACAAAAGGC
>JAFIDM010006943.1:28072517-28090933 GCA_023159025.1 Thereuonema tuberculata
AGTGTCTAAACAACCACTACCGAAGAGAATCGATACATCATCGCCGAAGCGCTGGTGAAAAGTCGAAAACGTCGATTCGAATTGAGCAGATCATTTGTTGCTACTATATGCAAAACTGACTGGTCCAACTGTTACACCCTGAATATTAGAAAGAATACAGCTTTCATATGCTTTGAATAACGAAAAGACACTTTCATAAAAACAAAGTAATGTTAATTCATTTGAAGGCCAATCAAACTTACTGTCAATTATCACATTCACTGTGATTTGCTTATTCGCATGTTATTTTGTAATGCATCCAAACATAGAGTTGGGGAGACCGGGGCAGAGCGGTCCACTTTTTTTTGTGGAATTTTTTTCTTTTTTTTGTTAAGAGATTTTAAATTGCATTTATTTTTGTCAGAATCGGGAACTATTCAAGAATGTAAATACTTGATTTCATTTCATTATATTCATAAATAAAATTGGTATTAATTCGCAAAGCAAAAATGGTAGAGTGGTCCAACCTGCCACGACCACGGGGCAGGCTGGACCACCCCATGGTCACGTTGGTCCGGATAAGAATAACAACATTTAAAGTAAGTTTTTTATTGAATATAAAATAACGTGCCATTTAGGATATCATGAAATAAAGTTTAACTTAACATAGACTACCTAAGGTATTACATATTCAAGTGAAAATTTAAAATAATCATTATGCAGTTGAAAGTCGTAAATGAATAATATCAAATAGGTTTACATTGAATTAATTAATCACTTTCACTAGAGAAATCTTCTTTGCAGTTGAGGCATTCGTAAAATAAACCCCGAATATCATTGGCTACGCAGGAACTATGGGCCCATCTCTAGCACTGCGTACATTGAATCCACTCCTGCCATGGTTTGCTTTTTTTTAAGTTCTTCAAACAGGAGAGCCACACAGCATCTTCATCATCACTAATCATCTGTAATTGTTTCCTCTTTATCCCTTTTCCTTTGCTTCTATTTGTTTTTTTTGTTTATGTTGCTTTTAGAGACTGTTGGCCGAGTCATGTTTTTCGTTGCTACTCTTTCTTTTCTTTCTTTAGATTTTCGTTGCTCTTCTAGCAGAGCTTTTTTTACTGGCGTATCCGTCAGTATTGCCGTTGACCTTTTTTTATTCTCTATTAAGATTATTAAGATTATATTATTACTTATGCCATTTTTTAATGCTTTCTAATGTAACAAAGTGTGTATAGAATTTATATTTAATTTAGAGTTTCACTTACTGAAAAATGTGTTAGTTCACTTAGGGATGTAATTGTGTGTGTTTTAGAATATGCTCCCTCTCCTGAAATGTTTAGACTGATTGAGTGTACTTTTTGCCCGTGTGTTTCAGATTCATGAACTGATCTGATTTTTCTCGCCAGAGTGTACTTAACTTTTCTCCTTTTTATTCCCATGGGAAAACGAAACAGATAAAACCACGTGATCAACGCACAACTATTTTTTCGAAGTTTTTTCTTTTTCTTTCGCACATATTGTTTTCTAAATAAGCTCAAACCATTAAAATAATATTTAATCATGAAATATCACAATAATAATACACAAGACTTTACCAAATACAAAAATTCAAATACATAATTACAACAATACAATTATTAAAAATCAAAATATATTCCCTCAGAGACCAAGATTTTAATCGTGTCATGTTGCCAATTCCACAACGTGACAGTTTGCATAGTTTTTAATTAGAATTTAATAACAGTTAAATGTGTAAATTGACTATTTTCGACGATTAAGATGCCTTCGCACGAAGTCTTCCCCTATTACGGTACTTGCTGAGAGGAATTACTAAAGGGGTAATATCATTTAATAATATAGGCTACACACAATATATAATAGCCTACGTAAAAAAATATACAAAAAAATGTAATATGTAATAACATAATACAATATAATATAAAAGGCCTAATAAATATATAAAATATAGAAAAAAAATATAATGTATAGTGCCAAAATCTTTTATTGTAAAAACAGCGGGGCAGAGTGGACCACTGGTCCAATGTGCCCCGTTTCGTTCGGTCCACTGTGCCCCATCGCCATTTTGGCGTATCCTTCAGTTGTAACTATCGACTACTTTAAGTATTCAATTCATACTACAGCTTAAAATGATCTTTAGATTACCGCCTTCAATATGAATATTACGGTTATGTTATTCAATGAATCGCTGAACGGCAATATTAAAGTAAAAACAACACTAAACATTTACTTACCTGAACAAAAACAAAACAATCGATCACCTCACTGTCACCAATAAGCCGAATTCACTGATGCTTTTGTGGTAGCAGCGCCACAATAGCACCAACCTTCTTTCCGATTTTTGGCGCATTCTAGCGTCTACACGAATTACTAAAGTCAACGGTCCACCCTACCCCTAGGTCCACTTGGCCCCGGTCTCCCCTACTCACTGTTTTTAGCAGCCAAAAAGCAAACCATCCTTTTTACATCAAAATAAGCCCAAACGAACAGTTGACAGAAATACAGAAAGATAAAATTCTCGAAAATGTCTACTTATCTTAGATCTACGCATTTAGTACTCTTTGTTGCTTTGAAAAATACTGAGCTTCCAGAATTGCACACTGCAGATCTGAGAAGGTATAATTGTGAATGAATAAGAAAAGGAGCAGAAGAAAGGAAATTATTGTTTATATTTATTATTTTTAAAAGCTGTGAAACGTTCTTTTTTTAAAAAACAAAAAAGTTGATAACACCTCTGAATCTTTTAGAAACTCTGATTAAGTTTCAAGATCTGCTGAAAAATTCTACAAACTTATATGGAAATACTAAAGATTCGATAACCGACAGTACATGAATGCCATTTGTATTGAAAGAAAGTGTACATCAAATAAAAAGTTGATCAAATACATGAAGAAAGAAAAGCACAAAGAAATGATGGAATCACGAGAAATATTCCAGAATAATGTTTCTAAAACGGAAAACTCTGATAAAAAGAATGATGTTTTAATTCGCTTATAGACTTATGGAAAGGCTATTGGCAGATAAAAAAAAGAAATCAACATTTCTAAAAGAAGCTAGAGAAGGAATCGAAAGAAGGAAAAAGGAAGTCTTTTCTTTTTAAATGTGGATCTGTCAGATGATTGGAAGATAACCACTGCATTTTTCCAATCTATATTACTAAAATCTTTTATTTGTCTGTGTGTCTGTCTGTCCGGCGCAATTTTCTGTGAGAATGGGAAATAGAAATAATTTTTACAATGAAACATCCGCGACAGTATTCGAACCTGCAGCCTTCTGATCCGAAGTCAGACGTCTTATCCATTAGGCCATAGGGACTACAACTCTCTTCATATTGCTTTTTGACTTATATGTCCTTTCCCTTCCCCCATCAATAAGGAATGTATTCAACGTTTTTTTTTTAATCCCAGGATTGTTTATTTATTTCCCATACGTCAGTTTATTTGTAATTCGAAACTGACAATTAGAACTATAATTTCCGAAACGTTGCAAGATTTTAAATAATCTTACTTAACCAAATTCTATGTGATATTGAAAAATAAGTGCGTGTACACGGCAGATGTTGGAGTAAAGAAAACAGAGTCAAGAAAGAATGAAGCACTCTTTTTCGAGGTGGAATACCGAAAAAAATCACTATTTGTAACTGAAAAACTATCAATATTTGTAACTCAAACGCCACTGAAAAGTGACAATTACAATTAAAATAAGAGTCAAAAAAGAAAGAAGCAGTACTTCTATTAGGTACAATACTGAAAAATCACTATTTGTAACTCAGAAACCATCAATATTAGGAACACAAAAGCCACTGAAAAGTGACAATTAGAATAAAAAAGAGACTCAAAAAAGAAAGAAGCAGTATTTCTATTAGGTAGAATATTGAACACTATTGTAACTCAGAAACCACTGAAAAGTATCAATTGGAATAAAAAAGGAGAGTCAAGAAAGAAAGAAGTACTATTTCTATTAGATAGAATACTGAAAAATCACCATTTAAAACTCAAAAACCATCAGTATTTCTAACTCAAAAACCACTGAAAAGTATCAATAGGAATAAAAAAAAAGTCAAGAAAGAAAGATGCACTATTATTAGGTAGTGCACTATTAGGTAGAAGACTGCTCAGAAGTTAGCCATTAGACCACGAGGCCTACATTCTAATCCCTATAAAAAATAAAAATGTATCATAGATATAAGATTTACGCGCTGGTTCTAAAAGCAGTCGTAGATTGAGAGAATATAGACATCAAAAATTAAATTAAAAAAAAATAAAAATTTTTAGTTTTAGTTTCCTTGATGTAATTTGTGTCTGTAAGTGTTTTTTTTTTTAATAAATAAAAAGTTGTTTTCCGTTACATAAGCGAGGCTTCCGGAGCGAAGCGACGGGTAGCCGACTAGTTTGTAAAAAAAAAAAAAAAAAAAAAAAAAGGAAAAAAATAAGGTAAATTGTAGATATTTACCCCTACCGATGATTATTTGTAATTGCCTGTAGACAACTGTAAATCTTACTCAAGCACATTAGGCATTGATACTGGGTGAATCGAATACATTTTGTGTAATTGAGAGCACCAATGAATATGAGATGTAACTACGAATCGAATTTATGAACTAGCAAAAGGATTCCGGTTAAGTAAAAAAACACTTTAGAAACCGGATATTAACACCAGTTAAAGAAAGCTTATCAAAAAGTTTTATCAAGATTTGACGACTACAATGATATGCCCCGTTCCTAACCTTTCTTAGCAGAAGGGACAAAGCATATGTAAATAAACTGTAGGTTGGTCTGATAGCTGCGGGTTGGAGGTAACAGGTTCGATCCCCGGCCTCGGCGGAGGGCGGGGATTTTTCCTCGCTCTATTTCTCCTCCAAAGGGCCCAAGGGTTTACCCAGCCCTCTGTTAAATGGGCCCCAGGTTTAGGTTTCTTTTCAGGGGATTAAAGGCGGGCGGGTGTGGGGCTGACCACCTAACCTCAACTTAGTCCCGTTGGTCACGGAACGCCGGGAGCCTTATCTACCGCGACCTCAAGGGCCACACAGGCCTGCAGTGGGACACTTTAACTTAAATAAACTTACTTAGCATTTACGAGATACAAGGTTAACAAGATCTGTTAACTGTTAACCAGTTTCGTAAATTGCCTTCTTTATTACGGCATACGCAATAAATTTTAAAATTATTGATACTGTCTGACAGCGAACAACGTGTAAATTACGGTACATACAACTACATAAGTTTACAATACGATCTTTCAGAAATAATGGTACCAAAAAGGATGTTATTTTTGAATGGTGCAGAGTAAGTAAAATAAGAGGAACGAATGTACAGAGGAAGTATTCTTTATTTGTTACCTTATAGATATCTGCCTTTGGTCATTCGGCAGACGTCCAACCGATAGTTATTATAGACAGCATTGATGCAGACAGAGTGTGGCAGGAACTCGGCTTGGGAATGACCAGCAAACACGGAGACCAGTATCTACATGTCAGCTTTTTGGTCTCCCACACAACATAAACTAACATTAAACATGAAAAAAAAAAAATAATAATAATAAATTTTTCCAACTCGACTATCAGTTGGACGTCTGCCGAATGACCAAAGGCGGACATATTGAAAATCTGTAAGATAACAAATAAAACTTGAATACTTCTGTCCATCCGTACCTCTTTATTTTACTATATTCTTCACCATCCTTATCAAATAGTACCATTCTTTTTTGAAAGATCCTGTAGATTACTTCAAATTGAAATATATATACAGTCTAATTTATCAACGTAGAAATTTCTAGATACGTACAATGGATATAATGCTACCACTAATTACATATTTATATATAAATATATCAAAAAATATCAAACATAATTAAAAAACATTGAGGCAATATATTATTTTTCTCACCGTGAAACTTACGTGAAAAGAAGTTAGAGCATAATTTGCATAGTTAATTACATGCATAGTTAGAGCATAAGGTATTTTTTACATTTGCTTTTGCTAATTTAATCCTTATCATAGTCTAATTGTCATACTCTGTTGTAGATCACTTTTAATGATTTTTTTTTTTTACTTTCAGATCATGGTATCCATTAACTGAGATGATCAGAAATGTACGATCTAAAAAAGGAAATCAGAGAGATAGCCATATTTAATATGATATTTAACAGATAGAAAAAGCTTCAAATCACACATTCATGATCACATGAAATATCTACTTTTTACAAATATTTTCGAAAGTTTATCTATTAAGATTAAAAAATTATCTACTAAAGATTAAAAAAAAACATTAAGTAACTCACAAGTTCTCGGAAGATTCTATGCTGTGAATCTGCAAGATGTGCACACTGGAAAAAATTATGCTTCACTGCGCAATATTGTTATTTTGCAGAGAAGTCCAAATGCAATTGCATTATCATCAACGAACGATTACAGCAGTGGAAAGAAACATTCCAAATATATGAGCAACACCAAGATTTTTTTGCTTGTTTTTACAAAGAAATTAGAAGCCAAGTTCACAACCATTATCATTTTCTAGGATAATAGATAAAAAAATTTATTCACACTTGGTTAAGAGATATGATAAAAAATTAACGTCGTAAAATTCGGCAAAAAAAAACAAAAAAAATACGGTTTGACAAATAATAATAGTAACATTAATAGGTTATTCAGTATAATGTAACATTTTGGCCCCATTTTTCGTTAAATAATTTATCTCCTGCTTTTCTGTTACTAAACTATTTTTTATTATTGTTTACAAAACATAGCAGAAAATAAGTAAATAAAACTGAATGATTTTTTTTTTTATCATTTATAGTCAAACGGTAGTTGAACGATTGCAAACAGCCAAGATGATACAGCTTTTTTAACTGTTGAATGAAGGGTTACGAGAAAGAATGAAAGGGTCGCACAAGACCAACAGGAACGAGTTGTATGGAGACAATCACAAGAGAAGACTCTGGTGTCCATCTATTCAGTGGTGACATCAGACGATACAAGGAAAGAAAGGGTGATGACAGACGACGCTTCAGGCAGACATCGACTGCAAACTGTAGGGGAAAAAAATACCAGTGGTAGCAGAAGGCAGTTGAAAGTGCGAGGGAGTGACGCAGCGAAAACGTATCTCAATGACTTTGACGCAAGAAAGTGGACAATACATGTAGACCACACGGACAAAGTATAGACCGCCCTCTGGGTTTGCAACGCTTGAGTTATGAGTGATGATCGGTCATCCAAACACCCACAACAGGAAAAAAAAACAGAAAAAAAATTCAAGTACAAAAACGATGAATTTTAGAATCAAATAAAAAAAATTAGAAAACAAAAATCCAGAATCAACAGGTAGAAATAACCATAACTTCTAAGTTACCGAAGTCACATCTTTGCGGGTACTTTTGTTATTAACACAGAAAATACTATTTATTATCAACTTCTTTTAATGACTAATATTTTTATTGAAAATTCGAACAAGAATCTAAAATAAATTAGATGCCAGCTTTGGAACTAAAAAAAAAAATTTTAAAAAAGTAACAAAATTTATTATTTATTCTTTTTTATATAGGAATTTTGCGTTCAACCTCTAAAATAAGGTGATCAAATTCAATAAAGAGTAACATTCTTAATTTTTTAATAATTTTTGTCCAGCTCTTAGTTTATTAACGAATTAGCTCATTTAGAGTCAGTAAAATAGCATAAAATAATTGGTATTAAATTAAAGCTGGGTTATACTTATTCAAAAGACCGTATTCAAGTTATTTGGACTTAAATTTTGGCTGGACTAGTCTCTATTTAACTCATACGCATGAAATTAAGGTAAGTGAGCAATTACATTTAACAAATACAGAAAGTTATGAGATTTATAGAATATTATTCTTTGTTTAGTTAAGGGTTTCTAATGCATAGAATAGAATTTTATGACTAAATATAAAATTTAAAAAAAGTAAACCACAACTGAAATGTGGTAAAGATTAAAAAGTTTCTACGTTACATATCTAAAGTAAAAGAATATGTAGATTTGTTTCAAAATCCTAAAAAAAAAGAAGTTCTTGCTTCCAGATATCGCTGTTAGGAAATGCGCCTCAATCTAAACATCTTTATTCTTCTCCAAGAGTAGATAAGGATGGAGAGAAGTTTGAGCCTTACTCTCAATTTACAAAGAAGATTCCCTAAATCTGTTCTGACCTGTTCTACATCATCGATTAAGAAACACTGCTTCCACTTAACACAATAGAGTCCACTCAGACTATGGGTTAGTTTCAGGACGGACGGCGAAAAGTGGAACACATCGTTTTTTTACCTCGCTAGCAAATGTATGTAAAAACCAGATGTAACAGTATCACCTAGTTACATTGTATTTACATTAAATAATAAGAAATAAAAGTCTGCGTGAAAAAGAGATGAATATATAGCAGACAGATATTGATTCCCGTAAAATGTTTCCTTAGCTTATAGTTTTATCTTAACATTCAAAAAGATGGCGCCCCACGCAACTCACTGACAGCTGTTGATCGGGTCATGCCGAGACAACAGTCAAACGTAATGGACATGGATATAGGGAAACGCTATTCTAAAAATCTCAATCTAAAAAATAATAATAATTTAAAAAGAATAATATAAAAACCTATTCCGTAAGAAAAATCAAACGATTCAATAATATGTAATCTGTAACAATCTCTAATAATCAAGGTGGAAATTGAAGAAAATGCAAATACGCTATCGAATCGTACATTTGAATAAATATTTTTTAGTTTCCAAATACTAAATACGAGAATACTAGAAAGGCTAGGCAACAAGACGCATATTGTATTGAATATCTGGAACAGCTAAAAAGCAGCAAATTTCAAAGCTGAAAAGAGTCATTAGAGCTCGTAAAATAATATATACAACTCTTGCTGTAAAAGAAATTTTGATTACTTTTTTTTTACTAATGAATAAAAAAGAAAATTTTCATTTTCGCATACTAAGTAGCGATTTGTGTGTTCTGTTGCCTAGGGATTTGTCTGTTTATTTTTTTCTTTAAGAGTTATAACGTAAAATAAAATCTGAATGAAATAATCACAGCTAGAAAATTTCTTCCTTTCTCGGTTATCATAAGACCTCTTCAAAATTCATTGATATCGTTTATTAAGTCTTTAATCCTCCACTGATATAAGGAAATTCAATATTTAATTTTTAAACTATTCTTCCTTTAATTAAAATAACTTTTTAAGTTAAATGCGAAGTAATCAGTAAAAACGAAATTATTTAAACGCTCAACCAAAGAGACATTTGGGGTAGCTTGTGCTCATTATCCTTGGTATCAATTCAGCTGTCTGGCTGAGTGATGAATTGGAATAAAGAGAGAGGGGGTGGAAGTGGGAGGGGGGGGATATTTTGCAACAATTTTTATGACAAGAGTCGTAAATTCTGTGTTTACCTTTTCCCTAATCCTCCATTGGTTGCCGATGGCAGCTTAATCCACGACTGCATCTGATTTTCCCGCCCAATTTATGGCTGAGGATAAGGTTTATTTTTCTTGGTTCCGTTACAATAATTTCATCCATCCAGTTTTTCGCAAAGTTGGAAAAAGACCCTTTTCTTTCCTTGTGGGAGTAATCGAATCGGCCGATTAACTTGCCAACAACCCAGTTACGACCCCTGCAAAAATCCGTAATTTACGAGATTCCCTCAAGGCACCGATTCCAGGAAAACCGTCATATACAACTGGCTTTTAGAAGCTTTCCATACGTTCTGACACAAATTAGGTTGAATTCGTTATTTGCACTAAAAGTTAATGTAATAGGTTTCGGATTAGCAGCCACAGATTCAAATGAAATTCTAATAAGATAGTAATTCAAGCGTTTTTAGAAAAATGGGGTGGAATAGTTTGGAAACCATATCTAAGCTATAATCACACATTTTATTTGAGAAATTTCATTTAAGGAATTAATCTCGATGTATGAAATGAATATAAAAAGTTAAATACTTAATAAAAGTTTTTGCATTAATTACTGAAGATTATCCTATTCAAAATAATTTTCTTTTTAATAAAGATTTACTTACAAAAATTTAAAGAAATTGCCAGTAAACAAGCATTTCGTTTTAAATTTCGATTTTTATTAAATTAATTCTAAGTGGATAACGTCACAAGTATTTGATTGCGGGGCGTTGAGGTAGTGGATGCGTGTTCATATATTGGTGAAAAGGAAACCTCGTGATGCAGAATAATTTTATAATCTCATAACTGATTGCATTTGGAATCTGAGGTGCTTCAAAGTGTTTTATGATTGATTTAGATATTTGGGCCCCGGGTAAAATTGGATCACTGACAAATTACACTGGCCTGCGAAGATTTTCCGGCAAAAGTAATTGTATGTGATATACGTTACATTTAGTGTCCTTATGTAAAAAAAAATACCAGTTGTTTCGTATCACGTACAGATTTGTCATAAATCCGTCTCATGTGTAGCTAATTGAGCTTCGTTATTGTAAATGAGATTTGGCTTGATTGTATGGAATGCAGGTACGGACATGTCTGAGAGAAAATATTGTATGAGCTGTGTTTTGGAGGGAAGTAGGTAATCATACAGGATTACCGGAATAACAAATAGAACAGTTGTAGTTCGTGCATGCGCAGTGTCAGATAAGGTAAAAACGCGAAGATCGCGTTCCTCCGTAGTCTGAGAAGAGAGTCTGAGAACGTGTTGCATGCCTTTGTCTATATGTTTCAACGTGCACTTTAAGTCGATTGAGTGAATAAGTGAGGTAGTTTGTGTTAAAATGGCAAGTGGCAGAGATGTTGGGAGGCGAAAATGTGTGAACAATCCCAACTCTTTCTGTTATATATATGACCAATATACAAGTAAAGGCCAGAAGCGAAATATAACACCATTTATAAAAAGCCTGTACTTGGGATATTTTAACATGAAGTTAGGTGATCAGGACAAGAATTTCGCACCCCATATTGTGTGTAAAACGTGTGTAGAAAACCTGCGGCAATGGTACAAAGGGTTGTTGCCATCAATGCCATTCGGAATCCCAATGGTTTGGCGGGAACAAACAAATCACTTTGACGACTGTTATTTTTGTGAATGTAAAGTGTCCGGATTCAATATGAAAAACAAAACGCACATTGTGTATCCCTGCCTTCCATCTGCCATAACCCCCGTACCACATGGACCCGATATTCCTGTCCCAAAACCACCAAAACAGTTACCAGAGAGTGTGTCTTCGTCATCTTCAAGTGCGGAGGATGGTGATGATGATACCTTTCTACCGGATGTTGAGGATAAAACTCCACATCTTTATAATCAGTGTGACAAAATGATTTGGTGCGTGACCTAGGCCTTACAAAAGAAAAGAGAGAACTTTTAGGATCAAGATTTAAAGAGAGAAATCTTTTACTTCCTGGGACAAATTCATATTGTTACAGAAATCGGGAGGAAGAATTCCGGCAGTTTTTTGTTCACGAAGACGAACTTGTGTTTTGCTGTGATATCCTGGCTTAATTCGTCGTCTTGGAACTATTTACCAAGCAAAGGACTGGCATCTATTTATTGATGCCAGTAAAAGAAGTCTCAAAGGTGTTCTTCTGCACAATGGAAATAAACTTGCTTCAGTGCCAGTCACCCATTCAACATCTCTTCGTGAAAACTATCACAATTTATCTATGGTGTTGCAGAAACTGAACTACAATGAACACAGATGGTTACTGTGCTGTGATTTAAAAGTGTGCGGTATCATATTAGGGCAGCAAGGAGGATATACAAAGTTCCGTGTTTTCTGTGTGAGTGGGACTCTCGGGACAGGGATCGTCACTGATTAGTGTCTGAGTGGCCCAAGAGGAAACAGTTCGTGTCTGGAGAAAAAAACATTGTAAATCGTCCATTAATTGATACTCAAAGTGTGTTATTGCCCCCTTTACATATTAAATTGGGAATTATGAAGCAGTACGTGAAGAGTTTTGATAGAAGTAGTCCCTGCTTTCGGTACCTCTGTCACTACTGAGGAACACAAACGCAAATCAACACAGCGTTCATTCACATCAAAGTGCAGCAAACAATAGTGTTCTTGAAGTGAGATTCATACATTCTAGCAATGAACATGTTACTGTTTTGTATATTCGTTACAATTTGATCATGTCCCATTAAAATTACATATATACTCTATTATGGTGTTTTCTATCGAAATTACAGCAATGTGTAAAATTTGGATTTCAAATAGCAAAAAAACTGTACGTGATAGGCAAAAACGGTTTACATATTTGAACTCAGCACACCTAAATTAGGGTAAATCAGCTCTTCAACCTTTTGCCGGAGAAATTTTTTTTTTTTTCGCAGGCTAGTGTTATTGAACCAACACAAGACGATTGGCGCAGCATCCAAGTCCTCGAAATACGTAACGGACAAACATATAAAGAGGGTTTTTTAATGAGATTTAATTGCCAACGACTTTCGACCCACGGGACTATAGGTTGAGTAGTTGAGCTGTTCGTAGGTTACTCAACTATGGCGTTCATTAACTCTACAAAAACAAATCCGAGTATATTAAAGTCTGTGACAAGGAATATATCATGAAAATTATATATATCATGAAAATTATATATATCATGAAAATTGATTTGTATCTTCGTGATATTGAAATTTAATATTTTGTTAGATACCTTCAATTGTTGAAAATATCAAGTAACATAAATAAATGTTGATTGAACTAGATAACGGTCTGTATTCAAAAGAATTAATCTGTTACCCTAAGTTTGGGTATACAAATGCTAGATAGTAATGAAGACATAGCATGACATAACATGGTTCTTGCTGATCAGTATCTGATCTTTGCACCTTCCTTGAGAAGGATTAGGAGAAAATTTTTGAATTTTCATTCCAGCACTTTCTAAAGCAGTAAGAAAGAAGTGTTTCTATGGCTTCAATACAATTTGAAAGAAAGAAGAAAAGTGTCATTTTCAAAGGAACCCCTGATATTGAGACGAACTGACATAATTGAAAGAAATATCTATATTTAATTCGGGACATACCCTATCTAAAAGATTCTCCACAAGCTAATTGTTTTCTTAAACAGGTAGAAAGAAATGCCTGCCCTGAGACTTCGATGCACCCATCCCTGCCAGCAATAGTTGACTTATCCGACATTTGTATATCACCTGGTCTACGTCTAAATCCTAAATAAAGACTGAAAGTTTTTGTAATGTTCTTTTTATTTTGTATTTCATCCGAAGAAGTTAGCCATAAGTGCTAACGAAATCGATAATGTCAGCTTTTTATTGTGTAATTTTGTTTAATTTTGTATTTTAGTCCAGTGCGTTGGCTTAATTCAATTATGTTAGAAATGCCTAATTGTTAACAATAATTTCAAGTTATATTTAGATTGTGACACATTACTTTAAAAATATTATAACGTGTTTACGGATATTCTTCTTAATAAAATTTATCGGAGATATAGCTAACTAATAGTTACTATACTTAATAAAAGAGTATTTTGTAAAACAACATTTAAATCTCATTTTCTGAGATTCTTTATCAGTCATCAAGAAATTACACGATCTCGGTAATCAATTTGGTGCCTCCAAATTTCAAAAAAAAAAAAAAAAAAAATACAAAATGAAACCACATTAAAAAACAAGCTGAGAAATTCATAGCACATTAAAAAAGAAAACGGCAAATTATTAGCAAACATCAAGGTGACAACAAGTGTTGTGACATCCCTGAACAGCTGTTTCACGCTATTTGGCGATCATCAGCTAGAAGTAGTCGTAATGAGATCTCAACACAAAGCTTAAAAGGAACAATGGTATATTAAAAATTAAAAAAGCAATAATAAAATCACAATAAAAGACGAGTTGAGAAATTCAAGTGACAGTGACTACTCGTAGCTGAAGAGTGTAAAACAGCTGTTCTAGGATGTCACAATTTAGTAAACACTTCGTCTCACCCATTGTACAACCTTTCAATTGCAAATTGTAATTCATTTACAAATCTTGTTTGTTTGTTTTTTTGTTTATTCTTCCATCTTGAATGTACATATTCTATTATATACATAAATACAATATAGTTTTATTAAAGAAGGACCAAACACACACAATAAGTAAAAACAATATAAATACTTCATTATAAAAACTTCATGACATGTTTCGAGGATCTTAATCCTCCTCTTCAGATCCTCGAAACATGTCATGAAGTTTTTATAATGAAGTGTTTATATTTATTTTTACTTACTGTGTGTGTTTGGTCCTTCTTTAATATAATTACGCGCATCATGTCTGATAATTACAATATAGTTATTTATATTTTGTAATATCAAATGTCAATATACTGTACAATTTAGGAATTCGATTGCGAATTTAAGAATGCCCATTTCTCCTTTGAAAGAAGACTCCTGAGTTGCCAAAATCCTCAGAAATGGAAATTATGTGAATATTGAGAACGCAGACGACCTTTTTCAAAGTAAAAATCAGCTCCTTTTTCATCATTGTTGGATGCAGGCAGCATTAACTAGGCTAATGCATTCACCAACATAGACAGATTCTCTTTTGTCAAAGTAAGTTTTTTTATTATTCAAAGTAGTCGACCCACACACAAAAAAGTAGTTAATTTCTTAAACAAGACATAAAAGCAAAATGAAGTTTCCACAATAGAGCCATCAATGGAGTTGGCGCGGTGTCTTTTTTTTTTTTTCGCGCTTTCTAACAGTGTGCGTTATTTTACATAATCCTTCGATTCTACACAGCAACTGTCAGATTTTGTCACTGATGTAAGCTTTGGGGGGAGCGGGAGGAGATGCTGTTTGCCCTCTAATGCAACGACGCGAGACGTGCAGGGGTAAAAAATCTCGGTTGGGGGTGGATAAATGAGGGAGGAGCCGGTGCTTAAATCAACAGAATCTCTCGGGTGCCCTCCACAAAAGGTGCGCAGTTGCGCATGGTCAAGCAGGCCGTCTGCGCAGCACGCGCGATTTGGCGTCCTTTTGGTTGTATCGCGTGCATGAATTGGTTCGATGCTACCTGAATGGCCGCCATCCATCTCGACGACCGACCTGCTGCCACCAAGTGAATAGAACGTTTTGTCCTTGGTCACCCTCCCCTCCTCGTCAAATGTCACCTCCCGTGAAGAATGCGCATGCACGGAAGTGACGGATTACATGGCCTGCATTTACAATACAACTGACCCAGAAATCTACTTATGACCTCTACGCATCTCTTCCAATTTCTACTTTAAATTCGTCTTTCTTCCTGAAAGTGTGTGGATTTCAAATGATTTATGTCAATAGTTTTCAATTTGTATTCCTCTTTTTCCTAATATACATAAAGATATAAATCATAAAATTATACTGCATATCTCATCATAAATTTGAAATCGTAATCAATATTAAAACTATAAATTTTTATATGTTGAAAGAAAGATGAATTAAATTAACAAGTGTTATTCATCTAAATATTAAATTGTACTTTTTCTTTTGTTGTAATTCAAACTTTTATCCCGAACTCCTCCAAGACCTTTAATCCAAATCAAAATAACGGCGCTAGATCTGAATTATGCAAATTTTCAGAACTTTAAAAATCGGACCGACAATTGATCATTTTTGTGCGAAAAAAATCTCACAAATTGGAAAATCCCGCGTAATAAACAAGATAAACTAGATAAACGCAATCTCTGTGGCACCATCAATAGTCCTACAAGCTGATGATGCCCTCAAACGGTAGCTAAAAAATGATTATACTTCATCTTCATAATAAAAATACGAAAAATGTGTTCAACATTTTTTTTTCCTGCCTCCTAAAGTGTTCAAAAACTTCGAAACGACTAAAATAACTGGGAGTATATTATTTCCATGCCAACGAGGAAACAAGCAAACTTAAAAATAATAAATCTAATAATAATGATAAAACAGGGATTATCTTTTTCTACTACCATGGATTAGTCTAAATAATATTTTAATGTAATATACGAAGCTTATAGCAAAGTACTACTAACAATCATTAATGGAAGAAGGATTAGGAATTGTTTATCGTAGTTACAAATAACATTAAGCAGAGAGTTTTAAATCTTCCCCTTGGCAAAAGATTGTATCTTAAAATAAGTCTGTCAAGGATTTGAAACTCATGACGTACGGTACATCGAAACAAGATTCTAATTTATGTTAATTATCTCTGTAAGGGATTAAATTGAGCAGGTGACTGAGGAATTAATTTGATAAAAATCACTAATGGAAGATCAAATGAGTCATTTCAACCAGTTGTGATTTGAATTCGTATACTGGTCTGGAAAATTTTGGCTTATGTTTAGATTAGTTAAAAATGAAGATCCTATTGTTTTTAAGGTATTGGACCTAAAGACAAGAAGCCTGAGATCCACGCAATTGAGTTTTGCCAATAATAATTCAAGAACTAATTTTCACAGGAAGCTGAATTTTTTTTTTTTTTTTTTAGACAATATAACGCAAGTCTATTGATTTTCATAGATAAAAAGACCCATTAGATAAAAAGAGAATGACTACAAATCACTACTTTACGTTGCTTTTAATTCAAAAAATAAAGATATCTAGAAAAATTGAAAGTTCAATAATAGTTTAGATAAGCTACTATCTGTTGAGAAGGTGTTGTTGTATCTTGAACTTGTTGATATTCGAAAACTGATGCACCGACACCATATACCGTTGGTTTTCGAAAGCCAGACCCACAACTGGCGGACGATTTTACTCCGCAGAGGGGTGATACGCTGAGATAGGCACTTTCCTAAGAAATTCTTTTCGCTTTTAAGAAAAAAATAACGGAGGAGCATTTTTGCAATAGTATTTATTCTTTCCATAATTCTTTCCCGAAAAGCGCAAATAGAACGCAGCTACTAGTAAACTAACACTAAACTAAAAGTAAACTGTCCCTCTTTATTTCTCCTCACCCCTATTTTGATGAAATCGAAGGAGACCTGAAGCATGCGCAAAAGCGCTGAAGGTTCTCGTAAACACAAACGAACAGTAAGTATATATTATTTACTGTATTTCATTTTTTAATTGCAATATTTATTATTGCACATGCATTTCTTTAAGAGCATTTAATGCTTGATAAAAAATTGATTCTTTATACAGGATAAACAATATTTATTTTGTATTGGCATCAAAACAAATTTTTTATCAGCTGTTTCGCAAGCAGTTGTGTAAGTATCAGAAACATTGTATCTTTTTTAAAAAAAGCAACGTCAATAAGCAACTCGAATTGTCTTAGTTGAACAACAATCGGTGGGGAGACCAAGTAACATCACAAATAGCTATTTACGGTCTTTGGCGGTCATCAGCTAGGAGTAGTCCCCAATAAACAGCGAGATCTCAATACCGAGTTAAATAGGGTTAATAGTCGGAATTATTGTTTATATCTTATTGTAGGCGCTTTTTATTCTTTTAATGCGCTCAGAAAATTCATTTGAGGCCGAGGAAAACCAACACAGGAATTTCTAAAATTTTTTTTCATTGTTTAATATATTGTTATTTTTTTGTTTGTTTAGTTTTGGAGCTTCCGTATCCACTCGGACGATTATTCTCTTGGTTGACTTTAATACATTTTATATTTAAGGTTACAAAAAAATATTTTTGTTGATTAAAATTGATTAATTATTTCGACTTTTTCTGATGAGAATATGCTGAGGAGAACTCGAAGCTTCATAAGATGATACAGATCAAATTACAAGTAACTTTTATTAAGACTATTTTCTTTTAGAAGCGACTGGATATATGTCATAAATGTAGAAAAAAAGACGACTTTGATTTCTTTACATACAAGGTCTATTCCGAAAATCCCTTAATTGCTCTCAAACACTGCATAGCACATTCATTAACTTGATTTTTTGGGGGGGAATTTGAACATGATGACAAAGCTTAGTGGAATTTACAATCATTCACAAAGGAAAAATTTCGTTATTAATTATGTACATTGAATCGATTACTTCTTTGGACACAGAAAGTATGAAGTTTTCCAAAGTTACTTTTTTTGTTAATTATAGATAACGTAATTTTCGAAGGTAGTCTACGAAAATTTGAAATGAGTGATATTAGAAATTAATAGACTACACAGTCTTTGTAAGAGATAAAAATTCTAAGATAATTATTTTCATTACCTTAACAGCGTTATTTACAAAAATTTCTCTGTAATATATAAATGACGATTTATCTTTACAATTTTTCATCAACAATAGAAGTGGATTATGTTGACATCGATCTTTGAAGTGTCTAAATCATCTTTGCTAAATGTAAAGATGTAAAAATATTAACAAAAGTTCAGTTGTTTGTTTCTAATAATTTTTTCTTCACTGTTGTTTGGAATATGCAAAACTTCGCAATACTTTGGCCGAATCCCATTGAAAGGACCTTTCAGATTATTCGAAAGTGATTCAGTAGAAGACAGAAAGGTGGGGGAGGGGGTCAAAAAGCATTTATACATTTCCCCTACGTGTAAAAGGA
>JAFIDM010006943.1:28104604-28116225 GCA_023159025.1 Thereuonema tuberculata
TAGTTGTTTATACATTCTTTATATAAAATCGAATGGTTCTGAATGTTCGAATATTGAGTCAGAGACATTAAATTGAAATGAATGTTGGTCGTTATACGATCGTTTGAGACCCATTAATCTTCAGTAGAGGGTGGAAACATTTAGATTGGCTGCCCCCATTCGTAAAGATTTCCCTCTAAACATTTCCGGATTTGTATCACTCGGTGGATGTCATTAAGCGAGGGAGGAAACAACGCCTTTGCGCAGAGCCTACATGATCGTTTTGCCTTTTTTCTCCTTTGGTCCTTTTGTTTTGGCAACAGGGCTTCCCTGCAGGCCGCACGTGGGCCTCACCGACCCAGCACGTGCCGTGCAAGGCGGAAACCAAGGCGTCTAATCAGTAAGGCCACGCGCCACCAGGAAGAATTAGCTGTTCCACAACGGAAAAGGCAAATCACTCGGCTGATCAACAAGAGTAGACGGTGTTTTTGCTCCAGGATAAAATCACACGGGACAGAAGGAATTCGATGCAAGAGAAAAAGACCCCCAACCTATATTGGATTTCATGAAACTCATACAGAATTACAAAATGGCTGTCAAGACTTATACTAAGTCAAAAGAATCATTTTTCTTTTCTTTTTAAACTCTGCACAAAGAATTAGTATTATTATTATTTTCTTTTATCGTAAAAAGAATAATCTGTCATTATTTGTAGAAAAATTCTGTATATAGATTTAAAAAACATATGCTGCATTTATTTATATGTTATAAAACTTACATAGAATTATTTCATTTAGTGACAAACACTGTATATTATATAAGTATCTTTCATATATCTTGTAAAATAATTACTTCTTGAAATCCTATAATATTATAGTACTCTTTATTTCACAATATTTCGTCCTTCTCAGCGAAGGACTTCTTCTGGAGCTGGTTTATTTTCTTTCCTCTACATTTCACCAGGATTACAAAATAAGAACTAAAAATAAAAATAAAACAAAAAATAAAAAAATAAAAATAAAAAATTAAAAAAAAACTAAAAAATTAAAAATAAAAATAAAAAATTAGAAATGAAACTAAAACTAAAAATAAAAATAAAATTTTAAACATGAAAATAAAACTCAATAGAAAGCAAGTTTGCTTTCGCGCGGCGAGCCAAACATCAACGAGTAGATTCTGCTGATGATTCCCCAATAAGGATGAAACAATTGTACAGAATTCTCGTTGATGTTGGCTCTATGGGCGAAGGCATATTTATTGTCCGGTTGGCGATTTCTCTCCATGAAAATAAAACTCTTTACGAAAATGTTTTATTTTTAGTTCTTGTGAAATGTAGAGGAAAGGAAATTAGTTCCTTGTCTCTGGTACCACCAGAAGAAGTCTTTCCCTGAGAAGGATGAAATATTGTGGAATAAAAGAGTATTATAATACTAATAGGATTTCAAGAAGTAATATTGTATATGTTCAAACACTGAAATAGATCAGCGGACAAATCACTGAAAAACCAGCAACTTATTTCTGAAAACTCATAAAGTAAATAACAACTTGATTAATCTGCAGTTCCAGTGGTGGAAGTTTGTCTACTGACTGCAGGAGCCGGGTTCAACCTCCTGCGTAGGTTTGGGATTTCTCCTCCACTCATATGTACTCAGTCTTTGCGTAAAGAGTACCAGCGGATTAAAGACGGTGAGCATTAAACTAGCCCTCCAATCTCAACTTCGTTCTGTTCGGATGATGATGGCAAAACCCTTGCATCCTGCCCTACCTACCTTACCTGCATCGAAAGAGGATAAGGCATCATTGATGATTTAACCTTTAGCCTAAACAATCTTTCATATGTTGGACATTTCTCGAAAACGTTACAAACGACTAAAGTCCCCGCGCTGAATAAAGATCCTCCCAGAATGCAAAGCAGGTTATAGATTGTCCTTTCCTGGGCGACCGCTAACATTGAAACAGAAGAGAAGCGTCCTCTTCTCTTTCAATGTTAGCGGTCGGCCAGGAAAGCTCAATCTATAAGCTGCGTTGCATTCTGGGAGGATCTTTATTCAGCGCGGGGACTTTAACGATAGACGCAAACTATAGAAAACCACACCATTCTTTTACATCAGGAAGAGGATATTTGCAGCATCTAAGTCTCTTAAAGCGAAAAGAAATGATGCAATCCGTATGTTATCTAATTGATATATTTTGTAATTTTCAAGACTCTTTCAATCTCCAAAAGAGGAGCAGAATAACTTTGATATCTGAAGGTTCAAGAGTTTCTGTTATGAGTTGCATCTATCCTGCTCGATTATTTATAATTTTTTTTATTTTGGAGATACAATAAGTAAATAATAAATAGGCTTAATATTCCTATTTACAAATCTTTAAATTTTAGCCAGTACTGAGGCTCCGCCACGAAAAGCACAGAGCAAATTTATAATAATTATAAAAAAAAAAAGCAAAAAATTCATAAAACATTCTATCATGTCGAAGTTATTAAGAGGGATAAAAGAAACGCAAAAGTGTATTTTTGTATTGAATAATATCAATAAATGAGAATTTAGGTTTAAAGTATTTTCATTCTGTTGGTGTTTTAACAGTAATAGTTGTAAATTTATTTTGAGGTTATTTTTTGTCGATGCTTAAATTACTTCAAGACTTAACTACTTAATTACTTCGAGACTTAACTATCTTAACTACTAATTAATGGAAATTAATTAGTAGTTAAGATAGGCTAAGGCAACGAGTTTAACTACTCGGTATGTATATGTTTCTATTTTCAGTAAAAAGTATTAAAGAATGAAATTCGCTGGTTCTATTGAAAATTGATAAATTTTACTTGTCTTCTATATTTTTTTTAAATTCAAAGAAATTCTGTGTTGCTAGATTCCATACAACAAACAGCTAAACTCAAGGATGGCGAGCATATAATTTTTTCTTTTTTTTTTCTTCTAATTTACGTGTCTTCGATAATTCCACGGCAATTCAGTATCTCTCTGTGTGATAAATTAAGTCTCTCGATTTGAACTTTGTACGATATTTACAATGTTTGTCTAATGGTTCAGTTACTTACAGCTATAAATGTATGTCTGTAAGCAATAGAAAAAATTTGCCCAACTTAAATTTTGTTAATAATTTCATAACATATTAAATAACAAATTTCATCCAAATTAAATGACAGAAATTGTCGAAGTATGTCAGAAAGACAGATTGACAGACAGATAGAATGCATAATGTCAAAGCTCAGGGCAAGCGAATGCACTAGAAAAAACTTTACCTTTTTAATAGGAGAAGTGGAAAGTAAATTAACTTTAATAATATCACAATAATAATACACAGAAATAAGGATTCACTGAGATGTTTTTTTTTTTTCTGATATCGGGAATCCAGGACAGCTGTTTCCTAAATATCATTAGTCCAGTATCGCCCAGTTTCTACAACTCAGTGATCTCAAGAAACAGAAAAGAATAAAAATCTCCACATTAAAAAAACAATATATAAATTAAGAATAAAATAGCTCAGTTAATCCGTGTCTGTGTGTTTTTATTGTGATGTTATTGTGATTTACGCACGTTAAGGTTGTTGTTACATAATTTAACTTTAACACTGACGAGTTTGTTTGTTTTTTGTTTTAAGAAAGTGAATCTTGACTTGCCTGACTTTAATTTATCAACAAACTTTCCCACGTTTATCCTTTCAGATGATGACTGAGATGATTTTCCACCGAACGAAGACCATTTTTCATAAAACGAAAAGTTGTGATAGTTTGGACAGACTTTCTTTTTGGGAAATGTTCGTGAAGGGAGCCATCATTGTTCCTTGGCATTCTTAATAGATGATCGAACGCTATTTGCAACTCATTACTTACAATGGTGGCCAATTGAGAGGCATTGCCCGGGCGATTGTAAGCCGATTACAGATGCAATACGATTAGCTGCAAACAATGGACAAAACACAGAACGCAACGTGCACTCACGAGGAAATGGGGCCCTAATCGAAACCTTCGGCCTGAGGTATGGGAACGGCAACTGGGGGAGGAAGAACGTAGCCTAGGAGACGCAGGCACCGTAAGTAGCTGCTAAATACATAATGGATGAGGGCCTAATTAGAATTCTGTTCTCCTAAATAGACTTCTCTCTATTAATGTAAATTGGCTTCGACAACTGGAACCGAACCCGTGACTCTTTCCATAAAGGGAACGAATAACTAATTTGGAAGAGGAAAAAAAAAAGAGAAAAAAAGTAAACTTGTTATTTTCAACACTAAAATAAGGTAACGGTGTTTAATTAGATTGTAAATTTCTGATAAAATTAGTTACATCCCAATAACCTTCATTTCTTCTGACGTAGTGAAAAAGTAACACAAACAATGCAAATTATGTTCATTTAATAGAAGCATTAAAATAAATTAAATGAATCGAGTAAATTAAAAGAGAAAAGATGCTAATTTGTCACATTAAATTGAACTAAATAGATGTAAGCATGGAGCTCAATTCTGTTACGGCATAAATAGTAAAAATAATAAAAATAAAGATTAAATAAAATATTTAATATCTCCACAACAACGATTTTCTCTTCATTAACATTTCAAGGCAAAATTTTGAATTAGAGGCTCTGCCCCTGCTCTTTTCGTTTATCAATTGCACTTCGCGAACTACATCATCTTGGAACAGCTAACTCTTTTATTTTTCTCTCACGGAAACAAAAGGATGAAAACATTTTGACAAAAAAATGAAGATATCAGTTGAAATTCAAGTTAAACACGACCTCAGTTTTTCTGGTGTTTAGGAGAGATGATAATAATTATGTACTGCAAAAAAAGACTACTCATTGGTAAGTTTTTTCAGCATTGTAATCAAGCAATACTCTTCAGCAGTACAAATCACACAGCAATGATTCCTCACGAAACGTATTTCTCCAAGTATTGTTTCGTGTAACGGTAAAACTATTATCTTAACCATAGCACTATATCTTCGATCGCCATTAACTAAAAAAAAAAAAAAAACCTTATCAAATTAAAAAACTCTTACAAAAGTAACTTTTACAATAACAAAATCCAATTCAACAATTTCTTATTAAAAGTTCTATGAAAATATACCTGAATTCAGCTGAGGTTGAACCCTTTTGAAAATTGGTTGAATTATATATATATATATATATATATATATATATAAAAAACTGGAATGTTTATTTTCAGAAAAGTTGTTTATTTTTTTGAAATATTTTTGTCAGGGACGGACTGGGTTCTGGGAAAACCGATCTCATTACTGCAAATGTCAGAGGGATTTCTGTAGAAAGTATTGGGTCCGAAAATCAGCCGAATTGTAATATCGGCTTATCATTCTTCGGCACCTAACCCCAATACTCAGTCGACATCTGCTTTGTATTAAGAAATTTTTTCTTTAAGTTTCAATCAAATATTCTGTCTTATTTGTAACGAGTAAGATAACACTAGAATGTGAACAGAGAATGAAATGTAGAATACATCACAATCTGTTTCAAAATGTTTCAGTTTTCGAATACATTATGCTAAGAGTCAAAACTAAGCATAATACAAACAAAAACAGTATTTAACGATTACATGTTTTGTAACGTTATGTTGTTGTTTTTATATAAACAAAAACAAAGCAACATAAAGCAAATGCAAGCTAAGCGAAAAGAATTTGTAAAATAAAGAACTTATTGTTACATCCATAGAGTGATTGTTGCATCCCCAAACAAAAATCACTATAGAAAAATAAAAGTGGTTTCAATTGGCTAACAGAACATATTTTTCATTTCTTTTTATTTATTTATGTAGCGCCTTCATTACAGAAAAAAGAGCAGTTTCCCTTGAGCCAAGTGAACAGGCCAATTATAAACATTGTTGTTTATGGTGATCTGCTAAAACAAGGAAGAAAAAAAAGACAGAGAAAAGACAACATATCAGAAAAGTTTCAGTTTCCAAATGAAGTTATTTTTTAAAAAAATATCAAATTTAAACTAAAAACAATTTCTGTATCTTTAAATAACAACTGCATTTGAAAAGCAAGAGTAGATTACAATCGTAAAACGAGAAGATTATCAAATCTAAATCTCAAAAATTGAGGAGATTGTTCAATACATCTTCGGTTTTATTTATTTACTTTCTTTACTTTATTACTATAGTACTCTCTTTTTTTTTCCTTTAAAGTAATAGTGCTCATATGGCTGATTAAGGGGGGCTGCAGCTAGGGACCCCAAATTATGTAATTAAAAATATACAGCAATTTAAAAGTCAATGAGGAATTCGCGTGGGTACCCATCGTTTACGTCACATTCGAATTTATATATTTGCTCGATTGCACTTATTGCAATCGAGAGTCCCATTTAGTCGCTCGTATACAGTCAGTGCTTTTGATACGTGTGTCAAATACGCCGCTTAAAAAAGGATTTTTCTTTTGAGTTCTCAAATTTTATTAACACTTTGTGTAATAATTATGTATATCTGATCAGAATGTGATCCTTTTTACTAGTAAACAGAAGTCAGTTTGATACAAGGGCCCCAAAACGAGTTTCACCCAGGGGCCCCACGTAAGCTTGATCCGTCACTGACTATTAAAAAATAAGACAAGGAAAGTTCTGAAGTTAAAGCAAGTTGATTTCAGAATTACTAATGTTGAAATTGTTTTACTTTTTAAGAAATTTCGTTGCCAAAAAATTTCAAAACTAAAAATTTAATTTTGAGGATTAAAAAAAAAAAAAAGTGTTAACTGGTTTCCTTAGAACAAGGAGATTTAATTGAATCTCGACGTGTACTACCTGTTGGCGAGGTCTCTTACTCTGCCAGACAATATGGCTGTGTTTCTGCAAAAGGTGTGAAATATCCCCTTTTGAAGGTGAGATTTTTCCCCTCGTTCCGGTATAGATCGATTGTTTCTCGTTTCGACCAAGGCGAGGGCTGACGCTTGGCTTCCTGCAAACAAGCCGACCTGATTGGCGCTTCATGGTGTATTGTTCACTCCGCTTTCTGCCTCTTTACAGGGTGGCAAGAAGTTGTCAGTCATAGCTCTGCCACCCCCATTGGCAACTAATAGAAGGGTAATCCACAGGACAAAGCGGTGGGACAAACTCAAAGAACTTGATAAACTGTAAGAGACTGGTGGGGAATAGAAAAAAAAATTGGAAGGTTAGAGACTATTTTGATTCTGCCAGACCTGTGCTAAAGGCAGGACTGGGCGAGGAAAATCGGAGGGAAATCAGAAGTCGACCATTGTCACAACAACCGAAGCAATCATTAATACTAGAAAATGCAATTGAATAACAGGAATTCACTTTTTCTTACTAAATTAGAACCAATAACAAAAGTGAACTTAATAATTTTACTATTTTACATCCATAAGTCAATCGAAAAGTTAGTTGTGCAGTGTTACTATTTTAATCAAAGTGTTCTGAATACAGAACTCTTCTACAGAAAATCTAAATTTTTACAGTAAAATAAAACAAAGAACGCACGTAACTAAACAAAACAAAAATTCACTGAGCTATTTTTTGATTTGTATGTTTGTCAAAAAATCGGGAATCGGAGACAGTACTGTTTCGAGGTTAACTGACCTCTCATCTGTCCAATCCGCCCAGCATACCTAGCTCAGTGAAATGGGACAATATACAAAACGGACAAACATACAAATCAATGACCCTCAATTTTTATTCTTGATTTTGTTTTGTTGTTTTTAATTTAGGGGTCATTGATTTGTATGTTTGTCCGTTTTGTATATTGTCCCATTTCACTGAACTAGATATGCTGGGCGGATTGGACTGATGAGAGGACAGTTAACCTCGAAACAGCACTGTCTCCGATTCCCAGCTCTAATATCAAAAGACAGCTCAGTGAAATTTTGTTTTTGTTTAGTTAAGTGCGTTCTTTGTTTTATTTTACTGTAAAAATGTTCTAACGCACGTTAAATCTCTTGTGTAAAATCTAAATTTCTTTTACAAATCTGTTTCCTACTTTCCCCGAGTAATTGAAGACTGGTTCTTCACCTCTTGCTTATTTCTCTTGCTTATTTCTGATGGCAAACACAGACTGAATATCTTATTTCTCAAAAACCGAATGAAAAAGTCGATTTGTTCTGCTACGAATTAATCGCAAAAATTGGAGCAACATTATGGTCAAGAAGATGCTACATTTGGACTTCGAACATACATCAAAACAATAATTAAAAAAAAAAAATGTTTTATCTTTCTTAAGGCTTATACAAGCAATTCCTATATCACAAATACTATATTTTTATACTTAAATAAAAACATATTTAGACAACATACTGAAATTAAAACTGATGCTTAAAATTAAAGATTAATGTAATTTGTACACAAATATTATGGATATTTCTCAATAGCATGTGAGCCAGTTATTGATTCATTCAACAAAATGAGATTCTAGGAATATAAAAAGTCTTGCAAATTTAAGGTAGAAAAACTACGATGGCTCTGGGATGAATCCTCCGAAATTAGCTCCTATATATCTTTCCTTAATGCAGGACGCTTATAAAAATGTATTACTGCCTTTGCTTTAACATTACCACTGATGTTACAGAAAGAAAACGTTAAGAAATGTAGAAATTAGCAAATGAGGATCATCTCAACAAAGCTAAGTAGCTATATTTATGATATCTAAATTAACCTTTTTTTTTTTTTTTTTTTTTTCACGGATGATCAAACAATTCTGTTACTTAAAAAAAAAAAAAAAATTAACAAAGTCGCTTTCATTTCTTGCGATTGAAATTTTGTAAAATTGTCAATTTCTTCAGAAATTATCATTTAAAAAAATATAAAAATAAAGCTGAGAACGATAAAAATGCACAAATTCATTTGCTTTCATGCCTTGACCCATCGTCGATGGCTATCTGGGACAGCTGTTTCGTCCTTATTAGGACTCATCAGCCAGATACATCCTCGATGATTAAGCTCAGAACGCGTGAAAGCCTATCCTTCTCCCGCTCTCAGAAGTGGGAACCCACAAAAGCAATAAGGACGAAACATCTGTCCCAGATTGCCGTCGGCGATGGCTCAAGGCGTGAAAGCAAACGAATTTGTGCAATTTTTTGCGTTTTTAATGTTACATTTAATGCACGTTAAAACTTTTTGCATTCAAAAAAATCTGTTTGCATTAAAAGAAATCGAAATAATTATAGCAAATTGAATTACTGCAAACACTTATATTTCATTACAAGACAGCTATAAGGAGTTCTATTGCTTCTACTTTTCGGACGTGCAGACAGACATTTTCTGTTATCAAACGAATATGCTTTAAAAAAAACACTAGTTTTTTGAAGAGCTTAACTTACAAACCTTAAGGACATTCATAACTTTCTGAATGTAATACCGAAAGATAATGAAAAACGGAAACAAATGGCATCTAAGCAAGCATAAATAAGAACTCTGAAAGTAAAATATATGAATACTCGTTATAAATCCCATCTTCATACTTACTTTCTCCTACTTGAAAATCATAACCATCTCCGGAAAAATGGAAATACGATTGAAAAAGTAATTGTTTTCTTAAAATTATTAAATTTTATTGAATAAAATAAAGGTCTAACTCTATAAAGATTACCATCTTTCAAATCTATTTGTTATTTTGTTTTGTTTTTCAATCATCCTCATCAATTAGAGTTAGTCCGCAATAAATCTGAAGAATCGAAGTAAAAGTTTTCAACAGATAAATAAAATCTTCCTAGTACTCTTGAGTAGAACATACCCAACGGAAATATTAATTAAATTGAGTACATAGTTAAATTAACAACCATATTAAGTCGTCGTTAATTATCCCTTATACATTCAAATGGAACACGTAAGGTTTCTAAATCAGGATGGTTTCATTCCAGATTTGGGTGAAAATTTTATCTTGGCATGTTCCTAGTCCTTAGCATTGCCTCGAAAACTTCAGTTATTAGTAATAATGTTTCTATTGTCCTCCAAATGAGAGATGGCCGCCCTGTTTTTGTGAGATCTGCGCATGTATGATCGATCAGTCTGGTCAAGCACTTCCGTCTGATTTAATGAAAGGACGCCGCCATTGTGCTAATCGCTTGTTACTTTGCAAAAGAGCATTGTATTTATAAATAATATATATTTATTTATTTATATAAATACTTATTGTTAGCAATTGGTATTGAAATAACGCTAAATAGTCGAGAGAAGTTTTAATTTGGCGTTATCAACATGTCTTTCTCAGTGAAAACAGACGCCATCGTCCATTGTGACAGAAAAACATAATTGATCAGCTACCGGAAGGGCAGCGCAGTTCAAACTTCCGCTGGCCAACTTTCATTTGGAGGACAATAGATATGAATGTACTGAACTTCTGTTTAAAATTTGAATCATTAAAACTATCTACATTGTTCAACACTTTTAACGTGTGACATTACGAAGTTATTTTTGTACTAAAAAGAAATTTTTGCATTTAAAATTATTTTTTTAATTAAAAAAAAAAACTGTCAGGACAGTTTTGGCACGTTGTCCACGTGCCATTCATCCTGAAAGATATTCAAAGATACTGAAAGACATTCAGTTGATGATGGTCAAGTAGACAAAGAGCCGAAACTGTCCTGACAGTTTTTTTTACCCTTTATAATTAAAAAAATAATTTTTAACGTAAACATGTGTGTCCTGAAGTTCTTTTTAGTATAAAAATAACATCGGGAAAGAAGAATAAACCTTAAAAAAAAACACAGTATTGTATGAAAGAATCGTTCAAATATCAGCAATTTAAAGACGCACTGGTTGACATAGTATTCAACTCTGCACTTCTGAAGGACAAATATTGACCAAGGAAAACGTAAATATTTGAATTCTAACAACAATTAAGCTTTTGATAGATCTTTGGAAACGAGCTTCTACATTCTACATTTCAAACGACGTTGTCATGAGTCTCTTCTAGAACAGAATAGTATCAGCGAAGAAATGTCCGGTAAATCGACACGAACATAAATAAATGAAGTTATAAAACAATTTGTCAACTGTTTGTAAAACTATAAATCCTTCAATACACCAAGAGAATTCATTCTGGTCATTAACATCAGAGGAGAGGTAGATTATCTAATTGCATTCAAAGTATCTAAAATCTAATCTAATTTTATCTTTACAATTTTAATTTTAAAAAAAAAGAGCTTAAGTTCCCCCATGCAAGAGTTGAGCAATTAAGATTTCTACGATAATTATAATTCCAATTTTTGGTCAATTATCAGTTGATGCAGGATCTTCTAAGGGAACCATAACCGTTTGTTAGCGCAATATCTTTAAAATTCGTATTTTTTTTAAAAAATTTTAATTATTGCATAACTTGAATCGTTTCGAATAAAGAAGAATGAATTTCTAGTTAGTTTACCAGAACAATTTTTTTTTCTATGCACAAAAAATTTTTGATTCATAGCATAACATACCCACAGTTCAGAAGTATAAAACCAGATAATGAACGAAGTTCTTATCATTGAAAAGTACTGATTCCAATGTTAACTACATCCAGTTTTAACTTCCTAATTTTAAGAAAATCTGCCTCCTCCAATGAAACGATTAAAATCTGAAAATAGCTTGTCAACTTTTTCACTGCAAACAACTCGAAAAATACAATCTCCTCGAAATTACCCAAGTCTCAATATTAATAAGGTTCTCTAAATTTTCCTGATTTTTTTTTTTTTT
>JAFIDM010006943.1:28121225-28132138 GCA_023159025.1 Thereuonema tuberculata
TTTGTTTCCTTTCACACAATTTTAAAACAAAGGCTAAAATTTTTCTGCAGCAGCACCCCCCACTAATTTTAGCTACGTCCACAATGCAGCCGTCAAAGTATTGTGAGGTTTGGTGCACTCGGCCAATAGTTCGCTTGCCAACTTTCGAATAAAAATTTTGGGCCACTGTCTTTTTTTTTTATTGACCGGATGTACACCCAAATCAATATGGGCTTTCGTTTTAATAACATAAACCTACACTTAAAATTTCAGCTTCCAAGGATATTTTTTAAGTTATGGTGATCACGAATGGACAGAAGGCGGATGGATATGAATATTTTCGACTTAAAACTGCATTCTAGAACACTTTTGTTCTAACCCCTTTCCTTTGCCGATGCGCCTTAAGGTGTCTTGGACACAATAGACAAGAGCTGTAATATCAGCTACATACAATTCGGGTAAATAAAAAATATAAAAAAATGCTAATTATGAATACATAAATACTAATTACAAATAACAAATTCGTCATTGTGTAAATTTCGAACTGTGATGTTCGAAAATTATTAAAATAATCAATAAACATTTCTTTTCTCCTTGTATAATATTTTGTGATTCAGTCATTACCATTTTACAAGATCATTCTGAAGCAGTGACTGAATCTGAAAAAGTTTCGAGAAAGTTCTGTCCCAAGCCAGAGTCAGTGAGACTTCATTCATTTTGCCTACAGGAGGGAAATGCTGTTAAAATACGTATGCGTATGAAAGTTTCTCTTTGTCCATGTTCCTTCTCCCTCATCTTTCAACCTCTCCTGATATTTCCTTTCATTCATTCATTCATTCCTTTCCCCACAGCTTCTCACAAAGCGAGGCAGGGGGCACCAGCTGCAATATGGCTGCCTCCGTACAAATACGAAGAAAAATTTTATTGTGATGTATGAACACTAGAGCGCTGTACAATACATTAGGAGAGGATAACATGGATATTACTGCAAAGGATTTGTTTAATCGATTAGAAATTCTCACTATTAAGGAAAAAAAGAGTGCTAACAAGATAGAATAATCTACATCACAAAAATAATATACTAATATTAAACCAGAAGATATTTCTTTTTTCAAAATGTCTTATATTTCTTTCGTGACTTTCAAAAAATTTAATAATAATTATGGCTAAGATATTTCGAATAAATGGAACTATATTTCTTGAATTCAAATAATAAGCTGTACAATATCTTGTCTACTTAAGTTATTAATTACTAAAATCAGTTTAAATAAATATATCAAAGTAAACAGCAGAGGAATCAGTAGTATAAAAAAATAATCTTCTGATTTCATGTAATATCATCAAAACAAATTTCCTAACCATTCACTTCATTATTTAGTAAATCTGAGTTTCTGTAACTAATTACAAACATTTTAAATAGAACTGGATTCTTATTACAAGTCACAAATTAAAAATAAATACTTACGAGATGATAGTTTATCAAAAGAAGTTACTGATAAACTCATTATTTTGAAGGTATATTTTTTTTTTTTTAATAATTTCTGTTCATAGGCCTATTACCTTAAATATTTTGCTAAATATCTATAATTTTAACTAATGTTAAAAAATATAAAAATAAATGAGAGAAAAAAGTTAATTCAAACTAAAAATAAGAAATAGGAATAGAACCTTCTTAAGCCCATATAAACATAATTATAATAAATGCACTATATATTTATATTTAATGCAAGGGCATAAAGATCACCGACAGAAGCCTGCAAGGCCAAAGTTGTATTGGGGGTCGATTAGCATTCTGTTCAAAACTCTTTGATGTCAGGAGGTAAAGAAGTCCTGAAATCCAATGAGGAAAACGGCACTTAACGAGCCTTGATATGATATGTACGTATAAATAAAAAAATAAAGCTAATAAACACAGTAAACATTCAGACACACTTATTTTCTAAGGAATAAATTTATTTGAAAATATAAAGATATAATTAAGATGTACAATATTTACAAAGTTAAGAAAGGTTTTATAATATAAAAAAAATGATAGTTTTCTTTTAAAAAAAAATCCCAATCAGATATTTCAAAATTTTGTATTACAATTTAACAATATACGTAATGGATAATATTAATATAACATTTTTCCATTATATTTCACATCTTATTACAAAATATCAATTTTTCAGTTATTATAAATGATTAAAATAAAAGCCATCTATTATCAATTTACAACTACAAATTGTAAACGTTCTTGATCTTCTGAAGTAAAACTGAGTTTTACTTTATTAACAAAAGTAAATCATGAAAAGATAAATTTTTTGTTACATTTTAAATTCTAAATAAATGATTACGACAAAGATACACAGAAAATTGTATATCACTTAGGAATTCAACTATTCCAATATTGACAATCTTTATAAAAAAATATATATGCATCCTACATATATTTTTCTCTAAAAATATATTTATTTATTTATTTTATTTTTGGTAAAAATTTCTTAGTTAAGGCTAAAGTGAAGAATCTCAAACAAATGAAATCATTTAGAGCATTCTTTTATTCAAATTGAAGTCGGATTTTTTAAAGTTCAATCCGTCCGATTGTATAAAAAATTTTAAGATACAAAAATTGAAATGATTATAAATGTTGGAATTTCTTCGCTTTTTATTTAATGCATTGAAGATCTGAACCTTGTATTAATTTCTGTTCGTAATTCAGATTATTCCATAATTTCGAAAAGAATTTTTTTTCAAAGTCCACTAAAAGACCAAATATAAATTTGAGCTGTTTCTTAAGACAAATCTGAATCTTCAGATTCTAAAAATTGGAATCTTCAGAAACTCGGGGTATTTTTCGCTGATGCAGCAAAATTGGTTTGTTGGCAACATTCGTAATTGTATTTGTCCATGCGGAGTGGATAAAGGCACACGGGTTTGCATTTCGTTATTGGATGAATAAATATTTGGAAGTTATCATTCTAAAACACTTGTAGTATTTTCGTAGTTTCAAGTAAGATATTTATTTAAAAAAAAATAATAATTTGGAATTCTTGTCAGTTTTGAGCCGATGTTTTATAAACAAAATTCTATACCGGTATTAAAAAATAAAAATAGTTTTTATTTTATGCTGCAATTTCAATGCAGCAATTGCCTCAATAGGATTATATTAAAAGGCCTATTATTTTGGTCAACACAGTTATCTAATTTAAGATCTTGAAAATACCTGAATTTAATAAAGAAAAAAAAAAAGCCTCCACATAAATAAGCTTTCACGCCTTTGAGTTATCATCAGAGGGAAACTGGAACGGCCGTTTCGTCCTTATTGGGACTCATCAGCCAGATCCAATTTCGTGAAATTGGAACCGAAAAGGCGTGAAAACTTATTTATATAAAGGCCTTGGTTTCTTATTTCTTTAATGATTTCTCTACACGTTAAATTTCTTTATCTCAATTAACTTTAGACTAGAAAAACAATGATATATATTGACTTAATAAATGAGGTCAGAGTTTTGCTTTCTCAAGCAAAGATAGATAATTTTGTAGAATTAAAAAATTAATTCCTGCGAATGGTTTCCTAATAACTTTTTTTCCCTATCATCTCAGATTTTTTAAAAAAGAAAAATTAATATATTGAAATTCAAAACTTATTTACTTTGAACTCAAGAAAGCTTTTTTTTGTTTTGAATTTCTGGAAGTTAAGAAAGACGAATATCTTTCAGAACATTTTAACTGGAAGAATTCTAACCAAATAGAGTTTTGGTCCATCACATATTTTGATTCTAACTTTTCAATTACGAATTTCTACTGTTTTAAGTTTCTTTCCTAATAGGCAAACGAAAGTAAATTTCGTCTTTTAAAATTACTTCATTTCTGATATTCAATGGATACAATTTAAAAGATCGGTCGCATTTAATATTTGTTTAAAAAAAGAAAAAAAGGACTTATTTAGTATTCGGCTTCTATTTCATTAGGTTATCTACTTTTTAAATAAATCCTTTCCTTTCGGTAAATGTGAGAATGGTAGGGTTTTTTTAGATTTCATTAGAAGAAAAAGATTTCAAAAAAGATTTTGAGATTTCATTTCTTTTGTCTACAAAATTGTGGGTGGAGTGGGGGGCATTAAGTATTTCTATTGAAATTCAGAGGAAATTGTCCAATACGGAATACCTGATTTAATTTCAAAGCATTGCATGTTCTTAATGAAAAATCTTAAATTTAAGAATTTAAAATTAATTTTACAAATAACAGAATGGTCTTTTATTTTTTTGGTTCGCTAAAAATTTAAAACCATTTTCTTTCAAGGTTTTATTGCACTTTTGCTTGAAACATACAAAGGGAAATGGCCTTTGATTTTTAATGAAATCCTTATTTTTTGTTAAAAAAAATAACTAGAAAACAAATAGTTAATTTAAAATCATTGATTTTTTTTTGTAAATTTCAAGGAACAATTGTCAATTTTATACTTTATTAATATTAATAAATTTTGATGTTTATAGAAATATTCAAATGTTTATCTAATTTCAGGTATTTTCTTTTAATTATATTGTCTTCATGAAAATAGAATAGGATGAAAAATATTCAATGCTTACTAGGATGGCTCAGTTAGAAAATGTTTTCAATTTCTTTGATATTAATGTTACATTTGACTATTTACATTAATTTTTTATATTTAAAGTAAAAAAATAGTTAAAAATATTGGAATAAAAAATCTAAAAAAAAAAAAAAAAAAAAAAAATAATCAGTTATAAGTTTCAACTGTTTTATAATTCTTTCTTAATTTTATCTTTTTTAAACGGAGTTTTTAATTCCGTTTTTTAATAGTTGTTAGTTTACATTGACTAGAAGTGACGTACAATGAGGTAATGCTTTTTCATTTTCTTCCACTTACAGAAATTTACTTCAATTATTATACTTTTTTTTTCGAACTTATTTAAGACTTATTAGGATCAAATCATAATTCTTTTTAATAAGCCTAATTTTCTTTTAAAAACAAATTCTAAACTACTTATTACTTTTATCTTTTTGTTTTTAACTAAAATACAACGTCAACTCTTCTTCAACAGAAATCTACTAAAAATAATAGAATTCTGAAAATTCAAGTTACTAACTTTGAATCTTCTTTTGTCTCTGGATTATGCTAACCCTTGAATCTATCAAATAGTTCGTTCGTTGATGGAAGAGTAGGTAATTCGAGATTGTATTCCTTTTCCACTCCCTGTTTCCACCTGGTCTGCTTTCCTGTCTAACAGTGTCTGTTTCCCTGTAGAGGTCGGTGTCCTTACCGCCCTGTGGTTGCCTTCAAGGCGTCGGCGTAAGAGATGATTCGAAAGTCATTATTGCATCACTGGAAGAGTCCGAATACTCGTTGCTGATCGGGCTGTTAAGCGCCATAGCCGACCGAGAGTTCACCCACGCTGTACACGTAGCGGCCACACTGTAGCTGCACGCCTGGCCGACGTGCGCAGCGGGGGCCATGAGGGTCGCCAAAAAGTCTTGTTGGGACATGGCTGCAAAGTCCGGGCCACTCAGACCCCCCAGCTCCCTGTTCTCCTGGCTCTCGTGCATTTTGAGCGTCTGGGACAGCGCCCAGATGTAGTTGTGGGCGAAGCGAAGCGTCTCGATCTTGGTTAGTTTGGTGTCTTCGGGAAAGGTGGGTAGGACGGTGCGCAGGCGGTCGAGCGCGTGGTTGAGCATGTGCATTCGGTTGCGTTCCCTGTCGTTGGCTTTCATGCGCCGGCTTCGCTTGATTCGTAACACGCAGGTGGGACTCCTCGCTCGAGACCGCGACTTGCTGTAGCGCTTCCGCTTCTTGGGAGCAGCGGCCGGCGACGACGACGACCCCTCGCCTTGGTCGGTGCTTCGGCGGCGGGGAGACCTTTTGCCTGAGCCCGGGTGGATGCCATTGAATTTTCCCATCAAGGACTCGCCTAGTTCCTCTATTTCATCATCATCTTCGTCGTCGTCCTCCTCGTCTTTCCCTTCCTCTTCTTCCTCGTGGTCGTAGCCTCCTTCTACCTCATCTTCGTGAAGAGGCAGAGGAGTACAGTGGTCTTTGATATCAGATGACACAGCCATTAAACCGTCAGCGGTCATTTTCTAGAGAAAAACAAAAATAACACAAATTTTCGTTATTATTATCACTGCAGCTACACTTAATTATTTAAGAAAATTAATTCTAATTTCGAAATTCGGAATATCTACTGTTTTAAGAATATTATAGCAGAAAACTACTCATTTAAATAACATAATTAGGAAAAATTCTGATTTTTATTTTAACTTATTAGTTTGATTTTAGAAAAAAATTGTAGCTTTTATTAACAAATTGATTCAAGGAAATTCAAACACAGAGTGAAGAAAGAGAATTACATCATGCTAAAATTTTCAGGTTTCGTTACATGTTCGTTCGTTTAAAAAAAAAGTTATATATTGTATATATAACTTGTATATAAAAATATATTTTGTTCTGGCCACTCCCAAAACAAAAACAAAAATCAGATGATGCCACTAACTATTTAAATTTATTTGGTAGATTTTGAATTTTAGCTACGGTAATTCAACATTATTAGAAAAAAAAAATGTTCCTTTGAATATTAAGCTGGAGATAAAAACGTTTATAATATCATTCAAAAAACAAAGCTTTAAATATTAAAAAAAAATTTAAAAAAAAAAACATTTAATTTTATGATTTATAGCCTGAGAAAATCGCGCTTAATAATTTTTTTTTGCTCAACATCTTAAGGTTACAAAATCATTAGAAGATTTAATAGCTTTTATCTGTCATTGAAATTTCAATTAAGAATAAATATCCTTTATATAGTCCAACACATAAAAAAATTACTCATAAATTTTAAAAAGTATTCTATTTACATATTTATAAATAAGGTAAAAGTTAAAAAGTGTTTAAAATAGAAACAGAACAGTTTCGGTTGCACGGTCATGCTCAGTTTACAGTAGGTCGAAACTGTTCGGTATTTTAAATACTTTTTAACTTTTTCTTTGTTTTTAAATTTGTTAATAGAATCTTTTTAAAAATGTGAGAGTAATTTTTTTTAAATGTTTATTTATAAAAATACCCTCGTTAATTAGTAAAGCCTTAATAAAAGTATCTTTGAGTCAATATGCACGGATGAAAAGAAATGCTAATTTTTGAGTTAAAATTATTTTCAGAGATAAGCATTGGAAGAAATTTTAATAATGTATCCTATTATAATTTATACCTACTTATCTATCTTTACGAGATTAAAAGAACTATACAGACTATTTTTTAGTATTAATAAATTTGACCGGAAGTGAATGATGAAATGATATTTTTTTTTAATCATAATTTTTTTGCAAAGGAAGTTAAAGGAAATTTCTAAGAAATTAACCTTTATATATTAAGTTTACCTGGACTAATTCGTTAGGATGCTTTTCTTTACATCATTTTTTGCTCCTAAAAATAGGCATTGTGCAGTTCGGTTCCTATGAATAAAAGTAATTTGACGATTACCGAAATTTCCACGATGTAGCCAACAGCTGCTAACCAAATATTGGTACGTAATGAAGATTAAAAATTTAAAAAAAAACAAACAACTAAATCACTGCAGCTAAATACTGAATTGTGCAACTCTAACTGTAAAGTAATTGCAGTTTCGAACATTCGAGGGCAGTAACAATTAATGGAAATTATGCCCTAATTACTCGATCATTCGTATTTTACTTAGGTTGAGATAAAGTTGTAGCTCATTTAAATTTGTTATTTCTTTTGTAAAATTCAAATTTTGTTTTGTGTGAATTCCGAACACTTTTCACATCTGTTTTTTCGAATTCGATTGTTTGCTTTTTGCTAGAATTTTTGATATTGTATTTTATTAGACGACAATATTACATTAATACTTTTTTTTTTTGGAAATGAAGTATTTATCAGCTGTTATTAAATTTTTCCAATGCCTTAACTTAATTAGATTATTATTATAATTAAGATAAAACCTGATAATTTTATGTTTCCGATCTCATTTACAAAACTAAAAGAAACGAAACGTTAACTTTTAAAATATCATTAAGCGGAAGATAATGTATTATAAAATAGTAGTTTCAATTGAAATTCTATATAGAAAATTAAATAAAATATAAGAAAAGTTTTTTTTTAGATTTAGGCAAAATGTATTGATCAGCATTAAATTTGGTTAAAAGTTTTGTTATTTTTAAATTTAAAAAAAAAGAAAAAAAGAATTTATTTTTAATTTTTAAATAAAAAAAGAAAAATTAAATAAATGAGTGAACTAGTTTAGAAAAGAGTGAATGAATGAATTAAAAAATAATTAACATTTAACGTCCGTGGTTCCATTGAATGGGTGATCACAGGAACCTCTAATTTTTATTTAGATGTTTTGAATAAAGAATGATTTTTTTTCCTCTACAGGCAAGATTATGGATTTAAGTAAATTTTTAGAAAAATTTAAAAATTAAAAAGTCAAACATTAGAAAATATTAATTATAAAATTTGGCGTTTAATGTTTGAACTGAAACTTGAATGAAATATAATGAGAATTTTGGTAAATGTAGTTTAACAATAAATGTGAAATAGTATACATTGGTTTATACATTAAATTTTAAATTGTTATGCATTTAAAATTTTATACTTTGCCTTTTTCATATCTAACGATATGTTTTCATGATTTTTTATAAACGATATTTATTATTATAATTTTATTTCCCTTGTGGCAAAAATGAATTCCAGAATTTTCTTAAATCGAACTTGCAACATTGTTTATTATACAATTTATACTAAAATTCTACAATTAATAATTTCCGTTTGCTTTAAAAGATCCAGAAGTAAATGATTTCATTAAAAAATTCAAATTTATAAAAATAAGCGATTTGCAAAAAAAAAATACAATTGATTAATTACTTTATGATTCCCTGGTAGGGAGTTTGAAGCAAATCTCAAAATATCAATAATAAAAATAGGTCTCTCTGAAAATGATCTGCGTTGTAGCTTAACACCAATCAATCGTTAGGTGCTTTTATAGTGAATTAAAAACTGACAAACTAAAAAGGCCAAAGAATATTTAAGAGGGGGAAAAAAGGCAGCAAATATTAATAAAAACAAAGAGAAGAAGTAATTCTTATGATAAATCTTTTCAAATCTATTTGTGGGGGTGGGGATTCTTAAGCGCAGAAAGAATATGAAGCACAATAGTCCAGATTCTCGGTTTCATGAATCCTGAGTTAAAATCTCCTTGATAAATTAGAAATAAAGTTACATTTATAAAAACAATACAAGTGACTAAATAGGATCATAATAATAACAACAACGAATAAAAAAAAAAAAATAATTGCTACACAGATTAAATCTTTTCGAAATGTTTCGCCTTCAAATTAAAAGCCAGCAAAATTCTCAAATAAAGAGACTCGAGTTCTAATTTTAATCTTTTAAATAACTGTTTCCTGTTTATCGTAGTTTACGATTATAAATGAATAGGTAAATAATAAAGGGAACTCATAAGAGTAATTATATAAGTCTAGTAGTAGTTTGTTTTATAATAATTAGTAGTAAAAATATTATTACTAATAAATCTATGTTTCAATTCCTGGAAATTCATTTAAAAATTTATAATTGCTGTTGTTTGAAACTAATGTAGATATCTTTGAAGGTCCACAATGTAGTTAAGTTTAATCGTCCTAAATTATTTAAACAGGCGTTTAATAATAAAATTTATTAAAATGTCGATCATGTGTTTTTGTTTTTTTTCTTTAAAGTTCCTATAAATTATTTCTATTAAAATTTCGATTAAGCGTTTTTTTTTTATATTCTACTTTTCGAAATATAAATTGAAAAAAAAATCTCTTAAATGCAATTTATTATCTTTATGAATCCTATTTCCATTAATGACTAAGAAGATGAAAATAAACATCTAATGTTTGCATTCCTTTCTATTAAGTTTCCCAATCGTTCGCTTTGAATTGAGTTACTAAATTTTAGAATTGTTAAATTAAATCTCTTAACTTTTAATCTGAAGGCGATTCGAATGAACTTAGTACTAAATGCTTACCTTTGGTGACTAGCCTTGCTATCCGAATAGGGCGGTATCCAGGTGGTTGTTGTCGGAGGCCAGGGTTGTTGTGGCACGTGCCCTGTGCGGAATCAGGGACTATGGGATCCACGCGCGCCCGCACGAGCCTACAAGCCACGTGCAGTGGGGTCGGTGGCCACACGGGCCTTCAGCACTACGCCTCGCTGTTGTCATGTATTTCCACCACCAGTGGCGCGAACCAATCAGAAAGAGCAGGGCACGTGCCCCGCACGCGATCTCCACCAATCATGTTGCGAACTGATAACAAAGCACTGGAAACAGAGGAGAGAAAAAAAAGAGGGGAGAGGTATCCAAATAGTACTTCTTTGAAAAGTGGTCCTCTCCACCCCTTCAACTTTGCATCCATGGTAACTTATCAAAATCTCGAATCTACTGAAAAAAAAAAAAAAAAGAGAAAAAGAACAGATATTTACAACCGATTGCCATTTCCTGAACCAAATGGTAATTTCAGACAAGAACAGAAGCGTAAAAAAAAATGAAGCTTTCTGAATTTGGCACCAATTCAGAATTATGAAAAAACACGGTCTATTAGTGATAAAAATATAAGGGAAAAATAAAATGGAAATTTTTGGAAATGAAAATTTTTTTCTCTTACTTCATTTTACATATATATATATACTTAAAAATAATACGTACCTATTTCAGTAACCATTTAACAGGTCAGTATATAAAAAGAAGAAAATATTTATAAAGTTTTATTCAAATAAGTAACATACGTAGTGTATTTCATTTCGTTAATTTCTTTTTGAACAAAATGGAAAAAAAAAAAAAAACTTGCATTCTCATAATAATAATAGACTAATAATAATAATTATAATAATGAGACCCTCAAAATAGTATTTTTTTTAAGTAAATCAAAGCCAAGGTAGAAAAATA
>JAFIDM010006943.1:28142138-28184310 GCA_023159025.1 Thereuonema tuberculata
TTTTTTGTAAAAATGTAGAAGGCAATCTATTGACAATCTGTTCATTTATTTATTTCCACATTACCATTCGGTGACTGATCAAGATACCATGCGAATTATTCGCACGGGTCAACTTTTTTATAAAACTTGAGAAGACGCCATCTATTGACAATGTGTTTAACTAACATGCACACAAGCTGTTGGATTTGTTTATTATTTCTCAAAGGTGGTTTTTTGTTGCGAATTATTCGCACGGGTCCACTAGTTATCAATAATAATAATAATTATAATAATAATAATAATAATCAGATGGAATCAATAGATAATACAATAAATCAAGAGTCTTGTAGACTATTCAACGTTACGAATCAGTAAAATTTCAAAAATAAAAATAAGGTTGTCAGCTTTATATTACAAAAGAATTATAATACAAATATAAGACGTAACAGTAATAAAAGAAAATGATTAATGATAGTTTCATAAAAATAAAAAAAAATTACATTATTTTAATTTTAAAAACCGGTTAAAACTTCGAGCACCAGCAATTGAAAATCAATGTAATTTTTACATTTCTCTAATTTTACGGAGTGATTAAAAATAAACGAAATTAAACTTCAAACAAATCCCTCTTCAAAAGAGCAACTACCTGTAAAGTCACTCGCCCTTAGGGTAACTATCGCATCCTAAGCATAATATATCCTAGACACGTAGTTGGGGAAAGGATCTTTGGGCTCTGCACCCACATTTTCATGTTTAAGTTTTTATTTTACTTTTTATATCTGTCTATCTAACTCTCTCTTCCTCTAGAGCAGCTAACTCTTGATTTTTGCTGAAAATCCTATATAATGATGATATTTCTATTTTTAGAATTTCAAATCCTTCCCAAGCAAAAGCTTTTATTTAGACTAGTCTAAAATACTAATTTAGTATGTAAAGAATATTTTTGAGCTTTCTACATTTACAATAAACAATTACAATAAACTTAAATAATCATATAATTACTTAAATAATCATATAATTATAACAGTCTTATACATACTTATATTTGTACTCAGTTCAATATCATTATGTATTCAGTTTGTGAATGTATGATGTAGGGGAGACCGGGGCTAGTTGACGTAGATTTTGGTTTTTGATTTTTCTTTTTCTTTGTGCAATACTTAGGGGGATTCTGATGAATGCGGCGGATAGCTTAACTTTTTGACCACAAAATTATGTAGGACCCATTAATTAAATCCGTGTTTAGGTAACCCCAAAAACATTTTTCCTAAAAGCTTGCAACTATGCCAACTAACCCTGGGTGCGGGGCTAGTTGGCATACCCCTAGGGGCGAGTTGGCATAACGTGCTATGGATAGGGGTACTTGAGCAGAACACAGCAATTTTCGAGAAAAACATTTTATTTTTATTAAAAATTTTATTTTAATAATACTTGAACAAAAAAAAACAAAAAACAACTGTATGACAAATTAATTAAATGTATGAACAAACAACGAATTCTTAGCTACCTGTAGTGATTGTTTGATATCAAACACAATGTAGGAGTTATTTGAACAGATGGGTTCAATTTTCGCAGAACTGTAGTTTGGTCGTACCAAATTTAGTCTTCCTCGTCTGGCCATCTCCAGTTTTTCCTCTTTTTTACCATTTGTCGTAGCTATGCCAACTGTAGTACAACATTTTGTACTACAGACTGACTTTGCATTAAGTGATAATTAGAACGAAGTTTACCTGGATAGAAAGATAGACTATTACAGAAAAATAGGAGAGAAATGACAAGTCTAATTGTTCTATTATTTGCCACTATTAAAAAAAGAAGTACCAAAATGCCGCGGATATTTTTCTAATGTAATAAAATTCATTTCTGAAGTATAATAGTGAAATTAGGATGTCGATATTATAAATTAAATAACTTTAGTACTTAGATCACAGTTACTACTGCGAAACCAAATAACCAAATAAATATAGGGCTATTCCATAGTCTTAGCAACTGCCATACATTATTTTGAACCGTGATGGCATTTCACGTTGTTTCGGACCTCACATTTAAACCGTATATTAGGAAGCCTAATGTTATGGAAAAAGCAGATTTTGGGTGATAATTATTTAGAAACAGTTTCATTTTTGAATTCCTTAGAATCCAACACAAATTTCATCATAAGACTTATTAATTAGTTAGGCCCATACAACAGACTTTATTCTGATTTCCCTCTTTCGGTCAATTTCCGAAAGCTTTCCTCTATGAGGAGACTGCGGTGTCCGGCTCAATGGTTTCCCCTTCCAAGTGACCAGTTGTTACAACCGAATAATTGTGGCCAGAGATGGATGATGACACCATCAGTAGGACCACCATTCACCCCAACCCATATACCCTTTCACCCTTCTGTTCAACATACCCTGTAATTGCTTCCGAATTCTCAAATCTGGAAATGCTGAATGGGACATGCAACGCGCCTGCGCACACAGGAAATTAATTCAGGAACTAATCAGGAAAAGTAATTCAGGAAAATTTCAATCAATTTAAAACGTTTACCAGTTTCACAATTAAACGTTGAAAAAGCGAATTATCTGAAAATAAATCAGCTAGTACGAAAATGTTACAATAATTTCAATAAATTCCAATATTTTCATTTATTATTTAATCTAAAAACAATTAATTTGATACTAATAAACGTTTAGCCTAAAATCTTCGTTACCTATTTCCTCTGCTTTATATAATTACAATATTTCAATCGACTTAAATATTACCGATCTTCTTCAGGCAAAACATCATCGTCAAATGCAAAATAATAAGCAACAGCCTAAAAAACAATAAATATAACAATAACTATAACACTAAGGCGTGAAAGAATACAATACAATAAAACTGCATATATAACATGAATTTCTGTATATATTTTTACTACACAATCATTAATATTCATACCTCTAATCTCTATGAATCTTTCGCTATGAATCTTTCGCTATTGTCTTTGATTCTGTATAAGATTTCTGCTATAGGAACTGGTTTGTGTTTTGTTTCTAAGCAATGATATGCCCAATCTGATATATTTCTTCTGCTATTTTAATAGATTTTTTTAAATGTATAAACAAAGATAGAGGAATGAAATGTTAATGATTGCTTAATCATTGTTAATCAATTTGTTCAAACAAAATATTAAAAATATATAGAAAATCATAGAAATTATAAATTTATTGTATTATATTCTTTCACGCCCTATTATTACATTAATTGTTTTGTTTGCTGTTGTATATTATTTTGGAATTAGGAAAATGATTTGCCTGAAGAAGATCGGCACTATTTAAGCCGATTGAAATATTGAAATGAAATAAAAAGAAGATTTTATGTTTCAATTACTGTTATATAGTAGGAGAAGTTAAAATATAGAACTTTTAGCCTAAACAAGTGAATAGAATTCTGTGGTAAAGCATGAATTTAAGAGCGACCCATAACAATAAAAAAATTAAAAATAGTAATAAAAAAGAAAGTACATTAACGTAAGGAAAAATAAAAAAAAGTTAGGAAAATAATAATAATAATAAAAAACCCACGCGGACATTGAGAAAAAAAGATTGAGGGAGAAAAAAAAAAGTAGCTATATGGATTGGAACCGACAACCTTCAGTATATGCGTCCGAGACCTTAAGCATCAGCTGTAGCTGACAACTGAAATGGCTGCATTCTAACATTTAAGCTAATAACGGAAATGCAATGAAAAAAATGCCATATAACATGGGGAGGGGGCGTCAGCTCCTGAAAATACCCTACTCAATACAATGGTGAAATCCGTTTGTCGATCCGACTTTCCGTTCGAGAGTTGTTAGGAGTGGACATACCCGGACGGACTGACAGGACAAACGCAATGGCTACCGATTTTGGTCGCTATCGTAGTAGCTCTCAAATGGGTCGCCAAAAATCCTGATTGAAATTATGTTTATTAAATCAAAGAAATTAATATTGCATTCACTTATCTGTTTCGGATTTATTTATTTGGTTAAAAAAAAAAACCAACTTTTAATTTTTGATTTTAATTAAGCAAAATGAATATAACATTATTATTAGGACCTAAAAATAATAATAATGACAACCAATTGAGACAGTTGGCGATTGTTTGATTTACTTAGGAGAGTCCATATTGAGCTAATCTATAAACTGTTTTAAAACTGATTTTCTTAAACCAAAATTTTATTGAAGTAAATAATTTAACTAAACTTAAGTATGGGATATTAAATATTATCTAATCACTAAATAGGAAAAAACAAAAATTATGACTAGAAAACTGTGACAGACACAATGTACAAACGCAATCAAGTCCCGCTTTATACTAGCAAATACAGAGCTCTAATATTAAGAAAGATTTGACAGAATTTGAAATAAATAAAATAACTAGATTTTCTATTTCTATAACTTTAAAAGTAAATAAATAGAGACTCCTCCTTTATAATGCTTTAATTTTTTGTTTCTATTTTAATAAAAAAAAATTAAGAATTTTTCCTTTTTTTTTTTTTTTAAAGTATCTAGAAAAAATACACGGTTTTTGATTAATTTGAATTTTCTCCTTGTTAGTAGAATCTCGGTTATTTACACTTTCCTCTGTTAACGCTGCAGATGTATCCTGTTTCGAGTAGCAGTGGGTTTTTGGGTGGTCTGCGGAAATTAGCAGCGAAACCACATACAACGCGTGAACACACTCAAATCAAGTGTAGAAGTCAAAGGAAATTGACCGTGGAAGTAAGTCAAAGTTCAAATTCGCTCCCTTGTTCCTTACAGTGGAAATCTTACAGAAGCCACATCTAAAAGATGTAAATTAACGAGTAAACATATTAAGAGAAATTAATTTCGTGTTAAGCGCAATTACTGAGATGTCATTGTTTTTTTTCTTTTTGATTTCATTCCAATCGTGCCTTTCAAATGTCTTTCCAATCTTCTGGTACATTCTAAGAATTTAGGAAACAGAGGAGTTTGTTGATACATGTGTATCAATGCCAAGGGAAAAAATAATGTACTTTTTAACAATAATTTTTTTTTTACAAAGTAAGGGACAGTATAGAAATAACAATTTAAAAAATAATTCAAGAAAGAAACTAATACAAATTGTATATTACGAGAATCCAAAAAATAATTACGGTCATAGAAATCAGAATAGATTATTAAAACTTTTCACACAAATAGAAGACAGATTAAAACAAAATAAATTTGATAAAATAAGTATATTAAAAAATGAAGTATTACAAAAAATAGTTTACGGAAAAATAAACTGGAACATTTAGAAACCCATATTAAATCTATAAAAAAAAAAAAAATACCAAATAATCTGCAAAAATGTTGTATATTGTATACAATATGTTTAAAAAAAAAGAAACAAATTTATTTTTTGATTTCATATAAAATATAATGTTTCGTAGCAACTTTAGCTACATTTTCAAGTGAAATAGAACTGAATATCATTAAAACAATATATGAACATACTGCATCAATTTTCAAAAAATTGTCAACAATTATTAAGAAACAATATATCAAGATAAAACTTTAAACTAAATGCTAACAAAAAACTTTCATGAATTTAATCTAAATGATAACAAAATAATAAACATGCAGAAAACCGATTAAGACATAATAACTTAATTAAAAAAGTTAACAATGAAATTAATCGGTAACTGCATGAATTTCAAAGTTTCTGTTCATTAAGTCGATGGAAAAAATTTTAATATAAAAGTCCTCTTTTACTTGTAATTTCTGATAATTATTATCAATTTCTTAAATTTGATGTCATCCCAATTAATAACATGATTTGGAAATTTGTTTAAATGTTCAGTAATAGCCGATTTAAAATTTGCAGAATTTTGAATTGTGGAGAAGTTTTTGCTATCAAATTGGTGTTGTTTAATTCTTTTATATAAATTTTGCTTAGTAAGACCAAAATATATTTATATATTTAAGATTACATGATTTACAATTGATTTGATAAATATCATTACCCCCTATTTTTTGGTTCTGCAAAATAGGGTCATTAACTGGAGACAATAGATTAAGAATTTTATTTACAGGTTTAAAGATTACATAAAAATTTTGTTTCTTTAATATAAATACTAAGTTTCAGAATTCTGATTATAGTGTGACAGAGAAATTATAGGGTTTTGAATGTCCTTTTTGTCTTTACTTTGTGTGTTGGGACATCTTAAGAAAATTAATCAAATTAGAAACAATCAGATGAATTGGATAATTATTGATTGTTAATAGTTGAATACACTCTAGAATTTGTTTCTTTTGAATCGCTGAAAACAATGATTATTCGGCTTCTGCAAATTCACTAAGATTAGTATTTTCTTTATAGGCTTTATGGTATTTACTTATCTATGGACTGGAGGAGCCAATTCTGATGGAGGTTTGTGTTGTTGTTTTTTTTTTCTTCTTCTCCAAGTCCTTTCAGACAGACCCTAGGGTTGTCCCAACTCTCAGTAAAATGACCATCAAAGAAGAGGAGTATCAGACCGCCATTTGATCTTCTCCTAAGGTCATTGAAACAATAGAGTTTTTATACAAATCATATAACTCAAAAGGGGTTTTCTAACTGAATATTTTTCATGAATTCTTCCATAAATCTATCTTTTCTGAAATTTCGTCTATTATTCTTTAGAACAGCGAAGATTCCAAGTTCATCAATAACAATTATTATTATTATTATTATTATATACATATTTTAGCTATTTTGAAATAATTACTGCAATGAATTATCAATTTCATTATGACAAATCTAATCCGATAATTACACTATTAATACATTCTAATACCTTTTTCATAAATTAAAATGTTTGGGTAAAGCTAAATTACAAATCCTAACACTCTATGAAATAAACTTCACGGTAACCCTGGGTGATACGAACATGACCAAAATATTTAATGAAACTAATTAATGGTTATTCCTGAATTTAATTAGTTAATTATTTTTTTTTTTACAGATACATATAAATACAACAATCACTTTGAGGAATTATTAATCAAAAAAATATTAAAGTTACAAAATCCAATAAGTTAGTGAAAGAACGTATATAAAAAATACATATTTTAAAAAGGAGAAAATTAAAAAAAAAAAATCGAATCGATTAGATTATAAATAAAATTATTCTATCCAACTCTTAAATCAACTTAGGATGATTAAAAAAAAAAAAAGTCATTCAATATTTTCTCATTTCATTTGGAATTCTTTCTTCCGCTGCTTGTGCCTGAAGGGTTGGAGAGTTGCACCTGCAGGCAGGGGGTTCGCAGCCGACTGGAGTGCCCCTTTTCCGCTTGATCAAAAGCGCCCCTCCCCATGTGTCCGAGCGAAAAGTTAATGGTCCTATACATGAGGAGAATTGTAATATGTGCAATTCCACATGAGCCAACCAGGCTCAGTTGCCAATTAGTGCTAAGGCCTCAGATCTCATAGATTATTATAGAAATTATTTTAAAATAGTTATTAGTAAACAATCTTAAATGAGATAAGAAATGCTGCGATTAAAAGAACACAAGATTTAAGGATCTTTTTTTTTTTTTGGGTGGATGGGTGGAGAAAGATGGAAGTTAACAAAAATAATTCACTAAATTTTATTTAATTAGTTATTAGCCGATTTCGATTAAATAAATAGGCGTCTTAGCATTGAGTAGAATTCATCTGATTTAGTCTCCAATTCATTTGTATAATTTTGATCTCTTTATTACTTCTTAGTTACCGTATTTTCTCGATCATGAAATGCACTTTTTTTTCCTTAAAAATATTATTATGTTTTGTAAGTGAATCTTATTATACAGTATAAAATAAATATGCAATCTACTGTTTGAATGCCGGTTTGTTTGCTTGTTAGTTTTTTTCTAATCTTGGTTCATTTTATGGTCCGGAAAATACTGTAAAAATTCTATTGATACTATGGATTCAAGGTTCTACCAAAGACTATGAATGCAGTATATATATTTTTTTATATTGTAAGAATAAATTCTCTTTTGTAACGGACAACATAAGACATATTCAAAATATATGTCGAGATTAGAGATTACAAAATTTGGTCAAGAAGTAACGAGACGTGGCAGCAAAATGGTTCCAGCGTTTTTGAAAATAAATGGACATTTAATGGCTTTTTTTATATATATATAAAAATAACGAGACAATATTAATAAAAAGATTTAAGTGCAAGTTAGGAAAAATTGATAAAAGTAAAATTGCACAATAAAAGAATTAAAAAAAAAAAGTTTTATAATTAGCTAAAACCAACAGTTTCGATAAAAGGAGAGAGGAATAAGGACAAAACATTTAGTAAATACGGGGAATTTAATGAAAGAACTTTTGTGTTTGAACTTCCCTAATTACATGAAATGAATGTGCGAACGAGGGGAAGTCACATTCACTGGCCGAAGCGAACTGAGTTCTTCAGCTTTGCTAATATTTACACTATGATGTATTCCGAGCACAGCCAATTGGTTACGCTGCTATAATATAACAGGAGGTAATTACAAGCCCTGAATAAGACGCGTAAACTGCGCCGTCCATCTTAAGAAGATAAAAAGAAAGAGTTTGATTTTTAGCAGCACCATACGCAAGCATCACCAAAATACAATCTGTATTCAATAAAGAACACTTTTGTTATTACTTAAAATATGACTAAACGTAAAGTTATTCTACCAACAGTAACATTCCTGTGAAAGCTTTAAGAAGTTTTTTTTTTTATTTTTTTCCCCTCAATTACTTTGTACTTATTATTATTGTGTGAGATATTTAATAAGTTAATACATTATCTTCAGCTTTATACATTATCTGAGTAGTAATCCAATCCATATTAATCTCATTTGTATACGTGAAGAGCCTGTAAGTTCTGGGTCATTTAGGGCCTAAATAAATCAACCTCTGCAATCCGTGTCCCGGTCGTCTACGAGACATTAAACACGGATAATCTGCGCCCTGTTGAGTCCGTATCAGAATAAAAGGCATTCAATTACATTTTTATTGAAATTAAATCTAAGGAGTTTTGCTTAAAGCATAGCATTTTCTAGAATACAGAAAAAAATAATCCACATCTTTCCAATTTTAAAATTATTCAAATTGATGAAAACAATATACTTAAATATCTCTACTCTAAAGTTTTACTTCTTTTTTTGTTAGGGCCAGGGTTGGTTTTCTGAGAAAAAGGAAAGATTTATAAAAGAAATAAAATTTTGATTCAAGTTTTACAAACCAAAGCTTTATAAAATTATTCACCCTTGTTTTCTTTTTTTTTATTTAAGATTCCTAAAAATGTGTATAGAATTATTTAAGCTTAGGACAGAAAATTTAAATTTCCGGACGTTGCTACCTGGTCTCTTTGTTTGATGGAAGAGTGAAAAACAGGTCCCCAAAGCCCTGGGTATTCAATCAGTTTTTGTTAAAGATTATAATCAAAAAAAGTAAAAATTACAGTTTGGCCAGAAAACACGACCCTCCTTTTTAATATAACATTCTCAGTTGTAATCGAAGTTTGTAGGATTTGAAACGACAGAACCATTGAAAACAGAATAATTGTGAAGTACTGTACTTGGGGCAGAAGGAGGATTAACTCAAACCTCAAAATAAGGCATTGTTATGATAAGTTCAATCGAAAATTTGATTAGAGTTTTTTCAACTGGCTGAGTTTTGTATCCATTCAAAGGTCAGGTCAAGTGTCTTTGGACTAACTTATATCAAAAATATAATAACATTATATGACATTACAGATATGTTACGCCTATTAAATATTTATCAAACACCTTTATATTAAAAATTTCGCTACCTGAAAAGAATCCTAACTTACTATTATAAAAGCGAAAATATATAAGTTTGTTTGTTTGTCATTCAATCACGCCTCAATGGCGCAACGGATCGGAATGAAATTTGTATTCAGGTAGTCTAGGACTCGGAGAAGGATTTAGGATACTTTTCATTCCGGTCGATCAAGTAGTTCCCGTGGGATGAATGAAAAACTTCCCCGAACTGCCCAAAATGAAAAAGTTCCCAAACCTGTCCATAGATAACGCTAGCGCAGTTTTCAATGAGTGCATTTAAAACATTCCCCAAACTGGCGATAATTGGATCTCGCGCCGTTTTAAATCGCGCCACAGATGTGAATAAATATACGATACGATTAATTCATATGTGGATTTCAATATTGTACTGCATGTATTGTTTCAAATTTAAACTTTCATTTAGTTTCAATTCTAAGTTTTGGTTTTTACTTTACTTGATGTAATTTGGTTTTTCGAATAACTAATGTGAAGCTTCCGGAGCGAAGCGACGGTAGCCGGCTAGTGTACTGTATATGTAATACATCACAATATTCATCTCTAAACTATAAATGGAGAGACTTTTAAAAAGTTATCCGGAATAAAAAATGATCTACTTGAGAAACTAAAAATGCAGTTAAACATCGCCCACTTTTTTTTTTTTTTTTTTTTTTACAACAAATTTCAGCTTAAGCTTTCTTGACTAAGTTAAAGTTTTTATAGTGAAACAGAAAGTCATTACCTTTTATTATTAGAGAAATAAGCATATTTTTGTATTATATAAATAGACATATTTTTATATTACATAAAACATTAAAAAAATTATTCCTTATTTTTATTTAATATAAAAATAGGGAATCATTTTTTTTAATGTTTTTCAGTAATTATAAACTAAATAAACAATTCTCTGAGAGAAGGAACTAGATTGTTCTGGGAGAAAGAAGTAATCTACTTGTTATTCCGAGTGAAATGAGACTATTAATTTAAAACCCACAGAGCTTCGCTCACTGACAAAGGAACTTCACTTGAGGTTCTTTGTGTATTGCGAGCAACAGAATAATACAACTCTTTACCATTAAAAAAAAAGGGGACGACGTTTGTACTTTGTTTGGCTCGTTGCACTATACATCTAAATAAATAGACATAGACCTCGTGTACATATTCATATCGAGCCTCTATTAGCAGACGGCGCCATTTCTCTGTGGAACCGTTTGTCAACATTGCTACGTGTGAATGGGGTGTTTAGGTGACGAATGGGATTCGGAGGAAAAGGGGTATTGAATTCAAAGGGTGGAGGGAGAAAAAAAAAAGGTGAATCTAATCAAACTAAGCAATTTCTTTTAAGTAAAAAATATATATGTTTATAACCAGTCTCAACATTTTTGAATGTGTAGAGAAAGAGATGGAAAAAATAAAATAAGGATATTAAAGAAAAGCTTAGATCTTTATAGGAGAAGCTAATAGTGTTTAGCCACATCTATTACTAACTGAATTGTGCTTGAAGTGTTTTGACAGATAGATTCTGGAAAATTTGAAGTTTTTCGAAATAAGAATTCTGATATACATTAAACTCACAATTATCCGCGGAATTGGGTGGCGGGGCAACCGCGGATAATCCGAAAAAGGACGAAAATCAACACAAAAATGCTTTAAAAATGTTTATTTTCACTAAAAGGGCAGTACATACAGTTACAGTACATACGTTATAAACAGTTATTTTATTTTAAATTATTTATTTATTTTTAAATTTTATTATTACGGGAAGGCTCTCCCGTAATTTAGTGTAACCTGCCGGCCTAACCTCCGTCGTTCTTTAAATTGTTTGTCTATAATTGTCTTCATTTACTTTGTTAGCTCTTTTATTGTTTACCTTATTCTAGATTTAATTTTTTTTTTAATTCCGTAATTTATTGCACAGTAAAAAAAAATGGAAACAGGGGAGGTCCACGGATAATCCGCCCGCGGATAATCGGGAGTTTACTGTAATACAAATCTATGTAGCTCCTTTTAGGAAAAAAAATGGAGAGAATTAAATTATTATAAAAATGGTTGGGGCCCAATGCACCAAAGTTATAGACGCTGATCTGAGGGATGGAGGAGCCGGGTTCAATTTCAGGCATTTGAACTCCAATTATTCCTAAGACGGGTCCTAATGCACCCAACCTTCTGTAAAATGGCTATCGGATTTCTTTTCCTAAGTTTAAGCCAGGCGAGTTCTAACTGATCATCCCGATGGTCGCGAATCTTTCGGAGCACGTATATCTAACTCTCCGAAGCGGCAAATGTGGCCTTAAAATCCTTTAACTTAACAAAAAAAGATGCCATTGTTGGTCAGCGTTATGCTCGATCTCTATGGAATTAAAAGACGCATAATACAAAAACAAACGAAAAAAAAAAAGCTTATTAGTGATTTCCTGTTGTTTGATGTTTGTTGGCAATCACAATATTCCATTCTATTCAACATAACTTGTTAAATGCGAGAAAAGCTATCGACTGAAACCTTAATTCCCAAAATAAGCTAAAATATTAGTATATTAAACTGCGATGTTCAAATTTGTCAATAATTAAATTTATGAAGAAATAAAAGCGTGCAGTTTTAGAGGATTAGATTTTTAAAGAAATGACGGAGAAAAAATTAAAGCTGTGATTGGCAAACTCCTAGACATATCCTTCTGCCCTACTTACAATGTAGGATTCACCCTCCAACCAAAGTAAAAAAGGTGAACTGTATCACTATTGCAGTTCACTAGCTTTCTAAGTTAGTAAATCAGTTCAACATAAAAACTAAAGTTTGGAGGACCTTCTGAGTCTTTTGGGCCATAAATGGATGCCTAGGCTCCCTTTTTTAAAACTTGTTCATTTTAAATAAATTAAATATAATACTAAACAATAAAACAAATTGTTTCAATAATACTAAACAATTTGAATAAAAATAAAGAGTCAAATAAGATTTCTAGTGTTCTTTGAAGAGCATAAATACACAAAGACATGAGGTTGATTTCAGTGATCAATCAAAAATTATAACTTCAAATGCATATTAAGAACTATTTTCAACAGATTCGGACAGCAGGGACTTGCCCACACCTCAAAATCAATTACAGCAGCGTCACACAAAGGAAACCAAAGAATAAACTTCACCGTAAAACATCTTAATTTATTTGTCACTTCGCTTCCCAAAGACAAATTGCTGACTGCCACATTGATTCTACTTCTTTAATGTTTTAATGAAATGCCTTTTCTGTTAAGCGCAGAACTTGCTGAAATGAAAGTACGTTGTAATAAGAAAGAAAATTAAAGGTAATCTATTAAATGTATTCAAAAATAATTTCGGTAAAAAATGTTATATATTTTTTATGTAGTTTTAAAAAAAAGGCCAGACACAATAATTAAAAACCATAAAAAGACATTAAAATGTTAATAACTCGACTAGGTCCGATCGAAACCTGGGTCGAGTTATTAACATTTTAATGTGTTTTTATGTTTTTTTAATTATTGTATGTCTGGCCTTTTTTTAAAACTGACTATTAATTTCACACACGTTAAATTTCTACTTGTTATATATTTTATTTAATGTTATCAATACATCGATTTCTAGATTCTTCTTATTTCAACCTGATAAGTTTTGTGTTTCGGATTATCTATTGTCATTTAGTAGTCTACTTTCCTAGAAAAGCGAGGCTTATCAGATCACTCAGCCAGTGTGTGCGTGTGCAGGTGCCCTCCCTAATAATATTTGTATGTCTGGATGGATCTTCTTGAAACTTACTATGCTTATTTCAGGAATAGAGGCAATTTTAACTTTTTATATTTGAAAAAAATAAAAGCCTTTCCAAGTTGATTATTGTGAGAAACTAGCGAGAGACGACCATACAAATAGGGACTCACGGGACTCTACTAATATTTTTCTACCCTATTTCTATTAATTTTAACAATGAATTGAATGCCCTTTTAAAAAAAAAGAAACGTTAAGAAATCACGTTTTATTGAAAGTAGATTTTCAGTTAATATAGCCGAACACACAAAGTAAAACTAAAAATTAAATAAAACGAAGACGTTTCGAAATGCTAATGATGCATTTCTTTTTCAATGCTAATGAACAAATTGTAGTATATCATTAGCATTTCAAAACATGTCTGCGTTTTAAATTTTAATTTTTAGTTTTATTTTTTGTTCTTATTTTTAGTTTTACTTTGTGTGTTCGGTTCATATTACCTGAATGCGAAACTAAAATCAAATTCTCATTATAATTAATAGAATATAATTAGTGAAACTTAATAGAAGGGTAATTCTTTTAATGTGTGGGAAATTCAATTTGATGCAATTAGATAAAAAAAAAAAAAAAAAAAAAAAAAACACACATATTTAAAAAGCAAAATTTTTTAAAAAGTTTAGTTTAAAAACATTTACTTTACCGCATTATTATCTTCAGATAATTGGGTAAAACAGGTCGAAATTATTTTACCCGTTGTTTAATTTCCTAATTACTTTATAACTTTAAAAGATTCATTTTTAAGTATGTGCGTTCTTTTGTAATTACTTAATAGAATATTAAATTATTATTCTGATATGACAACTGAATTATTTGACCATATTTTTAATACTTTATATTCTAAACTGCAATGTATACACTCTGTGTAACTCCAAGGCTTATTTCTATGTTAAGAAAACTTAGGAATATATTTTCACGGGAACAAAATTCAGGGCGTCTTTAGAACACTGAATATTGTCTTCACTGCAGCAATGTCTCAATATTCGCACAATGCCCTATTTCAGATAATGTAGTTTTTTTCTTAACATAGAATAGGAAATATTTGCAGAAGCTGCTTTTATCTTTTGGGTGGAAATTTAGTCAAATTAGAAACGACCCTTTGTACGTTGGACTCAACCGAACACTGTATTCGAAATGGCAACAGAGGATCCATTAGTAGTTCTTTTGACGGGATCTCGTGCTACCAAGTGACCTTGAAAACTTCTACGCTTATTGAATTGAATGTCAGCAAATATTGAAATTCAAAGAAAGTGTAATACGAAATACAGTTCATCAAGAAATACTAGCACACCTTTTTAGCAAAGCGAATATAATGTATCTATCATTAAAGAATAAGAAGAAAGAAAATTATAGTAATTAAGGGCCTCTGGTTGCTTTTAATTCCCTTTCCCCCATATATTAAAAAAAATCCGCAGATCTGTAGCTTCGTATTGTGCGATTTACATTACATAGGTTACAGAATTTTTTTTTAGAAAACAAGTAGTTTTTGTTAATTCCAGATTATACTATCAAATACCCTGACATTTTTACTTAAATTTTGGAAAGTAAAAGATACCAAAAATAAGCAATAACAATAAAAAAAAAAATCGCTTCCACGATTACTATAGTCTTGGAAGCGATATATATATTTTTTTTTATTGTTAAATGCTTATTTTTGGTATCTTTTATGTACTACTTTATTTGTGCTAAATATTATTTCAGTATTTTTAAATTTTTATACTACTTTGTTAATACAAAGAGAAGAAATATTCTATTAAACAAAAATAATTATTATTGTTATTAATAATTTATTGTAAAACTACTGAAATGGATTATTTTTACTACACGATAGTAAACTTAAGTTTCTATTAATATATCAATTTTTTCTTGTTTTACTACGGCTAAGTAAAATATCATTCCAACATTTTAAGTTAGTCTATAAACGTTTTGACATGAATATTGATTGGAAAGTTCAGTAGCATTAATCTGTTTGCTTCTCCCAATCCGATTTTATATCTTCTTGTATTGCCTGACTGAAAACAAGTGTTAGATTTAGTTTGACGGCATAAATGCGTGAAATGGTTGCTCCGCCCTGGACGTGAGTTTCCAGCCGTCACGGCGTTTTGGACAGTGCGTAATGAAGGGACAGAATGGGGTGTATAAGTTCCTCGACGGCTGCACGAGCGGAGCACGAGACCCCCAGGAAAGTAAATAATTGCATCGGAGGAGGCTCCAATTAAGCCGGAGCACGCTTAATTACCCGTTGGACGAGGCTTATGCGGCGCACCAAATCCCCTACCACTAATATCAGGTGGCCTCAGCCAGTCACTCAAACGGATGCATTTCAAACACTTACAGACAAGGTTTATTGGGAGCCCAGATGGCAGAAATAAAATAGCCTTGGTATTGTTCCAGAAGGATCTGGCTGCTTCCAAAACTCAGTTGTATCGACATCAAACTCAGAATGAAAGAACAGATTTTGAATGAACGACCTGTCTCTTATGATATGGAACTTAACAAGAAGTTCAATATACTTCACAGCCCATAGACATTAGTATAGCACCTGTTATAATTCAGAGTTTAAATACAAATAAACAATTTTTAACAACAAAAATGAAAACAATATAATTTTGTGCGAAAGCATAAAATTAAGGGTAACCCATAATAATATAAAAAAATTAAAAAAAATAATAATAAAAAAAAAAAAGAAGTACATTAACGTAAGGAAAAATATAGAAAAAAAGAAAAAAAAAAAAAAAAAAGTAGATACACTGATTGGAACCGACAACCTCCATTATATGAGTCGGAGACCTTAATCATCAAGCTATAGCTGACAACTGAAATGCGATGCTTGCATTTATAACATTTAAGGTAATAGCGGAAACCCAATGACAAATATCCCCTGAAAATACCCCATTTCTGCGGTATTTGGGCCTCTGAACACGATGGCAAAAATCCGTTTGTCGATCCGACCTTCTGTTCGGGAGTTGTTAGCGGTGGACAGATATGAATGGACAGGACAAATGCAATGGCTACCGATTTTGGTCGCTATCACAATAGCTCCAAAATGGGTCGCTAAAACTCACAACCAAAAAAAAAATTGCTTTACTGCATACATGAATGTGCTTTTTTCATTTAAAGACAATAAAGAGATCTTATATTTACAAAGTGACTTCCTAAGGGAATAGTTTCACGTTATTCGAAGGATCCAGGATTTTCGAATAATTACCCATAATTACCAGGGAAAATCAGTAACGAGTTTATACATTTTAACATCCCAATTTTCAAAATTGAAAGTGAGGTTCATCAAATCAGTCACTCTGTATCTCTTATGACTCTTGAATCTCTGAAAGGATCTTCTTGAAACTTGGTATGTAAAATCGAAGATTTGGAATCATCAACTTTTATATTTAAAAAATCTTTTCCAAATGGGTTCTTACCTAGAAATCAGCGAGAGACAGCGACGACAGTTCCCTTAAAAAATAAGCACTGGAATCGAAACAATGGATTTCAATTCTATTTCTCTTGATATTTCACTATCTTAAACAATAAATATCAAATCCTTTTAGCTAACCCATTCATTTGCACATGGTTTGATACTATTAAAAAGTAATCCTATTTAGACATTTTGAGTAAGTAATGCTGATTTAATTCATTTTTTTTCTCAAACAATGGAAAGTAGACTTAAAGTTCTTTCTAATTTTTTACGTGCACTTTCTCCCTTATTGGTTTGCACTTTCTCCCTTATTTTTTATTGGTTTGTACTTTGTTCGGGAATCACTTTTGGGAGCGAAAATGACTTCCCTTTCTTTCTCACGCTTTTCTGGATTTATCATCGAGGAAGGGTGGATCGGGCTGATGAGTCCCCATTAAGGACGAACCGGCCGTTCCTGATTCCCTCTGTTGACAAACTGAAAGGCGTGTTTTGTTAATTTCGTCTTTGGCTTTCCTTTCTTAATAATTTTACTACACATTAAATTTAGTTCTCATAATTCTTTCTATTTATTTTCTATTTCTAACTTCTTAGTCAGTGCAGTTTAACAAAAATACAACAGCTTAGATATCGAAAAGTCCCCCCCAAAAAAACTAATGGCAAAACCAGATAAAAAAAGGTTCTACCTTTACTTCGGTTCTATTTTTATTTTTCAATGCTGCTTCAAACAACGCCATCAAATTGTACTGATTAGATTTGACTGCATTTATATGGAATGACACATTAAATCATGTTATTGAAAAATATCGAATCAGCAGTCGGGGGAGGGAGGGAAATACCGACTTCATTTGCGAACAAAGCCCTTTCATACCCTTTCCTTAATTTTATTTATTTAACTTTCTTTAATTTTCCATCCATTTTGAAAAAAAAAAAAGATAAATATAGATATAACTCTCTTCTTTTATAACTTATATTTCACTGTAATAAATATAACAAACAAACAAACAACACACACACAAATTCAGGGATTACATATAACATCCCTGAAGATCTGCTTCGGAGTGGAACTTTCTTATGCTTATTGTTATTTTATCAAAATAAATATAGAATTAAAACAAGAATTTCGAAGGACTTTTCAAAGTTTATTTTCCTTTAAATATAATTTCTTAGGATTTCGTTTTTTTAAAGTGAACATCATTGGAAAAATAGGCTAATTAAATATATTTTATTTACATGTTTGATTTTATATATATATATATATATATATATATATATATATATATATAAATAAAAAAAAAAAAAAAAAATATATATATATATATATATATATAAAATCAAATTTTACTATTTTATTAATTTTTGTTTTCTGTAAATAAGTTATTTTGCGAAAATTTAATTTGGCTGATGCCGTTTCTCGCTTCCCAGTCTCCACTTCAATCTAGACTCCTTCTTTTAGACCTATTCCTCCCATTGCTTCACGACAATATCTTACCAACTTCTTGATGGTCTTTCTCTTCTCCTTCGTTCTGCTAATTTTCATACTTATTTGGGGCCATCGGTTATTATTCATTTGCTCAGGATGACCACACAAATATTGCTTATATCTTTCTATCTATTGTACCCAATAGTTAGGACCACTTCTATGATATCTTTTATTCGTTCATTCTATATATGTTCCATCCTTGAAACACCACTACTCCGTTGCAAAAAGTCCATTTCAAGTACAAAGTTGTCCAACAGAGTTAAATTGATGATTTCTGCCGTAAACCCGGCATGCTAATTGAGCCCAAAGGTTCTCTATTTGATTCATATCACGGCTGAATGCTGGCCAATCCATCAATTTTCTCATCTTCAAACCACTTCATAGTTGATTTTGAAACATTACACGAGGTATTGTCTTGCTGAAAAATCCAAGAGCTGCCACAATGGACCAATTGGAATAATATTATTCTACGATAATTCCTGGAATTTCGAGGGTTAAGTCTTTTATTAATGAATGCTATGTCAGTCTTTCCTCCGGTTCTGAATGCAGTCCAAATCTTTACAGTTTCACCCCCGAAATTCCTACTGAGCTTAACCACCTTCTCCTTTAGTAGATCACGCCAACAGTAGACATTCCTATCAGGGCCGTCCAGGTTGAACTTTTTTTCGTCCGAAAACAGCACGTGGTTCCATTGTTTGTCCCAGTTTCTTGTATTTCGAGCCCACTAAGCTGTTGTTGTTTAGCTAATTTCATAGCTCCTGCATTGGAATTCTCAAGCTTCTCCAAACTGTATAACGGGACACTCTCTTTCCTAAGTTTGCTTGAATTTGTTGCACAGACTGTTCTTCATTAGGGCTAAGGTTACAAATGCTGCGAAAATCAGTTTCACTTAACGTTTTGTTTTAACTTTACCATATACATCTAGTACAGTATGTACAGTTTTTTGCGAATGCTCAACTAGCTTAGAAATTTTTCTCTCTGATTTGCCTTGGCCATGATACAGGTAAATTTTCTGTATTTCTTCTTCTGACAATGTTTTACCACCTGGTATTTTGAGACGAGTAATACACACACCGATACACCTCTCGCAAATTCAGTAACAAACGATCACATGATTTCGATTTCTGTCATTTGAATACTTATCTCAGTTTATGCAAAATTATGGGTGATTCCATAGCAGTGTTACAGAGCTAGAATTTTTTTTCTAAAAACCAATAAAGTGTGTTGCATTGAAATTATATGTGTAAGTTCCACTTCCCTATGTATTATTGTACAAAACATTTCATAAAGATCTGTGAAATATTAAACGAAATTCAAAAAATATTTGCCAGATTCCCTGGACGTGATACAGACATTTTGGTTTCACTTCTGTTTGAATGAGTATGTCTATACTGCAATAGCTTCCAGATATGGTTCATACGAAAAATTTTTTTTTAGTACTGAAATTTGCCAAGAAATTAGATAACAGCAAGTTAGGATTTTAGATTTAATATTTTGTGGTGTAATTAATAAATGAACAAACTCAGCAGCGCAGAACAGAAAGCAGTATTTCCTTTAAAGAATAATAACAAAAAAAATTAGAAAACTTAAAAAGTTAAATGTATAAAAGCCACCTTGTTTTCTATATATTTAGTTCATCTAATTAGTTTTACTTGTTATTCTTATTTAGTTCAGAACGCCAAGCAACACTGAATTGAATGACAAACAAGAAGAACACCGTGGATTACAGATGTGTATTTATATGGTGCAAAGAGACATACACTGCCATTTACTAGAATTTATTGCTCACGGGAATTTCAGTTTCACTTAAACCTGATAAGATGATATTCATGTCTTTATGGATATATATGAAGAGTCTCAAATATATTCCTATCTTATCTGACTATCGGATTCAATTAAGGATATCATATAGTTTAATATCAATTGCAAAAGATTCCCTTTCTTTGATAAATGCAATTTACTCTTTCGTTTTAAATATAAAATTTTTGAACGTTATTTTTAATTTTTATTTTCTTTTTAATTCCTATCGCTCTGTAACTTCATCATTTCTGAAACCCAGAAAAAAGGGTTTATCATATAAAATATGATAATATAATCATAATCACTATATATTATTTCTCAAAGGTGTTTTTGTGTCGGTATGCCATATCTCCCTTAATACTTCATCAAAATCAATGATTGAGACATCATTTTGAAGATTACGTTCCCCGCTACTGACGAAAAATAAACAAATTGTTTAAAGTTAATGCTTTCGTTAAAAAACTTAATTTTAAAAACCTTTTTATAAAAATGGAGAAACGCTTTAACAGAAGCGGCTTATTTTTCGAAACCGAAACACTGCAGCGTCGTAATTCAAATATATCCTTTTTTGAATAAAAATGCATTTTAAAATGATTTTCCATCGTTTATTTAATAAGAACACATAAAAAAAAATTTTATTTTAATAAAAATTACGATTTATTAGAATAAAAAAACAAAAATTTGTCAATTTCTCATATATTATTTTTTAAAGGTTTTTTTTTTTTGTTTGTTTGTTTAGTTCCCTTAATACTTCATGAAAATCAAATGATTGAGATATCATTTTGAAGATTTCGTTCACCGTTAATGACAAAAAAATAAACAAATTCTTTAAAATTGATGGTTTCGCTAAAAAACTTTATTTAAAATCTTTTTATAAAAATGTAGAAGGCAATCTGTTCAGTAATGTATTTCTACATTACCATTCGGTGTCTGAATTATGCGAATTATTACAATATACCATGTAAATATTCCAGTATTCTAATATAGCGAATTATTTCAATATACCATACGAATTATTCGCAAGGGTCAACCTTTTTATAAAAATGGAAAAGGCGCCAGCTATTGACAATATGTTTAACTAACGTACGACCGCTGTTGGATTTGTTTATTATTTCTCAAAGGTGGTTTTTTTGGTGCGAATTATTCGCACGGGTCAACTAGTTATAATAATTTATCGTTAGTATGATGATGCTTGATGGCTTTTTCTTTTGTTAACTAGCCTAGCTTTCATAATTCTTATAAAAATCAATATATAGTCTATAAGTTCACAATAATAATAAGTTCTCAATCAAAAGTATAATTTTTTCAATTAGGGAGCGGATTTCTTTAAACTTCGCTTGCATATTGATATTGAAGAGAAGATCTATCTTTTGTATTTGAAAACTTGATATTAAAAAAAGTAGACAAACGAGAGAATAGAAGGGAAGCTTAGTAGATTTCTAACAACATTATTTTTTTTTCCTTAAATTTTTATAGTCCTTCGAGATTCTAAATTAAATCTGTACGCAGGTTCTGAGGGTAACTTTTTATATTAACTGCTATAGAATGTTTAATTTCAAAATATGTTATTATATTATTTCTAGGATATAAAGCTAGTATAATATAATTATTATGCTTTAAGTTGTCTTCTATTTGCGTAAACAATTCCTTTAAATTTGCGCATGTTTTGATTGTTTAAAATTATCGGATTTAAAATCTAACAGTTTAAGCGATCCCATACATAAAATGTAAAAAGGCGGGGGGGGGGGCTTTTAAGAAGGTTCCGTCAATCCGTCGCCATCTCTACAGCCTAAACTATAAGTCGTACAGACATGAGTGATACCCTTATTGAAAAGCTTGCCACTTGTAGATGTGGGGAGAAACACTACTTCCGGTCTGCGGTCACTTCTTGTCTCAGAGCAAGTGGAAGTAGCCGAACATGAAACGTGTCTCCACTTCTACATCCAAAATGCAAATCGTTAGAATGGAAATATTTTAAGGAAAGCAAGTGGCTGCTTTCAGGATATTCATTAACAGCTAAGTTAATTAATTATAATGAATCTGTAAATTATAAATACAGCTGCTATATTCTCTAATCCCTAACTCTTTCATATTTTAAATATTTGACTGTACTGGGTTTGGCCCATTTTATCAGTTACATCATTAGTCTTCATACAGGGCATATATCTTTGTGCCTTTGCGTGGCCTTTTGCCTTTTCAGAAAAAATAAAGCATTACGTCGAAAATGCACTTAGTATCTTCCACTCCAAAGAACCTATATATCTACAAGAGTTCTTTGTTCCACTCTATTATTCAATTAGTTTAATACAGAAGTTATCAAAAAGCAACACATTATCAAACCTATGCGACAGTACACAAAATTGCAAGTTTGAACTGCTATCTAAGTCAGAGATGATGTGATTGTAACGATGTGATGCAATGATGAAAAAAAAAATACCAGTTAAGCTAAGCCAGATAACATAACGTTTTAACAAGTCTGTTTTCGTTTCGACTATATATGTCTGGAATTAAATCAAACTTGTTAAAATGTTATGTTGGATTTCTCCAAAAATATGTATTTTTGTTTGTTTGTTTGTTTTTGGTAAATCTTCTTCAAAATTTACAATACATTTTGAACTTAACTTTTTAGGGACTACATTGATAATCTAAATAATCAGTAATCAACTAATTTAAAAGTGTAAAAATATTTTAATTATATGATTCAATTACAGAAATATTATTTAATTCATTCTTTATTATTTCTTATTTTTGTTTATAAATTTAAATCAACATTAATTCCAACTAATATTACTTTAAATCATGAGTGCACAACCCTCGACCCGCCTGTATATTTGCTGCGGTCCGTTAGTGTGAAGCTTAAAATTAAAGGAGAATGGGCAGATCTGCCCCATCCCTGTATAGCGGTAAGATATATACATATAGAAAGATCTCCATAAATAGAACATTTTTTATTGTTTCGACTTGTCTCAATTATTTGTCCGTTCGGAGTTCTATAATTCTAGATATGACTTATCTAGTTGACATCTTAATTCTCGGATGTATTAATTAATTATCATTTAATAATTATTTGCAGTAACAGTGAATATTATTTTCATTTATTACATGTAATAATTATTATTTACTTGAAATAAATGATAATATTAATTATTAATTACGTATAATAATTATTAAACGTTAATTAAATAATAAGTTCGAGAATTACAATGTCACCTAGATAGTCATAACTCCGAACTGACTAATAATTGTGACGAGTCGTAATAATAAAATATGTTCTACTTAAGGAGATCTAAAAATAGGTATATATATTATCATTATACAGGAGTGGAGCAACTTCCCATACATTTGTGCCCATTGTCCTTTGAGCCTTTAAATTGCTGCCAACAGATACATTGAATATTCTCATAACTTGCAATAGCAACTGTCTCAGATTTTACTATTGAAATGTTCGTATGAAACATAACTAGCGCATTATTTGATAATTTGCAGTTAATAGTAACTATATTTATTATAATAATTATTTATCACTATTATAAATGGTACTGTCAAATCATTAATTAGAAAGACATTTATGTAAATTATATGTATTATTAACAATTATTATTATAAAAATGACATTATTTATCATTAATTAGTAAGATATAGTAAAGGTTACTGGGGGTTGAAGGATGGGACTCGGCGGCCCTCCATCACAACTTTTAAAAAAATAATGGCCCTCAGACTTCTTAAGGTTATGCATCCCTGCTTTAAATTAAAAAAAAAATAAAGAATTAATTTAATGATTTTTTTGAACTCGAATCAAATAATTAAAAATAGGCCAAAATTTCTTTAAATATTTATATTTTAAACTTAATAAAAAGTACAAACAGCTGCTATACTAGCATTGCTTTAATACATTATATCGAAAAGTGATACTTTACGGACATTCAGGGAAATAAATAAAATTTAATTTTGGGGAGCAGGGATGAAGCTCCACCCCCCTCCCCAATTCATTGTAGGCCCACGTTACCATTGATTGATGAAGGATATCTTGATTCAATGTATTTTATTTTATTTGATCATAATAACACTTCCAACCAAATAAATAGATCCAAAATACTAGATTTCAATTTCGGATCAATAAGGGTGGGTGGGGGGAGGATTATAACCCTACCAACTTCCCCCACGCCTTCTCGTTATTCCAATGAGAAGATGAGAGCAGCTACCATACAGTATTCACGCTGTTCTAAAACTTTGTTATTCTTAAAAATCTTTCGATGGCAAACTCTACAATCCCAAAACTGCTAAATAATTGCAAAAAATAATAGGACAATGACCAAATTTTTCATGTAGTATTTCCATTTATGGAATTACCGAATTTTAAAATAACATTCTAAATGGAATGAAAAGGAATTTTTAGCATTTTCTACATCATTTAATAAATAATTTATTAGTGGCTTCTCAAATATTTAGTAAAAATAACTAAATGACCAACCACCTGTAATTGATTTGCAGATAATTTTAATTACGAAATTCACTGCAATTCTAGGATCTTTATCTATTGGTTACAGTATATACCAGAAACATTAAGCTAGTTTTTGATTATCTAAACGCAAATTAAAATTTCAGTTTCCTGGATAAATTTTTTTTGATCTTTCTCGAACATAGATTTTATATTTGGTAATCTTTTGGATATTTTATTACCAATCCTTCTGCAGAAAGAAGGTTAGTTTCTAAATTCGATTTCTCGATTAATCGACAACTACGGTTTAAGATTGTCGGAAATTAATTGAAGTCTTCTTAATATGCTTTTTTTTAATGTTCAAGATTTGATTTGCTTATCTTCGCCACCTGCTCACTATTGTACGGAAGATCTTTCTGAAAGAGAGAATAGAAAAAAAAAAGCTTCCATTTTAGTAGTAGGTGGATGGTGAAGGGTCAGATGCCTGCAGGCCAGTACTTTGTATCCGTGCCTCGTCAAATAGAAGGCAATGGTGGTAGTGGTCCTTGATAATCCCGTTTTCAATCGTTGGGATTACGACGTCATTGTGGATTGGAAACCGACGAACCCACAGGCTAAACTGTGGCTATTGTGATGTTAGGGTGGGCGACAGCCACGTGTCCCAGGGAAAGCACTCGCGCCTCGCATATACTGAGACCAACCGACCGTAGCTAACGCTCTGAAAAAGTATTGTTTATATTTGATTCGGATGTACAATGAGAAATTGAAGGCAATTTTCATTGGACAATGTATTCTTCACTGCTCTAACTCTTAACGTCGATTCGCTTGGTGCACGTGTACTTATCACTACGTCCAAAAGACAACAGTCATCAAGATAAAAGCAGCTAACAATTACCAAATAAAGTTATCCACAGCTTGATAGTCATTCTAACTGATGCGTTCGTTTGGCAATTATGATTGTTTAACAGCGGGATGTCGAGAGAGCACTGGTTACCAAAGAAAATTGTGTGCATGTATAAGCCATTTTATTTATTTATGTTATGGTTGAGCAGGAGAAATGAGTACAAATCGTGTCCAACTAATTAACCAGGAAAAAAAACAAAAAACAGATCCCCATAATATCCAATAAAAAAAGGCTTTCTTTTGAATTTTCTATAATATAACATTTTGAGAAATCTTTAAAGATTTAATCATTCAAACAAAAAAATTCCCATTTCAAACTTTCCAGTAGCAGTTAAGTTTCTTGAATGAGGTTTCTAATTGATTTTTTTATTATTTTAAATTAATTACTTTCCATTTAAAAATACTTACTAAAGCATAATAATGTTTGTACGTAATTTAAACCCGTAGTTTATCGTTGGATTTATGTATTTTTCTTGGTACCAATAATTTTTCTTCTTTAGGAGATTGATCATTTGATGCGTAACTGAAATTACTATTGTGAATGGAAAGAACAAAAATAATAATAATAATAATAATAATAATAATAAATTCCGAATATAATAAGCAATCGATGGCAAATGGACTGGACGTAGAAAGAAGTAATCCAGAAAATCAGTATGATAAAGAAAAAAAAAACAGCTAAGAAGAAGGAAAAAAGAAATAACCGGTGTTGTTAATTTCCCAGTTTCTCAAAACATATACTAGCTTTTATTAAAATATAAAGTTATGTACGATCATCGGAGGCACAGTGGTACCTCAAGAGAAAAAAATGAACAATAAAAAACCATGAACAATGAGAAATTACTGAGAAAATTCATTTTTCTCTTGAGGTACCACTGCGCTGCCGATGATCATTCATATTAGCCTCAGTGCAGTGACCTTGTTGTTTTATTGGTGACTGCTCCTGGCTGATGATCGCCAAAGAGCGTGAAACAGCTCTTGGTAAACAGTTTGGTCTTACCCATTATTGTTTACAAAGTACATTGTTTTACATTAGCAAAGTTATTCTGAACTATGTAATAATAACAATACAGGAAAAAAAGGGTGCTAATAATGTAAATTAACTTGATAATTTATGCTTGTCTTTGTGTTATGTTCAATTACAGGGTTTAAAAATTATAACTTCATTATGAATTTTAGTTTCGAGAATTAATATTTGAAATTTTTATTAAGGAAAAATGCTATATTGTGCAAAAAGATTAATTTTTGAGGTATATAATTAAACTTAGTTTATGCAACATTTATGTATTCAATATTACATTTTGTATTATAATTCAGTTTATAAGAAAATTTGGCTAATCTTAAGTCAATTCACAAATTTTGTTACTGATCACGAAATGAAAGACAACAATGGGTTAGTTGCACAAAAATTTGATAATTTCTCTTATTTGCCAAGAAAATTTGACAAAAATTATATTCATAATCAAAGTTAAGTATCTGAACTACGTATAGTTGAGTACTTATCTTTTTATTTAGCTTTGCCCGTTAACTTTGATGTGAATCGATAGTAAAAACATTCTTTCTATTATATCGTATCATATATAATCAAGAAGCAACTTCTATAACAAACCACAATTTGAACCAATTCGAAATAACTACGGGTTAAGATTAAAAGGTAAGATACTTGTTAACAAATTTAATCAGTTTGACCAAAATTTAAACGATCTAAAAAATTTTAAAGACTTAAAAAGAAAACATTTTTGATTACATTGTAGAGATTAAGATAAAATTGTTTTTAGTAACCTTGAAATCCAAGACTCAGAAAATGTCTTTGTTTCATACAAAATTCCCAGCTAAAAACCAACTTAATCAACTAGATAATTAACTAAAAAATAAAAAACTAGGAAATCGTAGCAATTAGTAATATTTTAATGCACATCTTCTATTATTTTAACTTTTATGGTACAGTAGAACCTCATTATAACGGACGTCGCTTATAACGGACAGTTTTAAATAAATTGTCAGCCTACAATTAAGGTGAAGTGAAAGACCATTTAAATTTTGTTATTTAATATGTTGAACAATCGGCAAATGAAAATGTGTTTGCATATTATGAACACCTCCGTCAGTTATTAACTGAAGAAATAAGCAGCAAACAAACCCAGCGGAAAATAATTTTTTCAAATCCATGAATGTAAGCAATCAACATGAACCAGGACCTTCTTGTTCTAAAAATTAATGCAGTGTTTACTTAGACAATTCAACCTAGTATGTTGAAGGCTGTTTTTTGTTTGATATATAATAAACACTTTTTGTAGCTAACTATTGTACTTTCATTGATGTAGGCCTACACCATGCTACATTACTCCACTATAAGAATTATTTGTTATAAACCGGACTTTCATTAAAACGGACAACCTGCAGCCTCTATTAGTCCGTTATAATGAGGTTCTACTGTATTAATATATGTCTGTAACATACTCGTCTTTAAACATGTGAATATGCACATATATGTATTTACGCCCTTGTGGGTATACTTTAAATATATACAGATACGTATATGCATATCTGCCATTTGACATTAGAGTGGATGTACTTCGAAATATGTATTTTAAATTTTATAGATTGTACTATGTAGGTATGTAGATTATATGTAAAATGTATTATTAGTATATATAAATTAATACTACATCAGATTGTTAATATTAATCTACAGAACCTACTGACAGGGAAATTTCCCTAGTAGGACTGTAAAATTTGAATTGGTTAGAAAAATCATCCTATTAATAGGCAAAAGTTGTACGATTTTTGTAAATTTGTAATTTGAAATAACCAATCACAGTGCAGCGTTGGAACACGTCAGGCATGACGTCACGTCCATGTTTAAAGATGGCGTCTCTAATATTCGTCTTACTTCACGGCGACTGATAGCGATTACACAATTATTATCAGCGTATTAAAATTTTCTTTCTCACATAAATAAGTTTACACTGAAATGCATGAAGTTCTTGCGGCAAAATTTATAAGAGAGTTTGTAAAACCTCGGTTTTTACATAATTTCGGCGTGTAGCCACTCGCTCACAAATCAACAAGTAGGGGACAATGACGATGCACGTACCTTCATTGTTGTCCAGACAGGATTACTGGTATTGGCCGTTGGACATTCGTTATTGTTATTGTTGAAACTGGTAAATCAATTTTTATTTTCTTTTATTTTAACAAAATTTGGGTTAGTCATTCAAATTATATGTGGGCTGTTGCGGAAGACATGGCTTTTAAAAAATGAGCTTAGAACATCTTTTTCAATCTTGTGTTTTTCAAAAATTTCAGGGTATTTCAAAAATGTGGCATTTGTTTTACTTCCATTAATATTAAGGTGATACATTGTGTGTAGACTGTAATATAAAAGAGACCATAGCACACATGTCTTGATAAACAAAAATATATCTTCACATAACATGTTTCGAGAATTTCTCGTCTTCAGATGCGTACATAAAGAAAAACATATTTGAAAACATAAAGTAACCATAACTACATCATAACAAAGAATATTCTTAATAATACATCAAGTTAACAGTATCATTTTAAATCATATAACAATGCATTTCGAATTGATATGTCTGTATTATAACATCTATGCGTGTTGATAATTAATGGGGATTCATAAAATTTCCTAAGGTAGCAATTCTTTTCTGTGGCAAGAATTATTGGTTTGTCATGCATGATTTCATGTCCTGTTTGTGGATGATGAAGTGCTGTTAAATATTGCTTATTATTATTCCATTAATATTGTTTCAATTTCGACGAACCTATTCTTTTAGGGCAGCAGGTTGCCATTATGTTTCATAATGAGAAACTGCAGCGCTGGCTACTACGAAAGTGGTAAATCAATTTTTTACATTTCTTTATTTAAACAATATTATAATATTATTTTAACAAATAAGCCGATATTCAAATTACATGTGGGCTGTTATGGAATTCATGGCTTCTAAAAAAATTAGCTTAGAACATATTTTTCAATCTTGTATTTTTCAAAAATGTGGAGTTTGTTTTACTTCCGTGAATATTTCACGGGTCGCAACTAGTACTAATTAAAAAAAATATTTAATTTATCCACGAAAATCTTGCCGAATATCAGGCACTTCCTTTTTTGTTTTGCTTTTATTTTTTACCTTTCCAAATTTTAAATTAATTGAACTTAATCTAGAGACGAATTTAATGTTTTTCCCTCATTTCCAATTAAAGTTCTTTTATTTTAATAAAAGAGGAGGAAAAAAAAATACCCATCTCGTAGGGAAACACACACACACTGTGATCTTTAGATCCAGCATAATACGGATGAGAACAAATTTGCAAACCATTGAATGTGAAACTGAAGCCCAATCTGAACATTAGTGGCAGAAAACAAGTCTTCGTCTTTTAGTATATTTTATTAATCCATGCATCACACGGAATTTGCTAAAATTAAATTTACAGAATTTATGGAAAGGTAATTATTAAAAAGTGATACATTTACTCCACATTTGTGATTGAATGAGTGATGAATTTTGTTTAAAATGTTGAAGTATAAAAGTCATCAAAATTCAACGAATAGGAGATGAGTTATTTCAATAGAACATATACAGTAAAGCCGCTTCGCTTAACGATATAAGTGAAATGAAGGAATACATAATGATCGTTTTTTTTTTTGTTCTTTTTTCTTTGGGTTCGATTTTTCTCACGGATATTGTTTGGTTTCTATTTCCTTGTATATTAATACTAATTTTAAAGCTGAATAAAAAAAAAACCAACCTCTTTTCGGTCTATTGAGATCTGAAATGTGACCTTTAATAAGATGTCAATCTAATAGACGAATAATCCCGCATTGGAAACCCCAGGGGTTCTCGTGGCAGTGATCGATGCAATGTATTTTTACCAAGTGACAGCCGCGCTGGAAGAAGGGGTCCGGAAACAGGCACGTGCCAACCAATGAACGTAAAAGAAAAAAGTCGATTAAATCCGATTGAGTTGGGACTCTTTCAATATCCGGAAGCGGAAATGGGTTCATGACCTCAAGAAACGTAAACACCTACCTTCCCTCCTTCCTTTCATTATTTCTGATCATTAAATTGAGAGGTTGCCTCTTTAGAAAAACCATTTTTTTTTTCCCTCTTCATAATACCTTGTTATTTTTGCTGATGAAACCAATATTTATTAAAGCAACAAAAAAAAGACTCTCGGTTTTTTTCCTCCTTGATTGATTATGTAAAAGAAATGCTATAACAAATGTAGGGGAAAAAAATTGTTTTTCGATTGAAGAGTCTATTGGTTGAAATTTATCAAAATAAAATAATTTTTTACTTTTTTTTTAATTTAATATTTTTAAGCATATGTAAATTTAGACATTAAGAGAAGTTAAAAATAGCAATATGTAAAAATGCTTAAAAATAAGTAGTATATTAGTTTACTTAATGGAAAGTTTTGGAAGTTTCAACATTGCCCCATTATCAGAGAAATGGTCAAGCCTCTATACAGTCCTTCAAAAATGCTTATCTTTAATATACTGTTTAGAAAGTGTTATCTAGAACGAATTCAATACTAAACCTTAACTTGATTAATGTACTCATCCCTTTATAATTAATTATTTATTTAGAATATAAATAATTGGAATAGTCATTCAGTATTGACTTAATAAAAAAAATTGAATATTCAAATATTCATATAACAAAGGACATATAACAAGAATTATAATTGTGTGCGGTTTTATGCTTCTTTTGCTTGTTAAAAAAAATTGAACATATTTAATTAAAATAATGTAAATTCATAAAACCGCTTTTCCGTATCTTTGTAAGATAGGTACGATTTATGAAAAGATATTGTTAGGTACTAAAAACTTGATTTATTATTAAATTACATTACTTAACGAACTGTGATCTGTTTATTATGATTTATCTCAATAAGTTTAAATTTAGGTTAAATATTTTTAGATGGTTAATATTTATTTATGTATAACTAAAAATACATTTGAATACTTTCCGAACACTCCAAAAAGAAAGATTTCCGAGTTCAAATGGACTAAAACTGACTCTAGCTGAAGAGAAATTCCCTTCCCACCAATTAACAAAGCATTGTATTACTCTATAATAAATTTAAACATAATATTGTAATTATAAGTTATGTAAAACAAAATAAAACGGATATATCATATTATAGCTGAACACTGCTTAATTGTCGACATCAAATGAGGAACAATGTAAAGACTTTATACATTGAAAAGAATACTTTAATTAGAAAGATAATGGAAGTTAGAAATACAAGAGGTAGGAATTTAAACAGGAATGAAGGCATTGAGGTCGGTGAAAAATTCGTCAGTCTAGCTAAGGATTTGTTTAATTTAAAATCTAATAAAATTGTGAAATTTTTTGAGGAATTAGCGTATTAATTATTAGGTTTGAGATTTTAGGAAATGTATTTGGTAACATTGACAATATTAAATTGATGATTTTGTAATGAAGGCAAAGCTCTATTTGTTTGTATGTTACATATTGTTATTATTGTTAACAAGCCGGGTACCGTCGCTTCGCTCCGGAACCCTTGCATATATAGCATTAAAAAAAAAAAAAACAAAAAAAAAAAAACTTTATTTATTTAGCAAAAACTTTATTTATATTGAGATCGGAGAATACACGACTTCCCAGCCCGTTATGCCGTTCTCCACTTAACTCAGGTGTATTGCGGCTTGGCGCCACACACCTGGGATTGCGCCACACACATTTTTGCATGTATCTTGCAAACGCAGAAACGTTTGTGAATGACTGATATATCGTTCGATAGAACTTTCAAATACCAACATTTTCTCAATGTAATGTTCTCTTCCAACTTTTATACTTTACCCTTAAATTGAGAAAAAGTCCAAATTTGACCCTTTAAAAGGCGCCATCTTGGAAACCAAAAAAGTTTTTCGAAAGATTTTTTTAGCATTTTGTTTGTCTTAAAAAGATCTATATTTTATCCATTTGCATGACCAATCTATCTCTTATAGTTTGGTCACAAAATTGGAAAAACGTAAAGTCTTATGACAGACAGAATAACGCTTTTATAATATATAATTTCATGTTCTCGTATTCCTATTTTGTTTACGATTATGGCTGGGAAAAGGAAAGACGCAAAATCCTTTCTGATAATTGGCTTGAATTAAATATAATTTATATTTAATTGGTGTGAAGATATGTTAATTTATTTATTTTTTTTTTCCTTGGACTGTTGTGAAATTTCTAATAATAAGTTAATGCCTAAAATGTGATCCCAAACAAGATCTCAACATGTTTATTTTTTAAAAAATAATATGCAATTTTTATAAAAATTTCGCTTTAAAATTTGAATTATTAAAAGGGGTTTCATTTTAAAATTTTCCACTGCAATAAGAAAATATCTAAATAAAGAATAATAAAATATATTACTTTATTATATGGTAAAGCAATAGAATGTCAATTCTATTCTATAAAATCCTTTGAATGTAATATAAATACGTAATTCTTTACAAATTTGCCGTTCTCTTTAAACAAAAAAAGTTCACTATTTCTTAAATATTGACATAAGTTATTAACATACTTTTACGAGATTTTTGCATTTTTTATTGGCTTCTTCTTTTTGTTGTTAATATTTTTTTTAATATTCTTTTTTTTTTAAATCAGTAAACAGTGGAAATTCCTAATGTTTAAAGTAATGTTTAAATACTGCGCTTCAGGGAACCTCTGTTTCTAATGAAAAATAATATAGGAACACTGATGTCCATGTGTTTTCACATTTTAAAGATTTAAAGATTGCACATTATTTTCAAACAAACGTGGGAAAACAGTGAATAAAATGAAATCAATTCGGATTTTCTATTCCCATGATTCCTAGCAAAACTAGAGGCAATAAGAACATCAACAGGTTTAAAAAAAAATAGCATTTTTGATACAACATAAAACTTGGCATATTTCGGATAAGATACTTTCAAAAGCAAGATAACATTGCAAATAACTGTAATTTGTGTTGTAATTTTCAGGAGAAATAACGCTATTTGCTTACACATAATACGATTTGAAATAAATATATTTACAATAAAAAGAAAACCACTACCGGTTTCTCTGGTAAGGCCCAACCAGTTTCTTCAGGCGAATGATTCATATCATTCGCCTGAAGATACTGATGGCCTCACCAGAGAAAGGTAGCGATTTTCTTTTTATTGTAAATATATTTATTTCTAATCGTATTATGTGTGTGCAAGTATCGTTATTTCTCCTGAAGATGATTATATTATTGGTTATTCCACATTTTCGCCCAAACATCAGTTAAAAGGATGTCGAGAAGTTTAAGGCGAGCGGGTTTCGGACTAGCCCTGATTTGTTTATTCTTGATGATTTTGAGTGACATTACAGTATTTAATCGTACTTGAAACAGTAATGAGCAGAAAAAAAAGTTTCTTAAACTAAAATCCGCCTAAATTCAAAGTCGTACAGCGAGTCGAGTGAAACACATCTTCTTTTAAACTTCTGACTATTCTGATCTCTGTTTAAAATCTCTATTCGAAATGTATGAATCCCTAAATAAGACAAACTTTCTAAAACGTGTATTAGAAATATGGTGGCTGGATTTACAATTTCTAGGCTAAACCTGAATAAGTAAATTTCTAATAAAAACTGACTGAAGCATGATTGTTTAGGTAATCTTAGTTTTCTTTTGCGGGGAATTGACTTGGGCTGGTCGTATTGTACTTAGCCATCGATTGACGCTCGGAGGCAGAAGAGGAAAGAGGAGAACCGCTCTCTTTGTGTGGATGGGGATTAAGAGAGGAAGATGTTTGTCCGAACATCCATCGAGCGATTTAGAAGGCCATCCGACAGCTGAACCCCCGCAAACCCTATAATAGGATGATATCGTGGATTAGTCGTGTTCTCCATAGCATCATCATCCCCAGGCAACCAATAAAGTTAACTATAAAAGGGCTAAATCACTAACATTGTCAAAACGCTAACTTATTAGTGATCCATTTCTTTAAAGGAAAATTCAGGGGAAAAAAAATCGTAAATTTACGATGTGTTTAGTGGGAAACCTGATATTTCATTCACGAAATAAAACAAGTAGATTTATAATCCAAATAGAAACCAAAAGTGAACTCAAAAAAGAAATAGTTAAAGTAATATTTAACATGCGTAAAAAGTTCATAATAAGCTATTTAGACCACCACACAAATATAATTCAAAAACACATTTAAACATACTAAACAAGGTAGTGATAGCGATTAGTAAACTAATCACACTGCTTCGCAATGGCTTCTGATAGTGATACGTACAAGAAAATACAATTGATATTGCTTTAATTTCCTTATTATTATAAATGTGATTGTTGCAAATGCAAAAGGCGCAATTGTTGCGATGATTGTGATTGTTGTGATTGTTGCTGAATGTGATTGTTGCGAATGCAAAAGACGCAATTGTTGCGGTTATTGTGATTGTTGCTGAGCTGATGCCTGTCCACAGACGGACAAAGCGGGGATATAAGGCGTCTGATAAGTGGTATCAGAAATCTAAAATTTACAAACGTTTTCAAAACGTTCTGCGTTTTGTTTTCGAGTAAAAATAGTACCTACTTACAATACATTTCCACGATTCTATAGTGAACAGGAACTTCAATCCTTTTTAAATAATCTTAAATAAGAAGTTTTTTTTGTTTTTTTTTAAATTTTAAGGTGAGCTTTTTTTAACTAATGTTGATAGTAAAATAACATATTAAGCATTTATAAAATACTTACATTTTACTATTTGTAATTTTACATACAGTTCATACGCAGATGCCAAATTGCATGAAGATGTAATTAAAACTATAAAAATAAAAAGGTCCCCATATCAAAAAAAAATTACACATTCGCATTGAGTAAGCTAAAAACAAATGTAAATGCAGTAAGAGCTAATTTCAAGCAACTGTATTCCTTTTATTCCGTTACTTTGTTTACTATTACTAATTTATGATTTTCTTAGTATTCTCTTATTATTATTATTTGCTCATTTCTTTTCTATACTGTCATTTTAAAGTTGAAAACAAAATTCAGATACTCAAAAGTATAATTTTCTTTAGTAATGCCTTTCACATTTGTACAACTAATTATTCCTTTGAACATTCCCTTTATTTTCTGTGAGGGAAATTGGTTTTACGAATTTTGAAATAATTTCTTAACAAAAATGAAATGAAACATATCCGAAGTATTTATTACTTAAGCATGTATGTACAGTAAGCATATATTATGCATATTTATGTATCTGAATACACTGATGAATATATCTGAAGTTGAAAGAAAGTCAGAAGTGAAAAAGCAACTTTTTTGTAGCTCATAAAATGTTACAGAATTTATAAAAAGGAATAAAAAACGCATACAAATAAAATTCACTGAGCTGCTATTGGAAATTTTGATAACGGGAATCCAAGACAGCCTGTTTCAGGTTTTTTTTAACCATCTGCAGTTGGATTTATCCAGTCTCTGCAGTTCAGTGAAAGCAAAGAAACAAAGAAAAGACAAGTAAAGAAAATAATGAGCCTTCATATAAAGCAGCATTAACCAGAAATTAAAAATAAAACACTTACCTGTTTATGTTTCTTTGTTTTTACTGATACTGAAAACATGCAGATACTGAATAGATCCAACTGAAGATGGTTAAATAACCTGAAACAAGCTGTCTTGGTTTCCCGGTATCAAGAATTCCAAAAGCAGCTCAGTGATCATGTTTTTATCCGCTTTCTGCTCCGCTGCCAACTCTCTATCGCAAAAACGTGTAGTAAAGATAGAAAACACAGTTCTTGCGTCTTAGAGAATTCCAGAACAGCTATTCTGTACTGGTTGGCCATTTAGTAAAGAATAAAATATATATCAATGCAAATACCTCAACATACTTCACCTTTAAGAAACACTGCCTATGAGATATGTTTAGCATTGATATCCACAATGAATTATATCAGGCTTACTAAGTTATGGCTTAATTCCACAATGTTAAGAATAAGTAACATTAAGTTTTTTGTTTTTGTTTTTTATGTTATTCTCATTATTAATTAGTGTAATCCATAAGATATATTTTGACATCAGTGGATAGATCTCCCACGAAGACACTTTTCTTTTTTTTCTCTTTATTTTTTGTTCAATTTTCAAAAAAAAAGTTCAGCTTTTAAACGGAAGCCATTATTTATATCATATTAAAACGGTTGTCAATGGGATTGGTGTGAGGGTTGATTGCAAGGGTTACATGACATTATTACCCCCTACTCTCTCTTATCGGGTGGGACCATCTCCACCTGAGGCGTTTAGGTTGGCAGTCTTATGGAAAATATTATTGAACACATTATTATTAATAAGGGTTCCACCAGGGCAATGACGCTTTAAGAAAATTCGTTCCATACCTCGTTCACCCCTTTTTACCCCTCGCTTCCCTATTTCCTATGAGATTTTTTTTAATGTCTTCGTTATGGTCGCGTGCAGGCGTTGTGACGTAACAGGCAGACTGACGTAGAAGTGGGGATTCAAACTTTACCCTTCGTGAAACTTCGATATTACCTTTCTAAATGGAGGCTTTTAAAAATTGTTTTTCAGCTTTTTTTTAACAAAAACAACTGTTAGTTAACACTTATCGAAAACTTATCAAATCGATAAATAACGTTGTTTTTCTTTTTGGAATAGTTTATCCAAAGCTTTTATCCATTAACAATAGTTCAGATTAGCTTGTAATGATTGTTGAGACTAATTAAAGAAAAAAATAAATAACATTTACAGTAATTTAAAATTACAATAAATTATAATTTGTAAAACTATTCAAGGCTTTCATATAAACGCTCTTATACAGTACTTCAAGTTTTTGTAAAGATATTTATAAATATTCTTGTAAATTCAATTAAGATTTACTAAAACACACTAACTTTTACAGAAAATCCAATTTTAAAAATTATAACATTTTAAATTTTTTTTTCCAAATTAAAATGCACTACCTATTTTGCATTTAGAAATAATAATAAGAATAATATTTTTTTTATTATGATTCTAAATACAAAAGTTACAGTTAAAAGTTAATAATAATAATATTAAACGTAGAATTTACTCATTTTTAAAGAATTTTATTCAGTTGAATACTTTAGCATTTTATTAAAAAAAGAAGGGGTGACGGGTACCAAAAAGGTTACTGGAATGGATCCGAAGTGTATAGGGACCGTAGTAAGACTGTTCTACCTCTCTTACCCATTATGCCCATTTTTTTTCCCGCGTCCATATGAAGCATAGCTTGGGAACACAATAGCTCTGACGGCCATCTAGGTATGAAAGCGTTGAGCGGTTAGGGTTAAAAGTTGTCCCCTTTGACTACGAGCGATTTTTCACTTGGTATGATGACAGCATCCCATGTGGGTCCTCCAGGCTCTTTTTGTCTGTTTTACCCTTTTATGGCTCTAAATCTTCCGCTGTTTTGATTCTGTGCCTTTCCCGTTTAAAGGAGTACAGAGGGATTAATGATAGGCAAAGCAGAATGGGAACATCTAATATGTTGCCCTCTCTTAATATAGAACTCCCCTCATTGCTTGTTCAACGTTGTAAAACAACTATATATCAATAGTCCAGCTAAAAACAAAAAAAGTACAAGCTGTATTTAAGAAATTGTACCCTATTAATGCTAAAAAAAACATTGAAATTAATTAACCTTCATTTGTTATCTAAATAAAAAAATCAAACTGATGCTATTAAAATAAAAATATAAATGAAACATAATATTAACTGACATCTGAAGGCACGTCTATATTCAAACATCATTTCAAGAACTCTTTGGAACAGGAATTGCCTCATCCTTAGAATTGAAATGACGCTACATACGAAGGTTTTCGTAATTGAACAACGTCAAAAGTGAATGTACCACCATTTTGAACAGATTTTTATTCACTTAATAACTCGTTTGATTATTGTTTTTACACAGTAATCCTTCATTTGAGCTATATTAAAGACTAATTTTAGAATAAAAAGAAAACATATACTGTATAAATAAGTTTCCCAAATAATTACGAAGTTAAAAATTACTAAGTAACTAAGTAGTAAGTGCTAATAACGTAGACAATTTAGAAAAAACAAAATCTGAAGGATGTTGCAATGTAATTTAACTTGAATATAATAATCACACATAAGTATATAACTAATTCTCACCCTATTACTGTATTGTATAATTAAAAATGTATTAAAAATTTAAAACATTGACTTTTCCAAATTCGTAGAATTTCGTCATAAGAATAAAATTTATCAATTCATGATATACCACTAAATCAATATTTATCTCTTTCTAAATAAGATATATATAAGATAATTACTTGTTAAAAGCGGACTTCACTCTCTGATGTTTTAATCTATGATGTTGGGAGGTAGAGAAAGAAAGCAATGTACGTATTTACATTCGCATCAGATCCAATGGGGAGTCCTCTGGGAGGCATTCATCCATTCAGCTTATTGTCACTTGAGAGCGTGGTGATGGCCAGCGCATATCAAATAGAATGTCTATCCCACCCGATAACGCACAACAAAACCAACTCTTGAACCCTGAATTTAAATCCGGATCAGTGTAAATTTATAAAGCTTTAACATTTTTAAAAACCACCCACCAATTCAACTAAACGGATTTCATTCGTTCGATAGACGGAATGAAGTAGTAAATTCTAAGTGTGTAACTGTAATCGTAAATAGTTCACAAAATAGCTGGATTACTTTTCGTACTTTTGCAGCGTGGCTCCAAAAGAAACTTTTCCGAACAGAGGAGGAGAGTTAGGAATTATCTTCTTCCTATTTAACAGAATCAGAAATATTAAAAAAAAAGAAAAAAAGAACATAGGCTACATCCAATCCTGGTTGACCACTTCATGGGAACGCCATTGTTTCCCTCTTTGTGATCTACTACGCTTTACTTCTGAGAAAATTAGCAATAACAGCCAACTATCAGCTGAATAAAGCGTAAAATTGGATCCTCTTTCTTTAACTAATTAACTATTTATAAAAAAATACGTTTTAAAATTGGACTGTATAAGAATTAAAATTGTTTTGCTGTATCTTTCGTAAATTTTCTATTGAACTCGCAGAAAATTAAAGTGTGGCTATATCTGGCAAAAGATTAAAATACTTGATTTTATATTACACGAGCTGTCACCCGCGTTAAATTCGGCCCTTCTCGGTAATGTTCGGTTCTCGTCGTGCAGCCAAGCTGCCCCGTCGCTGCCGCACCCGTTGATTGACGTTTATGTTTACTGCTCCACTCCTATTGGTCGTAGCGTGATGTTATATAGCCTATAACTTCCTCAATAAACTGGCTATCTAATGCAAAAAGAATTTTTCAAATTGGACTGGTAGTTCCTGAGATTAGCGCGTTCAAACATACAAACTCTTCAGCTTTATAATAGTAGTTTGATTTAGATAATATTTACCTTTTTTAAAAAATAGGTAACAGTTGTTTCATTTTTATATGTTTTCTTAAAATTAGATGTTATGTGCTATGTACTATTGTATTTTTTTTTTTACATATAAGAAGATAATATCCTATATAATAAATTTTTAAATGTGTTTTAATCGAATAAGATATAATTTCAAAACTGAATTAACCTTAACATTGTACTTGACTGTATCTCTTGTCTTTGAATAGCTTATTTTTACTATACATTAAGTGGGGTTCATCAAATCACTCAATTGTAATATGTGTGTGTGTTTCTCCAGTAATATTTTTTAACCGTTGGATAGATCTTCTTGAAACTTAGTGTGTACATTTAAGAACTAAAGACGATTTTTATACTTCTTTAGATATACTTTCTATATTTGAAATCATTTACCACAAAGGCCGTATTGAGAAATCAGTGCGAAAAGATGACAAAAATTCCCGCAGAAAAACATTGGAATCTATCAATAATAATAGGATTTTTATCCTAATTTTATTAACATTTCATTGAAATGAATATTGCTAATCCATTAATTAGCGCGTGGGTTGATTTGATTATATTTAATGCGCTAATCAAATCAATCAAATACTATAAAGCGAGCAATTCTTGTAAATTTTATCTTGAAAACGGACCTAAGGATTTTGATGAAACAAGGTGAATCTACCGTTTCGGGTGCGAGAAAGCGATTTAGCTAGGTCTCGACTTCGGGAAAACTCAGGTAGGACTAAATAGTTGATCTGGGACCTGGGTACCAGGTTATTGTATACAGTACTCTTACTTTATTTTCGTGTTGTGTGTTTTAACGTGTAATAAAAATAATAATTTTATTTTTACCTGTAATAGAATAATAATTTTACTTAGTAATCGCGTGTATTCACTGCGGAGCTGTCCATTTCCCCAAAAGGGGGTTAAATAACCAGGTGATTGCTTATAGTGTTCTTTCTTTATTTTCGCTTTATTTTACCGAGCAAAATAAAACTAGATATTTATCTTCCAGTACTTTCACTTAACTAAATAATGCGGATTTAATTATTATTATTATTTTTTTTCAGAAAAAAGGAAAATTTCTATTGTTAGTAACTGTATTTTCAACAGACTTTACATTTCGAAAACAAACATAAGACTTTTTGTTTTTATAAGTTATTTTAATTAATAATGTGAGGAAACAAAGCTTTAAATTATTTCGATCCTCTTGTTAAGTAAACTTAAGTTCAAATATTACTGATGTTATTTTAATGTTATTAAATGAAAAAAAAAAATAATAAAATACAATATCTATGTCAATAAGAATGAAAGAACATTATAAATGACAAAACCTGCTGCTCATTCAAAGCTAACAATATAAATTTGAATTTTAGAATAATTTTAATTGAACTAGGCAATATAGCTGGAAAAGAATTGATTTTCCTACAGGTAGAAATAATCTATCACAATACTGAAAGTGAAAATATTAAAATTAATTTTGAAAATGATTTAAAATATCTTAATAAATTCGATTATTTTTAAATGAAATAATTTATAAAGATATAATTAATATTATGTTTGAATACGTTTAATAATTTATTGTAAATAAAAATGTTAAAATACTATATAAAATTACTTAATTTTTTATTAAATAATACTTTATTATTTAATAAAAATATTATATTATTAAATAATGTTTTATTACTTATTATTTAAAATTATTTAATACTTTATTATTCAATAATACATTAATTTTTATATATTCATTTAATCAAATGGGTAAATATAAACTGAAATTGCTTGAATTTATTAAGAATAATAGAATTATCTTAATTGTTTATTCTTGATTTTATCAGATAAACAATATTAATGCTTTAATAAAACAATAATTGTTTGATATTTAATTAGCAAATAATATATATGTTATCTTTTTTTTTTTAGTCCTTTTATTGTAAAATGATCGTTTATATAACTGTCACGTAGGTCTTTTTTTTTTTTTCTCTGTATAATCCGTCCCGCGAAGAATCAGAAATTGCCTGTTGTCCCGTGAATGAGATGAGCAGATCTCCCTCCAATCGCACCACTCTTTTACTATCAAAGTCCATGTCTTCCCCCCATTTGACCACTTATAAAGAGAACTTTTTACCCCCACTGCCTCCACCCTCAACAGAGGGGGTAGGGCGCGTGCAGAGAGGTGCCAGTCTGCTTGCGTCCGATTTATCATCTG
>JAFIDM010006943.1:28194310-28217073 GCA_023159025.1 Thereuonema tuberculata
GACTCAGCGTTGAAAATTCTATAAAGTGACCAATAAACCAATATCAAATTCAGAGTAACACTTCGCGGACTTCCCTTGTCAGTGTATATTACCAGTGCTAACTTACAATTCAGATACTAGATGCTAAGAAAGCACTAGGAAAAAAGGATTAAGGTAATACAGAAAAATGAAGAGAATAATCTTGGAGTAAAAAGAGAAATCATTGGATAAAGACACAAATTAAAGTTACTGACGCACTAGTATTTTCTAAACCTACAGAGTGGAGATGGGCAGGACATTTAGCTCGAAGAGAAGACAATAGGTGGACCAGAAAAGCTACACGGCGGCTACCAAAGGGAAATAGAAAACAGGGTCATCCAAAGACAAGATGGTAGACGAGATAGTTAAGGAAGGGAAATGGATGGAGGAGGTAGAAGATCGGAAGAAGTGGAAGACCCTGGAGGAGAAAATGCCTAGAAAGAAGAAAAGAAGAATAACTGATGACAAATAAGCTCGAAACTCCCAAACTGGAACGAAAACAACTCTCCTCAACTGTAAGAATTCCTATTTCCTGAAATTTACTAAATTGCAAACAAAATAAATCACCATAAAATCACTGCCGGACTTTCTCTAGTAAAGAAAGGTAATTAGCTTCAGAAAATAAAGTTTTATTCTGACAGAAAACCTTGGTCCTAAATAAAATGGTTCTTAACGTAGAAACCTACAATCTATCCCCAGACTGTAAACGTGCTCGAAAATTAAAAAATAAATTTACATCACATCATTTTTAGTTCTTGCGAGACCCATAAGCCTATCCATACGCTTTACTAAGAGGAGATCGTAAGCAAAGGCTACAAACACTAAAAGTTAATGTTGATTAGTTCATATTTCTTTAAAGTATTTATGTTTGTGTTTTGGCCCTTATGTACAATCTAATCAGATATAGATAGCATTCGACCATAAAGGTTGATGTAAACTGGTAAATTATTTTTCGACTGCCCACATGATTTTCAATAACTAACTAACTAAAACGATTGTCTTTAAATTGTAGCCATATTAATTAAAACTAAAACCACTTACTCTCTTATTTATTGTAAACTAGCCGGGTATCGTCGCTTCGCTCCAGAACCCTTGCATACTTAGCATTAAAAAAAAAAAAAAAAAAAAAAAAAAAACTTTATTTATTTAGCAAATTGTGGCCTTCTCCGGATAACTCAGATGTATTGCGGGTTGGCGTCACACACCTATATATCGATAAGGCAACTTTAAAGCGAAAATATAAATCCTCTTTATTCCCTATCCCGTGGGAATTTCGAAAAATCCGGCCTTATTCCTTGTCTACATCATAAAGGGAACCTCTGTGCAACATTTCAGCTTTCTAGGTCCAAGGGTTTGGGCTGGGCTCACTCAGTCAGTGATTGAGTGAGTCAGGACTTTTCTTTTTATATCGGTAGAAGATTTCGTGAACTCTCATTTATTTCTGTTCCTTTCCTCAAGCTTAAGTGGAAACTGAAAATTCAGTTTTTTCCTTTACAGTAAGGTTGTTCGATAAAAATGTGTTCATTTTACAATATGCTTTTCATTACATTGTCATTAGTTTGATATAAACATTAATTTATTATTTTTTACTAATTATTAGTGACAATATTTTAACAGGCAAGTTCAAACATTATTCACAGTTAATAGCTTTTTTCTTTCGTTTTTTTAATTTTTATATCTGGCTTTTTGACGATCTACTTCAATACCTGAATTTCTGTTTGTATGTATTTTGTATTTTTGATACATAATGCTTCTACAATTTTTCTTTTTTATCATTTCTTTCAATTCTTAATATTTGCAGCAATGCTGGAGGATGTTGGGTTTTTTGTTTTATATGATATAATGCTTTGTTACTTCTGATTTTCTTGCCTTCTCATATTCCCCCGAATACACAGGTACTCAAATATCTATAAGCCAGCAATTTTCTCCTATATATGATTTTGCACATGATCGATATTTGGATGTTTCTTTTTAATAAATTTGCTTCTAAAAATTATAGTTTTACTGACTAGTATACTTGTATACATATTTACTATATGCAATGTAATACGCAAGGGCCGGTTAGCCAAGTGATAAAATGCTTGGTTACAGCCTGGATGAGCCGGGTTCAATCCCGGCTGAATTTTTCATGTTGAATTCTCAACCAGATGGATCCTAAGGTCTACCCTACCCTACGAAAAATGGGTACCGGATTTCTTTCCAGAGGGTTAAAGGCGAGCGAGCGTGAGATTGACCATCCGATCTCAATTGAGTCTCGTTGATCACGAAACGCCGGTAGTGTTACCTTCCGCGATCCCACGAGCCTATTTAGGCTTGTAGTGAAATACTTAAACTTTAATAAATTATATCATCTAGCTTATTTATTAAGTCTTTTGTATTATTGATTATTTTAGTAGCTTCTAATAATAATAAAAATAAAATTCATCGTTCCAATCAGGAACCTATGAAGTCTACTCCGCCTTACGGCATAAGTGCCGTCTCTTGTAACTAAATTGCCATTGATTTGAATTACAGCGACTTTCAATTGTTTTCTACGGTACCTTAGTGACCCCGTATCTATAGAACGGCTTAGAACCCGGGGCTCAGATTTGGCGCTCTGTGATACACTTTCATTTGAGCTTGGTTTGATTCTCGGACTTCACTTTCACGTACGGACCTTCCCTTGTAAGTCATATAAATGAATGGAACTTACTTATCTCTTATTCCACACAGATTTTTGAGATGACATCATATGAATGGGCGATCTTGTATCAGTGCACCACCTTTTATACCTTTCTGAAAGTCTACTGATCAAGGTATTAAGCAATAACACTGATTGACTCAATTTTAGACAAGAATTCAATAAACAGCATACTAACAACAAAACTTCCATATTGATTGATCTTTGAAGTTAAATAGTGAAAGAGATATGATACTACCATATTCCGCTTATTAAGAGAGTCATATGGTTCTCATCCAAATCGATCATATTAAAAAACGATCATGTTATTTTTTTACGTATAACTGAATATATTGCAGGCTGATTCTCACCTACTTCGTTCAGGCATCGACATTCCGTCATAATCAAAATAAAGCCTTATATTTATCTGTTAATGGAATACCGAAATTAGATGCAACACTGACAGATCAACTCCAGAAACAGTTAATGAGAAGACAGTAAGAACTAAGTAAAAAAAACCTTGATTTTTTTTTTCCTTAAAAACTTCAAGAAAATTACAATTTTTGACATAAAACAAGCTAATTAAATTACGATTAATTTGTAGTAAGTTTAAAGTCAACCGATATTAATGAGACAATGCAACTAAATTACATTTAAGTTACTTCATATTTTTATTTATATTGTTTATATTTATTGTTTTTACTGATATTATTATTATTATAAGAAGAAGAACTCTTTTCTGTTTTAATTTTATCTTAAAAATCAAAAACAGTGATGAAGCAATTAGTGAATTTTTCAGTATAAAGTAATCACACCTAAAACTCTTTCTATCCATTACCACTAAGAAACGCCTCATCTTCCAAATAAAGACTTAACTTTAATATCAATTTCTGGGTCGAAAGGGAAAGGTCATCTGGCTAATGTAGCTAGATCGACTTACCCCACCCTTCAAAGAGAAACATGGTGATGTGTCTGATTACAGGAGGATAAACTGTCCTCGTCTAGCAACGTTGCAGCTGTGGACCCAGTGGCACTTTTTCATCTAGGAATCTGCTGTAGAAAAGTAGTTAAGAAATTCTAAGAATTCTTCGTTCTTCTAATTTTTAAAACCCCTGGCTAACAGCAAACTTATTATACAAGCAAGAAACTACAGCCTTATGGCACACACTGAAGATTCTTCTTAAGAACTACTGGGGTCAATTTCAAACGGATTAATTAAAGCTAATAAAACTTTATTGTTTGATACAAGTAGAACACAAGAATCTTCTTCTTCTTCTTACGAGTTTGGCCTACTATGGATCGCGGGAAACAATTGACTAGATGAATAGTCTTTTCCTCTCCTCCCAGTTTTTCTTCATTCTCTCACTCTGCTTCCGCCTTCTATCATCTGACCAGATTACTTTGGTCCTCGTAGTTTGTTTGTCCTGGAACCCCCTGAATCCATTAACTCTCATTTTAAACACTTTTCTATTCCAGATCTCTTCTGAATTAATCCCAACTTGTTCCATGTCTCTTCTAGTTTCCTCAACCCATTTAGTCGTCGACTTTAAGTTGGTGATATAGTTGAAGATCTTCTTAGTCAATCTTGATTCGCTCATTCTTACGAGGTGACCATAAAATATCAGTCTTCTCTTACGTATCGTGTCTGTAATCTTTTCCACCCGTTTGTATAAATCCATATTTTTCCTCTTCCTCCATGTACCATCCTTTCTTTTTTCCGGTCCGAGTATCTTCCTTAAAATTTTTCTTTCTCTCTATTTCCCCTTTTTTGTTTAAAAGTAGGCATTCTTCCGGCTTGACAACTGTGGTATAGTGTCTGAATTTTGCATTGTAGGAGAGAGCTTTTTTGTTATATATATTCTGCACTAACCTGTATGCCAGTTCCAACTTACTGGTGCGTCCTTTGATTGCCTCTTTATCAAGACCATTTGGCTGGATCCATTCTCCGAGATACTTAAATTTGTCAGTTCTTTTAACCTTTCCGTATCTTGTATTCAGATGCGTTTCTCTGTTATGTTTGTATTCCATATATTCAGTTTTCTCATATGAGATCTTGAGTCCTGTTTTTTCTGCGATCTCGTGCAGTTTTTCAAGCATTATCTTGGCATTTTCCCTCTTATCTGTTAACAACGCCAAATCATCAGCGAATGCTAGACACTCAACTTTTAAACCCTTCTTCTTCGCACCTAAACAGATTCCTTCAATTCCGCTTTCCGCCATAGCATTCTTCTATGTTCTCATAATTTTTTCCAGTACGATATTAAACAGAATGGTGAAAGTCAATCCCCCTGCCTAACTCCTGTCTTAATCTGAAATGGCTCTGAAATTTCCTCCTGAAATTTACTTTAGAGACAGTATCTATTAGTGTTTGTCTGATGATAGATCTTGTTTTTTTATCCACGCCGAATTCTTCCAAGACATTGATGAGCATCTGACGGTCTACCGAGTCATATGCTTTTTTGAAGTCGACGAACGAAATCACTGTGTTCTTACCCCTCAACGCTCTTATTGAAGCTATTGGAAGCTATTGTAGATTTTCCCTGCATGTACACTCTGCTGTGAATTCAGTCCGGACTATAATGTCATCCCATGAAAATCTAGAGAACAAAAAATAATAAAAAAAAAGGCTCTATCTGTTATTGTTTTTAAAATTGGTGTTGATGATTCGTATCGTTTCGTTTATAAGAGAAGGAAAACAATGTGGAAATTTGAAGAAAATTTGTGAGGGGAGGTGTTATTCTTATAGTCTATTTTTTTTTCTGATCACAACTCCAATGTTTTAAGAGAAAAAAATAATTTTAAAACTTTCACATTAAGAGGTAGAGTAGAGGTTACTTACTCTAACCCAGTGTTTCTCAACTTTTTTCGCTTCACGGCACACTTTTATATTTGGAGAATTCCAAGAGAACACCAAACCTTGTTCCTAAATTCCCACGTCATCCCAAAGTCTTACATTGCTTTTATTGAGTAAAAAAAAATAGAAGCTATTGAAAAACATCTACGATTTATAAATGAATTTAAAAGTCTATTTTAAACATTTAAAAATACCCCGAAATATTTTTAAGATGATTTGAAAAGTGAATTAATAAGTTAATCCTTAATCTGGAATAATTGGAACCGAGAATATTTCGCAGTTTGGATTTTTTCGGATTTTTGAATTTCAGTGGTGATATTGCAGTTTTATGATATTTGCTATCATAAAAGTTATTTTTGTATTTAACTTAAAAAAACATAAATACAAATGAAACAAGTAAAGATTATAAGTTTATTTATTTATTTATTTATTTATTTATTTATTTATTTATCATATCGCAAGAAACATTGAAAGAGGTTGATGGATCAAGAACTGGATTCTCCAGGGATAAGAATGTTTTGTCTCCGGCAAGAGACAGCAGACGGTCTCTAAATGATACATTCTGTGAATAATTACTCATCGCGCACGTGTATGTGTGTGTGTGTGTGTGTGTGTGCGTGAATTACCTTAAGTCTCCCCTGGTTCTGTCTTTCTTAGGGTTGACTGCAGTAATCTTTAGCTATCCAGGTCAACATCTTAACTACACATTATGTGAGTTTAAAATTCCTGTTCATTATCGACCCTACTCTAGCTATATTCTGTAAAACCAATGAGAGAGAAATTGATTACGTCATTATCTTAATCATGCTTAATGGTCTGCGTAAGAACACAAAACAGATATTTTTTGTTGGCTAATGACAAAAAAGGAATATCCTGGATTTTCCGTTGATAGAAAACCCAGAGAAATCCCTCGGCTTTATGATACCAAGCAATGTAGCGTCAATTTATCTTTGTAATGTTTCTTAACTGACCAATGTATCCCTCAGGGCAAACAAAATGAATGCGCACATATGCATTCTCCACATAGACAGGACATAATCCTGAAAAGATCCAGATTTTGGAATTCCGGATTAAGGATGTTCAATTATACTTATTAATCTTCCTATTAGGACGAAACAGAATGGACTTTAAATTGTGTCTGATGATTTGATGCCTAGAATTTAGTCTCAAGATTAGAGCATTTTGCTAAGTGAAGATTACAGATTGACTCTCAGAATTTTTTTTGCTGCACACAAAAGGGCATCACTGTGCCGTGACACATCGGTTGAGAAGTTCTACTATAACTTAATTACCAAACTTCTACCTCATTTTAAATCATAATATCTTTGTCTTTATATCCACATGACAGCATTGTTACAGGCTTTTTAATAACGTCTCTTAACAAACATCGGAGTGAAAGAAGAGGTAAGGCATAAAAGCTATAAAATGCAATAGACGTCCGTCCCATCGATAACTATTTATCCTACAAAGTTATAGCTCAAAGATGTTTAGATTTTATAAACACGTATGAATTTTGAAACATATGCTTTCACTTATCTACCACCTCCAAGAACTACGGACGCGTCATCTATTCCACTCCTGTTCGCACATCAGTCTGCGTAACTTCTCGTATACTCAAGCTTTCGTCTCCCATTGACAGTGTATCTCATCTCGAAAATGGTAATCGTTACATTGTCAATGGTATTTTTCGTTATTTAATATTCCAATCCTCCATTTTGATGAATGCTTATAGTCCAACAGACGGATCTTGACGATCTCGTATTTTCGTGATTTCACGTAATTTACGCGAGAATAGCCTCTATCCATGTCTTCTCACAAAATGGCGAAGTAAATTGAAATATTTAAATGAATTATAAAACGGGGAAATGCTTGAGACTTCTACTACATTTTAATATAGTTTTCATAAATTGAAAACAGTCAATAAACAAACAATAAATTCATTAGGTAGCATTTTCCTAGTGACAGACATTCAAAATACTAAATTCCTTGAAACCTGCTGAAGAGGCTAATGGCCAGATCTCGTGTTTTCCGTAATTCTCACGCAAACGAGATCGTCAACATCCATCTGTTAGACAATTGTTTAGCTACCGTATATTACTCTTAAGATTTCGAGAGAAAAAAAAATCCAACTACTACTGCTGACTCATATTTAAAGACTGAGGAAAAAGTTATAAAGTCAACACAGCGTCCTGGAAACGAGAAGGACAAGAACAGGAAAGAAGAAACACAAATATAAATGGGATTCGAACCCCCATTCAGGCTAACTTTGTAGGCCACAGTCTAAACAGCTGCGTTGCTGTTTAGTTTCTTCGGAAATGAATACTGCAATGAAAATTTTTCATATAAATAAACTCTCAAAAAAAAAAAAAAAAAAAAAAAACTTAATATATTTGCAACATAGCCTACGGTGATCAACCGTACCATTCCAACCAATGGATCATTTCGCATCTCTTGACTTTCATATCGAATAAGTGACACAATCTAAAGCGAAAAATATGGAGAAAGGAAGAAGAATAAATATGATAGATAATGATCCTTAGGAGTTCAAACGGAAAAAAGAAACAATCCTTTTGGGACTGTACGGCAGATCGCCATTGTACAAACAAATGTACTTGACTTCAGAAAAACAAAATGACAAATGTCAATTATTTAAAAGAATCTGTTTTCAATGAGCTAAATCATTTTTAAAATAAAAATATCAAGAAAGTAAATAAAATTTATTCTGAAGAATGTAAATGAAAATTAATCTTTTCTATTTATTTTCATAGAGTTGCTATTTATTTCATCACAACAAAAATATCGTGAATTAATGTTATAAATTATTGTCTTCTATCTACTAAAATAAACCTTTTTATTATAGGACCTAAGATCTTCCTCCTATATATATTTCTTTTTAATTTCGAAAATATAACTTTGTTGTAAACTAAGACCTGATCCCTGTAAACCTTTTAGATAGGAATTATTACGTCCCATCAACAATGACGGAAAAACAATGTGACGGCTTTTAGTTGAGAGTATTAAAATACTCTCTATCTCATTCTTTATTTAAATATTATTTTTAATTTCTTCATTCGTATCGAGAAATGTCTCTAACGACTCTTCAGTTCGTGACTGAGAGCGAGCTTCTGCATCTAAAGCTCGTCTGGCCTGCGCTTATAGTAGGCTAAAAAAAAGAACATTGAAATTTTAAATTTATCTAGTAAGCTAAAATTAATGAGGGTTTTTTTTTTCCCTCTGGCTCTTCTCTCATTGCGTCACAGATACACCGTGTTTAACACCATAAGTAATAATTAAATGTGCAAATACTTTCTTAAGTTGACTAAATTTAAAGTTCGTGTAGATATTAAGAAAATTAACAAATGGGTTATTAGGCATTGTCGGATGTGGACAGAAATACATTGTTTCGGTTCTAATGCTTTCTATGAGAATTTCTGTGACATTCACAGGTTAATTTATCGATAAGGCGCTTGTTAGGACGGGGAGAAATTTTCAACACAGAAATTATCATCTTCTGTACGTAAATATGCAAGCTAAAATTCAAGAAGACCATTCAACGATGAAAGACACACAAACACTTCAGACTAAGTGATTCTTTTATAACTTATCAAGGAAAAATAGAGTAAAATATTCATTAATACTTAATGACCATAAAGTAAAAACTAGATAACAGCAGATAAGCTCCATTATTGTTATATTAATTTAATGTATTAATTAAAAGAAAACATACAGTATATTATAAAACATAAGATTTCTATTTTGGGATAGAATAGAAATTAAAAATGAATTAATTAAAAATAGTATTATTCATGTATTGAAGAAAACCAGGATTTACTAATTTTCTTATACAATATAAAAATACAAAACAATAGTGTAATGTTTGTAAACTTTGAAAATTAATTATTATATAATAAATTTAATTGAATGTTTTTAGGTCGCATTGAGAATTCCTCTTGAATAGGAGATTTTTGATAACTTGCAGATTAATTTTTGTTGTGGTGACACAATTACTTGCCTCCAACCCCCCACCCCTTCGAAAAGAGTCCCGGCAACTTTATGGGTCTGTTGGGGTGACAGATGGCCATTGAGACCCCGGATGATACAGAACAATCGCTACCCCACCCCTCTTTGGCGGGAAAGCCTACTCCCTCTAGTGGCAATAAAGTGAAAGTACAGATAGCAACGACCAGGGATCAAGAGAAACAGTGGTGGAGGATTCATGGCAGTCACATCTCTCTATCTGCCTCTGTGCTGGGTTTTTTTTTTTTTAATAGTAAAATCCCTCCTTCGGAGTTAGGGCTTGTTTATTGTGACTTTGCATTGTATGGTCTGTGGGAAAAGAGACTGAGAGTGATATAGAATTAAATCAATTGCCCATTAGTTTCATATCTTTTAGAATTTTCCCCCCCACTTACAATTGTAATATCTGTCTTACAGCTTTATATTTACAGTTAAAAATTCTATGCTATTCATTAAACTATATATATATATATATCGAGAAGGTAAAATTCAAAACATGGCTTTTCGAGTTTCACTGAGCAAAGATTTCAATCAATCATTTGAAATTTAGAAAATTTAGAACGTATAGAATATAAGAATAAAATTAACTAAACATAAATAGCCGGACAGTGATATGAAATTTGAAGCCAATACAAAGAACAAATCACTGCCTAAAAATGCCAATACAACTTTCAGATACTGTTTCTATGGTGATAAAATAATTAATTCTACCACCACGTCATCAGCGGCGTAATTTAGAAATAATTTAGCAAAAAATTATATAAAAGTTACAGAAATTATAAGGTATATAAAAAAAAGGAATAAAAACACACAAATAAAAATCACTGAGCTGCTTTTGGATTTTTGGATACCGGGATTCACGCTTATTAGCCATCATCAGCTGAATTTACCCAGTATCTGCAGTTCAGGGAAACCAACAAAATATGAACAAACGACAAGTAAACAAAACAATGGCCCTTCATATAAAAAGCATTAACAAGAACCTTAACAGTAGAAAAGGGCAAAATTTTAATCCCCGCTAGTAACCATTAGCTTAGAAGGGATTTAACTATAAATAACACATGTACATAACGGGAAAATTTAACGTTCATGAAATAATTTTTATTCTTTCTTATACCTTAATAATTGTTTCAGGCACGTTAAATTTTCCTATTTTTTTATATATATTCTCCTCCAAACGGGTCCTAGGGCCTACCCAGCCCTCTGTAGAATGGGTACCGGGTTTCTTTCCCGGGAGTTAAAGGCGGGCGGGCGTCGGGATGACCACCCGACCTCATACTTGTTCCGTTTTTAAGAAAAACCTCTTACCTCTCGCGCACCCGTGGGCCTATATGGCCTGTTTGGGGACAGCTTTAATTTTAACTTTATTTATTTATTTATTTATTTATTTATTTATTTATTTATTTATTTATACTGTTCAACTATGAGTTATATTTATTGTAATTAATATGAGTTTTATATAAATAATTATTGTAAAGTGATAAAAAAATCCAGAAAAGTTATGTAAAAAAATTAACACGGCTCGAATTCTAGATTGACGAAGGAGTATTAATATCTTTATTTAAAAACTTTCTAAAAGTCTTAATTTTTCAATTTTATTTATAAAAAAAAAATGTTTTAAATATAAAAATGTAGTTTTATTCAGATTATTTTATTACTTACTTTAAGTTTTTATGATATAATTTATTAGTTAAAAATTAAAGGTCCCACTCTCAGATTATTGCATAAAGGACGCGGGTTAAAGATGAGCCCAGAAAGATTTTTATCAACTGTGTACAACTGAAATCGGAAGATCACATTTTCGGTCGTCGGAAAGAGCCCGGTTTCTACAAGATAGAGGATTGAATGAATACTTGGAGAAGAAATTACTAGGAGAAAAAAAAATTCCCAACAAATTACTTGAGCTGACTAGCCCAATTTAACAGCAGTTTTTTTTTTTTTTTAATAATTTAAACAGCGTTCTTCATCAATTATCAAGAATAGGAAAATTAGTTGTCATGTCACCTTTAGAAAGCTACATAAATATTTCCCAACATTCCGTAGAATGTATTTTAATTGAGTTCAATTTTTCCATCATAAAGGACCAGTGGTATCCATCTTAGTCGAATGCTAATCTTAATTATCTGTATTATCAGTCGCTTTAAAAAATAATTCTTTTATAGTCGCATTTTTCTCTACATACTTTTGTTCACACATCTTTCTCTCGTTTTGCATTTTGTTTATCTGCAGATTCTATAATTCTTACGTTGAAAGTTTACTCAGATTACCAAATAGCGATAGCAGCGCCATTCTGTCCCTACAATGGACAATTCGAACTATTATTTTTCTCCTGCAGAGATACACTATGTTGCCAATAGTATCCTCGTAGCTCCACGTGGACTCAGGAACACGTGCGCAGTGCCATAAAAAAAAATGGCACAATTTGCTTTAGTAGTATAAGACATTCTTTGCCGTCAAGGTAAGTGGACGAAAAGAATAATAAGTCCGATCTCTTATTGACAGCAGCGCTGTAGCGTCGCAAAACGGCAACAGTTACTGTCCGAACACTTTTGGCAACGTAGTGTACGTTCTGTGTCTTCTAAGTAATTAATGTGCACAGTTCGTTGTAGTCTGTACAGGAAATTTGATATAATAGTGAATAATAGTAGATTTTAATGATAATCATCCAATATCTTTGAGTAATAAATATATCGATATTTATTCAATCATGCATTTAAAGAACTAACTTACTTCCAAGCTTCCCCTTAACCTTCTTCGGTCAAACTTTATTCCGCGCACTTATCTGCCGAGATGTCTCGATCGATTATTTTTTCCCCACCTCTCAAAATCATAAGGATTCCACTAAGATATGACTTGTAGTTTGGACTGAAGACATGGTGACAGACAGATGAACGGACAAAATGAAAGTAAAAAAAAAACCAGCTATTGAGCTTATAAGAAAGCTCAACTATTATGCAAAATGATGGTCAATCACAACTATTTAATTTTCAAAAGATGAATTTTTTTTTTCCATTTTAATTGGCAGAAATATAGAACTAGAATCCAAAGTTATGAGGATCGATCAAAAAAAAAGTTTGCACAATGCTGGTGTGCGGAAAGCAAAACATTATTGGAAAAAAAAATGAGATAATGTCCTTGAAGTGGCACAGATACACTATTTTTCTATACAGTCAACCTTGACGATTGAGGCATTTGTCACAACGTTTGATCAGTTTATCCAACCTCTAGTAGCATAAAAGTCAGGGCCCTGTTGTTATAACCACTTTTTTTTGCATAACGTTCATTGCAGGTGAAGCGTCCACATGATATCTGCTCGTTTAAGCCAGGGACCCAAATGAAAATCACTAGAAGCCACATCCGGAATGTATGGCATTTGCATTACTGTCCTCCAAATGAGAGATGGCCGCCCTGTTTTTGTGAGATCTGCGCATATATCATCGATTAGTCTGGTCAGGTACTTCCGTCTGATTTTATGACAGGACGCCGCCATTACGGTAAACGCTTGTTACTTTGCAAAAGAGCATTGTATTTATAAATAATATATATTTATTTATTTATATAAATAATAATTGTTAGCAACTGGTATTGAAATAACGATAAATAGTTGAGAGAAGTTTTAATTTTGCGTTATCAATATGTCTTTCTCAGTGAAAACAGACTACGTCGTCCATTGTGACAGGAAAACATAATTAATCAGCTACCGGAAGGGCTGCGCAGTTCAAACTTCCGCCGGCCAACTTTCATTTTGAGGACAATAGTGACAGTTTTCCTACTGTCTGTAAAAGTTCGACACCTTTACAACTTTATACCTTGGCATCACACATCTCCGTTCAACTCGATACGTTTTCGGTGGATCTCAGCTGCTGACTCACTTTGCTGACCCACACAAAGCGTACAACTGCACAAACTTCAATAGGAGACCAGTACCCAAACGGATCGCCATTTTGAAATGATAGCGCGCACCTCCAATGATACACACGAGAGAAAGCACTCAACATTGAGCAGGACAGCCCTCTATATCGGATATCGCCGAAATAAGACAAACTTTTGGATGTGTCCCCGTTCTTCGCAGAGAAGTTGGTTAATGAATCACTGTTTAGTTAAGAATAACATTAATTATTTTGAGGTTATTTATATTATCCAAAGAAGGAAAATTTATCCCTGATATCTCTTATATAGTTTTCCAGATCTGACTGTGTCGAACACACTTCCTCTGTGCTTGGAAAATAATTTTAAAAATTTCCTGTGAAAATAGAAACAATTTCTACAATGAAACATCCGTGACAGGAATCGAACCTGCAACTGTCTGATCCGAAGTCAGACGTCTTATCCATTAGGTCAAGGGGACTACATTTAAATTATTGTTATTAAATATCTCTTTATCACTCCCTCTTTGTGTGTGACGCAATGAGAGAAGAGCCAAAGAAAAAAAATAACTCATTAATTTTAGTCTACTAGATTCAAATTTAAAATGCAATGATCATTTTTTTTAGCCTACTACAAACGCAGGCCAGACGAACATTAGATGCAGAAGCTCACCCTCAGCCACGAACTGAAGAGTTGTTAGAGACAATCTCGAAATTAATAAAGAAAGTAAAAATAATATTTAAATACAGAATTTTTTTTATTTAAACTACTATCTCAAATAAAAGCCATCACATTGTTGACTGGGCGTATACGCTAGAAAGAAAGTTTCATGTTTCACACTGACATAGCCAAAATAAATTTGATACATCACTCTCCATTATTATAGTGATCTAATAAAAGATAATCTTATTCTCAAATAAGACAAAATATCATCTATTTGAGAAGATATTTGAAACGGCACTTGGTTGATAGAAATCATTCACCCTTGGCTGCAATAATCTGTAACTGTGCTTCAATCAGTTAAACTGTCTGTTTGTCAAAGGCAACTTCAAAGATGCAGTTCCCCTGTGTCCACGTGCCGAACACACACCACAATCCACAAATGACACATGAGCGTGGCCTGCGACACCGAGTCGCGTGGGATGATAATCCTCGATGGTTAGTCAGACGCCACACAAATACAATAAACGAGGGAGTGATACCAATTGTCTTTCCAACGTTACCTCCCCTTTTCAATGAAGATCATAATTAAAAAAAATTAAAAAATACAATCAAGAATTTGCTCGAAAGTATTTTTGGTTTATTAAACTAAGTTTTAACAGATACATAGTTGATATTCAAAAGGCAGATAAACTATTCCACTGCATAAAAGGAAATGTAAATAACAAAATAGTAAAGACGCGAGACGTCTTAATCTGCCATCCGACTGTAATATAGACAGAGGAATACGCACGGCAAACCACAGCATTTATTAGACGCGTTCGCTTTACGTTGTTCCAAAAGCAAACACTTGATGGAGACGCATTCTACCTGGTTGTAGCATTAGCTGTGAAGGTTTAAAGATAAATTAATGTAAAGTCTTTAATCTTCATTCAATTCTCCTTGAATTTGGTGTTGGCCGTTACATTTCTGAATATAAGTTTAATCTGCCATCAAAATACCAGTCCAGCAGGAGTTGAGTAATTTCATCTCTACAGACAGACACAGACACAATAGCCCAATTTTGCCCTTTGGAAACGCATATATGCGCCCCTTACGAAACTTAACAAAGCAAGCATAATTAAAAGTTTAAATCACCAATATTTTTAAGTCAGTCATTATAAGACCATACACACCAATAAAAAGAAATAATTTTATAAACCAAGACATAATAACAGTAACATGTTTCGAAGATTCATCGTCAGACTGTAAATAAAATAAAACGGAAAAACATAGGCTTATAACAGCCCCACAATACAGAATATCGTAATTAATAATCATTTACATAAATTTACGTAAATTCTTCGAGCCTATCATTATTAGCACTACTAATTGTTATAATAATGAATTATCTATAAAGTGTGTGTGTTAGATTGTAACTTACGTTAATTTGAATTATTGTGTACATGATTATTAATTACGATGTTCTGTATTGTGGGGCTGTTATAAGCGTATGTTTTTCCGTTTTATTTACAGTCTGACGATGAATCTTCGAAACATGTTACTGTTATTATGTATTGGTATATAAATTATTTCTTTTTATAGGTGTGTATGGTCTTATAATGATTATATTATTACACACGCTATGAATAATAATTTTTAAGTTAGGACAGCTACTATAAGATTTTAAAATAAGAAGGCTTTTAAATAAAAAAAAAAGGTTAAGATTACGACTTTGAAAGATTTTTGGCAAAATCGGCGCAGCAACAAATATTAGAGAAAGTTGCCTGCAGCAAATTCTCGAACATTACAATCGATTGATTACTTCTCTATATTCCTGTCCTTAGCAATCCACAAAGAATACCAACTAATCAAATTATAAATTTTTACAGTTAGACTATCTTGAGTTTGATTGATTAATGATCTGTTAATCTTACGAAACTTTATCTATCGCTAGCAATACTTTTTTCTTTTTTACTACACTATTGATTTTCCTACTTTCATATGATTGGATATTACCCCAGCTGTATTAAACGCATACAGTCATTGTATAAGGATGCTAAATATTACCTCATTGCTTTTCCACGCAATCGAAGATCGAATAATAAATCCAGATTGGATTATTTACATTTGGATGGTAGAACGATAGAAATGAATTAAATGAACGTGTAACTAAGGTCAGCATTTATTAAGTTATATTTTGTTTATGTTTGGACTTCATATGGCGACAATATTATATTGAATCTGGAACAATTTCAAGAAAAACTGTTCTATTATCGTCGCGGCCAAAGTTGGACCCGCAAACACATTATCATTGACTAATTTCTCCAGTATCAATGCCGTAAGCTCCGCAGAAAATATCAATCTCAATTATCAAAAATAGGAAATATCAAAAATCTCACATACATCTTCTTGAAATCGACGAGCAACGTTAAGAATAATTTCTCTACTTGTTTTTTGAGACCTTTTCCTCGTCGAAATGTTGAATGTGAATCAACGATCGCCATTTTCTCTTACATTTGAATGTGACCGACGGGCCAGGAAAGGAGAATCTATCATCTGCGTTGCATTCTAGGAGGTTCATCTTTGGCCTTACTGATAATAGTTATTTGAAAGTTAGACCGAACAAGCACAAAGATAGCCCATTATATTATTCTTAAAAATTTTTATAATTGTAAGTATTCCTTAAGCGAGAGGCTACCATCTTTCCAGCCAGTCTACATTTTGTTTCTCAAAGAACTTGCAGCAATTCACTAACTTGTGTAATGCAGCAAACAAAATAGTCCCAATTCAAAGTTTATAAATAGGGCTGTTATCTTCGTATTTATGGCACACTGAATGTTTTGTATTATCTATTGATGAATATCAGTCTATTTCTCTTTCATTTTAATTATATAAATGAAACCTGAATTTGTTTTCCGTCAATTGTTGAAAAAGAACAGTTAAAAGTTAAGAGGCGGAACGATATGTGAAGTCATTTACGTATCTGCAAAATGATAGGATAACACTGATTATATCTCCTTTGGATTTAACTTGTAATGGTAATATGCTACTCTTATGGATTATCAGCAACAAATAGTAGAATTGCATCATTAAAATATTTTTGAATTAAAATCCAATTCAAGAGTTAGAAGTAATTAACAAAGTTGAGAAAAAGCAAACTTTTTAAAAAAAAAAAAAAAATAGGCGAAAATCTTACCAAACTTTTTCTAAGCATAATATGATGTATTTTTTTTTCTCTCTCGCTTTATTCGCAGAAGATAAGAGATATGCAAATTCGATAGCCGCCCTGAACTAAGCATGTTTATAGCAACGAATGACATTTTAAACTACTAAATTTAATATTTTAGAATTAAATTTTAATATCAGATATTGAATATCATGTGATATTGCAATATCATTTCTAAATTATTAAATTTAAAATGAACACAATTTAAAATGAGTTCCTAATTTTTTTTCCCTGGAGATGATCACTTGTTCGTACTTTGTCCAATAAATTTGTAGCCGGCACTGATTGGAATTTAGAGATAATCTACTACAAATTGTACTCCAATATCCTAAAGGGATTAAAAAAATTAAATTATTTAAAGCAACATTAAGAGAGAGGGGAAAAACAAATAGAAAAGTAAAGATGAAAAAAGTACAAGAATATAAAATTCTAAGCCTTGGTGTTGAGTATTCTTGATCAATCCACTTGTTGCAGCTCATCAGAATAGGACAGAGACAACGCTCTGAATGAGCGCGTGCTAAGGGAACCTCCGTGAAATGGCCGCTGACACTGACACGTGCTCACCAGTGAAGCCACACCGTGGGAATTGGGATTAAGATGAGCTCTCCCACGTTCACATTGAAAACCGTGTAACAGTTTGAGAAGAGACAAAAGCATCCAAAAAGATTGAATGCCTGTTTACGTTGCAAGGGTGGGAAAATAGCGGCTCCTGTAGCCGTAAAAAATGCACCGTCTAAGAGCGAAGATAGCCATCAAAACGCTTTCTTCTGACCGTGAGGAATCCTTTTGTGTCAGCCCCTATAGAGAGCAATTCTATCCGATTAGTTCGCGATATTAAAATCGCAGACAACTATTACTTATTTTTCTATTAAGGTATTAGAATAGAAGCCCGTTCTAGGGAAGGATTAGAGAATGGCAAATGGTTCAATACTCAAATATAGTAAAAAAAAATGAAAAATATATGTATTTTACTGAATCAAAAGTCTGCGAATCACTGGATTAGAGTAAGAAACCTTTCGAATTTCATTTTAATTTGAAATAACTAAACAGAAATATTAGTTGCGATTATTTTTTTCTTACTGAGTATTTAATCGATGAAACCTGATGGTTTTTCGTATTAGAGTTCTCCAAGTTCTCCAAATCAACTTTTCTTTATTAGTGTATTTTCCAAAGAAAATGTACACTATTGTATTCAATCCTATCTGAACAAAGGATATATACAGTAGAGCCTCGATTATTCGAGATAATGCGGACCGAGGGTACCTCGGATAATCGAAAACTCGGATATCACGGACTCTGTCAAAAATCGAGAGGGAAACGTATGTTAACTGGTGAAATGAATGAAAACGAGGTCAAAGATGTAAAAAAGGCATCTACTATATTATCAAATGAAAAAATGACGTACAAGTATATGTAAAAATAAAATAAAAATACAAAATGGAAAAAAGACGTACAGTACAGTTAAGAAAGTTATTTCTTCAAGAAGGCGGGATATTAGTAGGGGGGAGAGATAAAAGTTATGGAGGGGATAACTGCCGTAAATTATGAGCATTTGAGCTAAAACTTTTATGTGTGCTAGATACTCTTAAGGACTGTCTGGTATTGCATTTCAACCAAATCGGATCACCCATTTTAAAATGGCAGCTTATAGAAATTTCCACTTTTTGACGTATTATGGTTTTCCTATCTTCAAAACCTTATCCTGACGTTGGTTTTACAGTTTTTGCCACAAACGTTTTAGAGCATTGGTTTAGCTTTTAGGATATTGGTTTAACTACAAATAATTAACATAAAGTCGTCATCTCTTCACGGGTTTTAGGGGGCGGGGCTGAGAAGTCGTGAAGAGATTTTAAACATTTTTTTTTAAACACGCAGTTTTAAACATTTTTCACCTTTGGGAAATACACTTATCGCGGTGGATGCATAGAAGAGATATTTTTTATGGTAGAAAGTTTGTTTATTGTTATGTAACATATTTCATTATTACGAGAGTTGGACTTGGAACTTTTCAGCAATGTTAAGATTTTAACAACTTAGGCAAACAAAGCCAAGTTTTATTGCTTTTCGTGTTTCGAGAACCAAATTACAGCCTGGGTTTATTTTAAGAAAACAATTTTGCTTGTTCTATACGTTATTTTGTTTCCCAAGATGTTTTATCTGCTTCGATTCATCATAAAAGTGAAATCATGGGGAATAAACAAATCAAACTGCATTTCTATAGGAATTTTGGTAATTCTTTTAACATACATTTTTTCTATTAAAATAAGGAAATAAATCAATAAACAAATAAGTTCAAAAAAAGAAAAGTTAGGATATTCAAGATTTTATTAAACAATAATGTTTTTATAATTTATTAAGAAAGTAGCTCTTTGCAATATAAATATAATTCACCTTCTGCTACAAATAGATATCTCAGATATATCGCATAGAATAAAATATCCTTTACAAAATAATATTTTGTGATAACTATATTCTTTTACTACGTATTTACTCTAACGTAACTGACAGACTTATAAGAGAAAATAAAAAAAAAAACACCACAAATCACCGAATAAAAACCTATGTTAAATCACAAATTTGGGCCACCGCACTTGATAAAAATTACATTTAAAAAATTAAAATATGAATTTAAAAGATTAAGACATGCAATTTCGATTCGATCCAAAAAAAAAAATATTCTTATCAAAATAATTTGGTCCGACCATTTTAAATGAAAATTTCGTGAATTATAATAATAACCACTGTGTTTATTTAACTAGTACTGTAGAAAGAATATGAGGGGCTAGAAACAAAGGCAGCTAAATCCATTTTAATTATTCAATACATTTTAATCAACTTATATAATTGGCTAAGTCCGTCCGTCCGTCCGTCTGTCTGTCTGTCTGTCTGTCTGTCTGTCTGTCTGTCTGTCTGTAACTCGATATAAATAAGCTATTAAGACAGATCCAAGGTTCTCAATGGTACCATTGAATCAAGGGTACTCAAATTGGATGAAATATTAGTTCATTTTGTCATTCCATGTTGTTTCCATGAAATTACAGCCTTGGGAACTGACCTAGCCAACTAAAATTCTAACAAAACATACGTTCAAAACCAAATAATTTTGTTACCACTGCATCCATTTTAATGAAATTTGGCATACTTACTCTGTTTTTTGTGCTGATTTTGAAACTCAAAACCATTTTTGCCGTAGAAGCTTCGTTCACAAGTTAGCGTAGTATTTAGAGTACAAAGGTGAGTTTTAACTGCCTTTCGGCGTTATGGGTCAAAAATAATAATTCTTCCATTCTTACTTTTAGTAAATTTTATTTACAAGGACAAACTTTAGATATGGTTGGTATTTATTTACCAGAGCCTGTTTTTAGTCATGGACAGTTATATGGTGCTACTTCTCGAGCACGTCGTGCTTGCGACGTCAAAATCAAAATTCTTGACCAAATAGATCAAGGACATCTGATAGAAGGATCTGATGCTGTTTTTAGAAAAATGTAGTTAATAAGAAGATATTTACTTTGTAGTTGATAGTTGATAATAAAATGATTTTTCAGATTTGTTTTTTATGCCTGTCGTCCGACAGGCTTTGCTGCTAGTTATTCAATAAAAGAATAACCTGTCATTATATGCTTTCAGTGTGCTATCCATTGAGTTGTAATTCCTACTCTAAGTATTTTGAAGCTTTTTTCATACAATGTTATCACCTTAAAAAAAGAAAAAAAATTTGTAAAATTTCAAAACATGGATTTAGCTGCCTTTGATTCTAGCCCCCTCATATAGACTTACTTAGAAAAGCTTTGGATAATCTAAATCGAAATATCAAACAATATCATATAAAAACTGGAATCGGTGGCAAAAATAAATAATTTCACCACAACCTATTTAAGAAAAAAAAACAATAATATTATCAAACTCATGGAAGTTGACGATCCCGTATTTTCGTGATTTCACGTAATTTACGCGAGAATAGTCTCTATCCATGTCTTCTCACAAAATATTGAAATATTTAAATGAATTATAATACGGGGAAATGCATGAGACTTTTACTACATTTTAATACAGTTTTAATAAATTGAAATCAGTCAATAAACAAACAATAAATTCATTATGTAGCATTTTCCTAGTGACAGGCATTAAAAATACTAAATTTCTTGAGACCTGCTGAAGAGGCTAATGGCGAGATCTCGAGAATTTCGTAATTCTCGCGCAAACGTGATCGTCAAAATAAATGTGTTAGACTATAACTTTCTTATAAATATTCTTATAAGTAGGCCTAATCTATTCTATATTAGAAACGCCTACTATTACTAAGGTTGTAAAAGACTGATAATAATTTACCTAATGTCCATTGACAGTCGGGAAAGAAAGAAAGAGGAGGAGGAGGAGGTGACAAACCAACGAAAGAAAAGGAACCGTTCTTGTCGGCACCGGGGAATCGAACTCATATTCTGGCATATTAACCAAGTCATCAGGACACCTACTAGCCAGCTCGTCTACGCATGTACGGCATCATCGGCTTAAAAATTTATGAAATTGCACAGTGGGATACGTCAAGGTTAAAATTTAGACCTTTCCTTATTTTTTTAAATACAATTCAAATTCAATTTTGGTTGTAAAACTTTTAGCTTATATCCATAACAAAGACGATGGCCATTAAGTTAAATAAGATAAGACAAAAATAGCATTTAAATAAAAACATCTATGTAGCTGGAAACCATTCATAGCAAGATTTAACTTTCTTAAATCTTCTCCGGACCCTACAACAGATTAGATGATGGTGGTAGATGATTAAAGTGGTCGTGTTAATATTCATTAATGTATGTACGAATTGTAAAGTGGCCGTAAGCATGTACGTCTATACACTACCTGGAAGAATAATCACTGCCAAATCATTGCAGGATAAAAATTCTGTGCTAATACATAGAATTGCACAGGCAAAGTCAGCCATAAACATATTTTTTTTTTCGTTTTCTCGCATTCCACCCATCATTGAACTTCCTGGATAAGCGGATCGTGCTGCTGGTCTTAAGTAACAATAAAAATAAATCTTATGGTAATCAAAACAAAACTAAACATCACTATACTTCTTTCTAATTTCCTCTCTTTTGGAAGTCTTAATATTAAGCATCAACATACTCAACATAAATAAAATGCAATAAAATATATATATATATTTATTAAAACGCAAATTTTCGAAGAGAAATCATCTCTTTTTCTTCAAGCTTACAATGAAAATGTAACGAAATAAAAAAGAATTTAAATAACAAACTAAGGAAGATTACGTGAAAAACAGTATTATATGGATTGTTGAAACAATTAACATTATAACAATTATAATAATCTGAAAGTAATACAAAGAATCAATCATTCAAGACATCGAATTTTACTTTGTTATTATAACGTGCACATTTTTTATCTATTATCTCATTAGCCATTACTACTATACGTTCATTCACTTGTACTCCATCATTTCTGTTTAAATTTCT
>JAFIDM010006943.1:28219908-28231472 GCA_023159025.1 Thereuonema tuberculata
AAAGAAAATTGAGGTAATCTATACATTTTGAAATGGGGGGGGGGGGGTTAATAAAATATTTCCCCCCCCTGAAACAAGTAAACCTCCTTAATTTCCCTACACCGTCGAGGCTAACAATAATAATAATTACATTGTTCCTCCCAATGAGCAAAATTAAACGGAAAGAACAGAAAAAAAGCTGGATTGATTGATAACCTTCAATTTGAAACAGTTCCAGCTTATTTTTTTTTTTATTTTCGATAACAGTTCGTAATTGATAGTTCCTCTGTTTACACAAACTGAAACATTTAAATTTATCAGTGTAATGAAATTTTTAGTTTTCATTAATTTAAAGCACCAGTTTCTCTTTTTCTTTTTTTAAATAGTTCCTCAGTTTGCCGATAGATGGCGCCATTACGCAAAACAAGGAACTAGCTTGTCTCTCACTTATCAGTTTTAAAAAAAATGACTGAAGTTTTAAAATTACCTTCGAATTTTGAATAATTAACGATAATAGACACCAAAGGAACGTTAAAAATACTAAATATATTTAGTCATTCATCGTTAGGAGTCATCGTCATTCTTTTCCCAAGCATACAAGTCATGTAAGGTAATTAAATACTACACGTTTGATGAAAATATTCATCAAATTACAGTTCCCAATTAATAGTTAGAAACCGAATTGATTTAATTGAAAAAATTTCAGTGAAAATTCAAAAATGTTAATTAAGAAACGAACTTCAAACAATTTGAAGCCGAAAATTCGCTAATTTTCGGTCAATCTACCAATAAATTCTAAAACCAATTTGATTTATTCGATTGTATGCTTTTCGTTTCCGTTTCAGAATGATTGAAAGGCTTGTCTACTCTGAATAAAGACTAAAACAACGCTAAAAAAAACAGTTTTTTTTCTCAAAGCAAAAATAAAAAAAACATTAAAAGGTATGGACACAAGTGACTATTCCATCATATTTAAACAAATTTAATATTAACTTAAGCCCTGGCTTGAGAATATAATTGACGATGGTCTGTTGTAAGAGTGGGGATAGGGAAATAGCCAGGTCCCACCCACCTCCTCCCGCTGAAAGGTTGAGGAAACGACAGAGATGTAAAACAATAAATGTATAAACACATTAAAATTTGAGACCAGTGTTCATTTCTGACATCTCAAGACAGCCTGTTTGACACTAACTTCAGTTGTTAACTTTTTTTGTTGGAAAATCGCTAACACGAAGAAAGAATTGGAATTTGGACTACTGATGAATGGATCGATTCCATTGGCATTGAAAGGTAAGTTAGAATTCACTATATTTTTTCCCCCAGAAAAGACTGTTCGTTATCATATTTAATGTCTTGGTGAACCGGAGATTACGGTACCAGGCTTTCGACAAGATGGCTGCCTTGGCAGTACTTTTAAGGTATGAATTTTAAAGTAGAATGAAATTTGTAGCTAATCTTATTTAAAAATGGTTTTGCACAATCTTTTACTAGATATACTAACCCTCATCTGGCTAACTGCGATTTAAGATAACAGTACGCACCATCATGTATCCCTTCGCGGAAGTATCCTTACGAAGACTGATTGGCTTGTATCGTATTCTCCGTTTTAGCCAATTATACACTTACCTTGATAATAAATTTAATATTAAAAGTTCCCAATAAATTTAATATTAAAAGAGATTCGCGAGGTTTAAAAGATTGTGAACTGCTGCTGTAGTATGACGCAAGATGAATTCATAAGGTAGAAACGATCAACATTATTATGTTCCGGGCAGTTAACAATCTGAAGAAGTATTTTGGTTTTCTTTAAATTATAGAAAGTGTATCCACTTCATTAGAACATTTACTTATTGCTGTTTTTATTTGACTACTGAAAGTGAATAAGTATTATTTTTTTTTTTCCAATCTTTATGCTAATAATGTAAGATTAAAATAAATTCTTTCTGATTTTTGATACTCAGATTTAGAATTATTAACTTAGAAAATTGAAGACGGCGAGATTTAATGAACTAATGCAACACTCTTCTGTAATTGAAGTAAAAATAAATTATAATAGATGTTTGGCTACATAAAATGGAAAGTGTGTCTCCATGCTCGGTCTATTCTCGGGAAAAAAAAAAAAAAAAAAAAAAAAAAAACGTACCGAAAAAAAATTCAGTTATATACTGGCAACCAAAAAATTATTGTGTTTTTGTATTGTTATCATTATTCATTGGGCATTTTTATATAGAAAAGTCGAGAGGGGTCTGTCACCTTACCCCCACACAAAAATAGACTACAGTTTTGCTTGATTTTCTAACAAATGGAGATTTTGAAGAGGACTTTTAGGCTTCTGATACCGTGAAGCCTTATGTCCCCGGTATGTCTGTCTGTCTGTCTCAGTATCAACTGAGCAACCATGAGGGCTAGAGACTTGATTAGGGTGTCGTTGAAAAGGTCTTGCCAAGAGTAGTTCAGAGCCGTAGAGTTTGTGTCTCTAGCTGGTCGGGCTCCAAGGTAGCGATAGCGATTAGAAAACCAATCACAATGCTTCGCACCATTTTCTTCATTCCCGTATCAGAAGCCGTTGCGAAGCATTGTGATTGGTTTACTAATTGCTATCGCTACCTTGTTTTGTTTTGTTTTGTTTTTTGTTATAGGTTGGTTTCTTAACTTGGCCTCACCCTCTCATAATAAATTTCTTTCTACGCCTATGTTGTTATTCTGAAACAAAAGATACGAGGTACGATTAAGTTATATTAATCAACTATATTAATTCTTTACATTATATACATTCATGTATATTAATGAACACAAACATTTCTCTCATTTAGTCCAGATGGAAATATTTAACATTGGCTCCTTTATTTATTTATTTATTTATTTAATGAGTGAAAATGCGAAAGATTTACTATTACAATTAGAGATATCTGTCTGTCTATCGGTATGTCTATCACGCTAAAACGGCTTGGCCCATTTTCTTAGTACTTGATACGATTTTTATCTATGGGCGAATGTAAAATATACTTCTAATTATGTTGGTCTTGACCCCTTAAAACAAGAAAAAGTATTCTGACTATCCGCTTAATAAAAAGAAATATGTTGAAAAGCTTTGCAATGGTAGAATTAAAAGTTATATTACTGCGATTTCAGATCACTTGGTGAGGAGTGATAGTTCTCTAATACTTCAAGTGCTAATTTTTTTTTTAATAATGTGTGATGAGGCTTATTTCGCATATCAGTAAGCTTTTGTGCCGCTAATGTAGATGTACGTTGTTATCGGCTAACCTATAGCCTTCAATTTCTTAAAGGTTGTTGAAACTTACAATCTCAGCTCTTGATAGTTATTTCCAATTTACAAAATAACTGGAACTGACAAATAATAATTTCGGCTAAAATAAAACATCCTTTGAAAGTGCTGTGATGTAAACGAACGTTCTTAACTCATTATGTTTTGATTTATAATTCTGGAATGTGTTTGTACATTAGAATAAAGACGCGTTTGTGCCTGGCATATAGAAAGGGCGTGTGACTTATACTTGCTAAGTGTGTAACTGTGAGAAAAATAAACATGCGACATTGTTAGCAAGGAGACGAAATATGTTAAAAATAAATAAAGCTAAGCAGTCCATTACTAAAGCGATGATTTTATAATGATTGTATTACGCTGTATAGGTAATGGAACATTTAATAAAAATTAAGTAAGAATGAGAAATTGAAAAAAAAAAACAAAGAAAAATTGTCGCTAGGAGTGATGCTACAGACAGTGGATTTCCGACTCCACAAATTGAAAGCGGGAAGATAACTTATTTTGTCTTTGGATGCTGAATGCCTGAAAGTAATGACTCGAAAAAACGGTAATGAAAATAATAATAGAAAATCAAAATTTGCGAATTATTAGGAAACAATTAATTTACATTATTCATTCTTTTTTTTTCTTCTTGTAGTACGCAAAGCGCGAGCATTTAATTGGATTCTTAACATTATCTTATTATTATCTTCAAATATTTTTAAATTTAAAAAAAAAAAAAAAAGGCTTATAGCACACGAGGGTACAAAAAAAAAAAGGGAGTTTGTAAAAGAAAAAAAAAGTTCCCATTACTCGTGTTACCTTCATTTCCTCATTTTTTTTTTTTTTGAAAGGAAATAAAGGAAGAACGATAAAATCTGTCAAAATATAAAAAGATGGAAAATGTCATTTTTTGAACATACCGGAATCGACAGCCTTGAAATTTAAAATTGCAGCAAGCTTTTAAAATTCCTGGTTCCCTTGAAGTCTGTTTCCCCGTCGCTTGACACACCTGACTTGACACAATAGTAATCCAGGTGAAGTCAGTCGGAGGGGAACTGTATCGGTTGCTCAGGAGAGAAGGTCAACGACCCCCACAACCTCGTCTGGCTACAAATACCAACTTGAAAACTCTTTTTTTTATTAAAAAAGAAAAAAAAAAATATCTTTTATAGGAAAACGATGCCTATCTATGTGTAAATCTTTTAAGATAAATCGTACTCCTACGTATAGTTCGATTATAGGAATAGGATATGATTTTTATATCAGACATTGCTTCCTCGTGCTTATGTTTGAAATTCACGTAGTTTAAAACAATGAAAATTTTGATATTCCCCAAAAAAATTTTATTAACCAAAATTTTCTTCTATAAGGAGTCAGGCTAATCAAAAAATACTTTTTAATTTTATTTTTTTCCATTAATTAATTTACCAATAAATAGATTATTTTTTTCTTTTATATAAAACCAAAGCATTTGACAAATTGGCAAAAAAATAATTAAAAATAATTTAAAATAATTAAAAAAAAACTTTCTTGAAAAAAAATTAAAATAATGGAGAATACAATTTTAGAACATAGAAATCAAATTATTCATCCTTTGAAGAAAATAAAAAAAGGCAAATATATCATCAGAAAGACTTTTCTTCTTCTTTCTTCGAATTTGGCCGACTATGGACCACGTGAAATAACTCATGATTATTTTTCTACTTTCTTTCTTCTCTTCCAGTGTTGTTTCCTTCTTTCTTCCGTCCATTTTGCTCCCGTCTTCTTCTTTGCCTTTTCTTGAAAACCCTTGAATCCCCTGATCTTTTTTCTGAATTCTTCTCTTCTCTCCACCTCTTCTCCATCTATTTTCATTTCTTCCATGTCTTTTCTGACCTCCTTGATCCATGTCATCTGAGTCTTGGGGTTTCTGTCGAAGAAGGTGAATAATCTCTTCGTCAGTCTACCTTCACTCATTCTTTTAATGTGTCCGTAGAAAGCCACTCTTCTTTTCCTCATTGTGTCAGTTATTTTTTCTGTTTTTGCGTAGATTTCTTTGTTGTTTCTCAGTTTCCATTTTCCATCTTCATATTTTGGTCCCAGGATTTTCCGTAAGATCTTTCTTTCCTTTTTTTCTACCTCGTCTAATTGTCTGGCTGTGTTTAGTGCAAGGCATTCTGAGGCGTAGAGGCATTCTGGCTTAATGACTGTATTGTAGTGCCTAATTTTAGCGTTTATAGATATGGACTTCTTGTTGTATATATTTTTTGTCAAATGGAATGACAGTTCCATTTTTCTTGCTCTTGCTAGGACCGCTTTTTTGTCAAGGGCGTTTGGTTGAATTATTTCTCCCAGGTATTTGAATTTATTAACCCTCTTGATTTTCCCATACTTTGTTGTGATCTGTCTTGGTGCATCTTTTCTATTGGTCATGTATTCCGTCTTTTCATAAGATATTTGTAGTCCAGCCTTTTCTGCCGTCTCTTTCAGTATATTTATTTGTCTTCTTGCATCTTCAATGTTTTCCGCTAGTATCGCAAGATCGTCTGCAAAAGCCAGGCAGTCAATTTCCAAGTTATCTTTCTTTCTTCCTATTTTTATTTTCTTGATTCCTTCCTCTTCCATTCTTTTCCTCCACTCTCTCATTACTTTCTCCAGCACACAGTTGAAGAGCAATAGGGAAAGCCCATCTCCCTGTCTTACTCCTGTTTTCACCTCAAATGGTTCTGAAATCTCTCCCAAAAATTTTACTTTTGACTTCTAAAAGTAGAAGAACTAAAAAAACAAAATTCCCTAAACAAAATCCGAAATGTAAATCTCAAAATCCTCAGTCTCCTGTACCTTATTATGAGTTTCAAATTTAATATCAGTTCTGCACATGATCTTCCCTTCCTGAATCCTCCCTGGTAGTCACCTAATTGTGGATCCAGTTGGGCCTCCAATCTGTTTTGTAAAGCTTTGGAAAGGATTTTGTATGTAACCGAAAGGAGTGAGATTCCCCTATAATTGTTGGCATCAGTTTTATCTCCTTTTTTGTGTATAGGGTGGATCATGGCTGTTTTCCAATCTTCCGGTATTTCCTCCGTTTCCCAGATATTTTGTATTATTTTATGTAGGCTTTTGACTGTTTTGATATCTACGCTTTTCCACATTTCTGCTATAATTGAGTCCTCTCCTGGAGCTTTATCATTTTTTAGTTCTCTAATACTTTGTTGGATTTCTGCTAGGTTCGGTGGCTTGGAGTTTTCAAATTTACATTTCGGATTTTGTTTAAATTTTGTTTTCGGTTTTTCACAGTTCAGTAGTTTTTCGAAGTATTTTGCAAGTATTTTGCAGTTTTCTTGGTTATTCAGGGCTATCCTTCCTTCTTCGTTTTTGAAACATAAACAGAAAGACTTTTATTTTAACCATTTCCTCCACTTCTTCTGTAGAAAGAACAACTTTCCCAATCGAATGTAACAAAACTTTCATCTCTTTTATTAATCGCTTCTCACTCCTAGAATTCATCTTAGAACTTCTGCATTTCTGATTGTTCCTTCTTGCTACATTCCCACGCAATTCCTCTTTACACATTTTTATCTGGAGTAGGATTTCAGCCATGTTGACCCAGTTATTTCGTTTTCCTGTAATTCCTAATACATATGTACACTTGAGAGCAGAAAAATCGCACAGTTGCATTTTTTTACATTTTTTTTATTTTCCTCGCGATTCGCAATTTTTGTTTGAATCAAATTAATGTCAATTTAAAGATCGTTTCATCACCTATCCAATGATACCACTTAAGTGTGTATTGCGTGTCAGCAGAGTGCTTTTTGAGGAATCTCCTAGCCTACCAGAAAACCTGTTTTTTTTTTACGAACTGGGAAATGGCGATTAAAACAAAATTCAATACAAACATTTCTAAAACAATCTTTATTAATAACGGGTATTACCTCCTCTAGCCTTAATTACGGCCCTCATTCGATTTTTCATCGATTTTATCAATTTGGGGTGTTGTTCTATTGTTGTTGTTGTCTTGGTTTTGAAGGGACAATACACACTTAAGTGGTATCATTGGATAGGTGATGAAACGATCTTTAAGTTGACATTATTTTGATTCAAAACAAATTGCAAATCCGCGAAGAAAATAAAAAAAAGAAACAATGCAACTGTGCGATTTTTCTGCTCTCAAGTATATTTCCTCAAATTTCTCTCTCTTATCTGTAATTGATGAATTGTTTTTATCGCTATTATCCAAGTTGTCATTACATTATGAACTATTATAATGTTGGAGTAGAATCTTTTTTTAGCTGATTAGTAATAGCTTTGATAAATGATTTACATGCAACTAACAGACTGCTGTAAGGCACACAATTTTCAGTATCCACGATACATATCCACGTATATCCAACATATCCACGAGGCCATCTTCAGCTGAATGTCCATTTTTAAGATGTTTGATCTGAATTTTTAGTTTTAAGTTTTCGTTTAATATATGACACGATCTCTGTTCCCTCCTTGTTTGATAAAGAAACAGACGTATATTTTTTTAGTGTGAACCTGTATCGATTTTTATTAGTATTTAATGGAGGACGGTGATATAAAGATTACATATTCTGTTGTACCTCGAGAGATTTGAAATCCCAAATGATGCATCGAGAAGTTACTTTTCCTGCAGAATCCGTATGGACGTTGCATGGGAAGCCCAGCAGACAAGCTCCTTTTTCTTCTTTCAATTTGTTCTTAATTTTATTGGAATTTTTGCAACAAGGTCCTTTTCTAATCTAAAGCTTCAAAGTCCAGTAACAGCCTTGGTGAATATTATGGTCTCTTCTTCTCTCTTTCATCATTAGTAATGTTCTTGTTTTTTATCAATAATAATTGTTAATAATCCATTATCAGTGAAATATACTGTGTTTAGGACAATATACTAATTACGGTTAAGTCTCTAACTCCTATAACTCTGTTAATTTAATGTATCGACTTCCTTCCGTTCGACGTGAGTCCCGTCGAATAGAACGGAACCTATAGGAAGAGATGTCCTCCAAATGAGAGATGGCCGCCCTGTTTTTGTGAGATCTGCGCATGTATCATCGATTAGTCTGGTCAGGCACTTCCGTCTGATTTTATGACAGGACGTCACCATTACGGTAAACGCTTGTTACTTTGCAAAAGAGCATTGTATTTATAAATAATATATATTTATTTTTTTATATAAATACTTATTGTTAGCAACTGGTATTGAAATAACGCTAAATAGTCGAGAGAAGTTTTAATTTGGCGTTATCAACATGTCTTTCTCAGTGAAAACAGACTACGTCGTCCATTGTGACAGGAAAACATAATTGATCAGCTACCGGAAGGGCTGCGCAGTTCAAACTTCCGCCGGTCAACTTTCATTTTGAGGACAATAGTCATATTGATAAATGGATAATAATTTAAGAAAAATAGAAACATGTTAATAAACTCATTAAAAACAGATTGAGGAGATTATTAATTGACTATAATAATAATAGTTTGAAAAGAAAGAATAATTTTATCGTGTTTTTTAAAGAATTAGTCTAATTAATAATTAGAATTTTTGAATTCTAATTATTAAATGTCAAATATTAAACATTAGGGACGTTCATAAGATTTTATTTCGCAAAAAAAAAAAATCGAATTTCGTACGATGGCTGAAGTCCCTCCAACCAAAAACAAATACGAAAGAAAATAAGCTCACTCTATAGAGTTCGAGATTTCGGGGAAGAGAGGGGAGCATCAGGGTTCCTCGTCCCACCCCCTTCCATCCATGCATATGCCTATGCTAAATCACTGGAAACGCATTATTCAGCGATTTGTTTATTACTGTTTTTGAATTATATCCTTTACATAAAAGGATATAATTCATAAGCCATGTTAGATGAGTTGAATCATTCATTTATATCACATTGATGTTTGAAGGACAAAATGTAGATGTCATAAAAAAAATGTCAGGAATAAAGTATCTTCCAAACAAAGTAACGATGATCCATTTTTTCAGTAAGAAATTATAGGAGATATAGATCTCTGTAATTCACTTTTTTGATTCTCTAATATATTATTCGCTGGATATAAACGTCCCAAAAAAGAAAAGCGTACTACGATGAATGTACATATCCGCGGTAACTAAATTATGGTAACAGAGTACAAAATAATGCACAAAAAACAGGATTTTGAATTTATAAGTTCTTGATTCTATATTTTAATAAATATAAGAAGTTTCTGCAGAACTAATGCGAAAGCCGTTGTTATTTGTTGATAAATTTGTCCCTTCGATAATCCAAAGGGGCTCTTAGGCCCAATCTGTTAACCCTTCTCCCTTCTGGACTTAATTCAAAGGCTCTGACCCCGATAGGTTTCGGACAGAAGCCCCTACCCAAGAGCCGAAGAGCAAACAGCTTCCACCCAACTGAAGCGAAAGAAAATCCACCTGATGCCACCTGGACATCATCACCAGTAATCGCTCCCCACAAAAACACACTGAGCTACAATATTATATATATAGGAATCGTTTTCTGCAAACTTTAACGGTAAAACTCATATTATGACAAAAAAAAAAGTTTCTGAATATTTTAGTAATAAATAACTCTGAACAAGTTTTAAACCCAAAGTTTCTGAATTCAATAGGAAAATGACAGAAATTAAAAATATCTTCCTTTTTTTTTTTGCTTAGCAATGCTTGTTAATTCCAAGCTAATTATTATTTTGAAATTACAAAAGTAAATTTGACAGTTCACGATTAATGCTTTTCAAAAACACTCTGCCAAGATCTCTTGTCGTGCAAATATTCCTGTGATTCTTTGATAGCGATTAAATAATTTGATATCAATTAAAAATATGATCTCCGCTTTCGAAATGTAAGTTATTCACGGATAGTTAATTTAAGCAAATTAAAAATAAAAAACAGAATTTAGTATTTTACACATCCAATTGAAAGAAAAGAAATTTTAAAGCATTGTTTATAATTGCGCATGAAATGATTTCAGAGAAATGAAACTAACTGCAGTTGTTGAAAAATAAAAGTACGGTGCTTTATTTATTTTATTATTAAATTTGATAAAATATTCCTTTGAGATAATAATCTATTAGTTTTATTAATTTTGCACTTTTTTTAAAACAGTTAATTAGTAAAAGGAAAAAAAAAAAAAGGCTAAAACAGAAAAATATTCGTTGAATAAAGTATTTGGCGTCCCTACATACCGTGAGGGTCTGCCTCGCAGTTTGAGAATAACTGATATATCATCCCTTAGTACCTTTGTTCTCTGTGGGACACTACTAGAAACTTAAGGCCAATGTCAATGCTTTTGAAGTTCCAACTAAAAAGTTTTTTTTCCTGGAATTTCAACACAATTCGGTTCTATTAGCTATGGTGCAACAAGTACGTAGGCTATGGTGTAGTCACTGTTAGATGAGGTGATCGAAGTAGCCTCCACCAGCAGCAACACAAGCCTCATACCGTCATTGTAAAGATTGCCGGTCACGATAAAAATTGCCAAAGGTATACCCATCCATAATGCGGTCACGCAATGTTTGTACATTGAGAACCTGTATAGGGTATACTAGCGTTTTCAGATAGCTCTAGAGAAAAAAGTCCAGAGGATTTAGGTCGGGAAGTGTGCAGGCCAAACTTTCGGTTCGCCAACGGCCAGGAACATCGCAATGGCTACACCATAGCCTATGTACGTGTTAATCATTCTCTTAACATCTGAATAAAGCATTTTCGCACCCTGTTCACGTGTACTTTTTTTTGCTATTTTGCTACGTTGCATCAGACCTTCAAGTTTGGCCAACCATTTCAGGACCACCCTGTATTGACATTCAACAACAGGCACTGTATTGTTTTTTTTCGTTTCGATGTTCTTTGGATTCCGATGAACATATAAAATCCCAGAACTGTAATTGTGTATCGCCGAGGTCAGTCTGGAAAGCTCGATGGTGGCGCGGCTGTAGAATTAGCGCAATGTATTGATATATATATATTTTTAATTTCTAAACCATTTCACTAAAGGGTAACCAATCAATTTTATTCGAGTATCGATTTGTAGAATTCTTTTATAACATCCCTGTCATTCATAATGTTCGAAAAAGTTCTTCCAAATGCTTATTCCCTCAGCCCTTCACTGTCAACATCGGGTTTTAACAACCTTGCCTTATTACCACAAGAGTATTATAGGTTTGGTCTACTGTTTTGTAACGTTACTTAAAATGAGAAAATAAAAAGCGTTAAGATTTTCGTTTGCATTTTAGAATCAAACCAGATGGAATAGAACTGAAGGAATGTTTCACAATGTAGACTGAAAATAAAAACCGGGCTAAGTGCCACAACAATCAATTT
>JAFIDM010006943.1:28258636-28268777 GCA_023159025.1 Thereuonema tuberculata
TAGTGGCTTGATTCTAAAGTCAGATCGCAATGCTAAAACCCTAGCAACGGGTCCTTCAACTGTGACGTAGGTTTGTGATGACACCACTTAAATAGTCAATAGACCAATCATGAATTTCTTGTGATGTCGGACAGGGGATATAAGGTTTCTTCCACTGTGAGCTACATGCTGTGGAGAAGCCTAAAACGGAAGGCAAATCTTTCCTTAATAACAAATGGACAAAGCAATTCCAAATGTTAAATATAGATTAAATAAATAAATAAGTTGGAAAATAAAGGAATAGCAGAGTTGTTTCTTTAATAAAAATCAAAGTACTAAATTTCATGATTTACAAATTTCTTAAAATCTTATCAAGGTCATTGCTTTTATATACAATAATGATTAAAACATTATTTGATAGCACATTCCTATTAACTCACTGTACATAGTATTTTTAAGAAAAATATTTTAACTGCATATTCAAAAAAAAATTTAAAAAAAATAAAAAAGGTTTTAAAATTAATTAAAATGCAAATAACAATGTTTACTAATTAGAAGAAATAGAACTGTTCACGAAATTTCTTTAGTGAACATTTTTATAGCTGACAACAGCATCCACTTTGTGAACAGAAGTAGAAAAAGGTCTTAACTTCACTTCTAAGGAATTGCTGATTAAACTGGGTGTAGTGTCACTCCATTCAGGAGTGCTGTCGAGATTCTTATCTGTATAAATATGCAGATCAAAGGAACCTAAAACAAAAAGAATTTGATATATTAAAAACAATAAAAGAAAAAAGAAATAAAGAAAAAGTGGAAATAAATAAAACGCGCATACTTACAAAAAGTTGAGAGAATTGTAAACATGATAATAATCCGACAGTTTCGGAATACTGCGCATATTCCTTCATCAGGGACGACACAAACATGTAGGACATTAAAACAACATTTAGGACGACACGAGGTGGGAACGCATGTTGAAAGTGATGCATGAAAATCACAATTACGTTTTAGCTTTTAAAATTTTAATTTAGTAAAGTATACGTTTATTTAACTGTATTTTAACAATTGACTATTAGGTAGTCAACTTCTGTCATTTTATATTATACTTTCAAGAGCAATTTCAGGATTTGTCAATTTGTTGCGGTGATACATTTTATCCAGTTTTTTTTTTTTTTTTCAGTCTAAACTGCACTTTGCCCAAGATGAGTCCAACAGGAAATTTTAATTTCATTCGTTCTGCTATCAAATGATTTTTCTTGGTTTCTTCTCGTCTCCAGAAATCCAGTTTAGAAAATCCATCTACGATCACCGTTTCTTGCCTTATGTCACTCAATTCCATTTTAGTTTTTTTGACTCTAGAATAATGATAGTCGTTTATGGTGGTTCTCAAACCATATACTCCTTGTATAATCTCATATTTAGGTCACCAGCTGTACTTCTCCATCTCTTCCTCGCAAACTTCTCCATCTCATCCATCCAGCCATCCATCTTCCCTTTGGTCTTCCTCTCTTCCTTTGATCTGTGGAGGGTTTCCAAAAAGTGGTCAGGCTTGTCTAGTTTTCCTTAGTCTTTCTGGGCAGGTGTCCTGCCCACCTCCACTTTGACTTCTTTGGATATACAGTAGAACCTCATTATAACGGACTAATAGGGGCTGAAGGTTGTCCGTTTTAATGAAAGTCCGGTTTATAACAAATAATTCTAATACGGGTGTAATGCAGCAGGGTATACATCAATGAAAATACAATAGTTAACTATAAAAAGTATTTATTATACATCAAATAAAAAATAGCCTTCAACATAGTAGGTTGAATTGAAAAAGATGTGTATGTATACACTGCATTAATCTGTAGAACAACAAGGTCCTGGTTCATGTTGATTGCTTACATTCATTGGTTTGAAAAAATAATTTATTTTCTGATGGGTTTGTTTGCTTCTTATTTCTTCAGTTAATAACTGACGGAGGTGCCGTAAGTGTTCATAATATGCAAACACATTTTCATTTGCATCCTGTTTTATTATTACAATTTTTTTTAAAGCTGTCCGTTATAATGAGGTCCTACTGTATTAGTGAGTTTTGTATTTTGGTTTGTTGTCTGATCCACGTGTTTCTTTTCCTGTCTCTCGATGTTATATTTAACATGTTTCGTTCCATTTGTCTCTGAGAAACTTTAATCTTATTTTCTTAGTTTTTAGTCATTGTCCATCTTTCACCGGCCTAAGTTAACACAGGCAGGATACACTGGTTGTAGGCTTGTCTTTTTAGGCTTATAGGTATATCTGCTCTAAATATATACCCCCTTTTCCTGAAAGCCACCCTTGAATTTGAATTCTTCTTTTGATTTCTTTTTCTATCCCTCCATTAATCTGCAATATCTGTCCTAGGTAGTTAAATATTTCTACAATTTCAGTCTCTTGATTTTCCAGCTGAATACTCCTTGGTTCCACAAATATTCCTTGAACATTAAATTGGTTTTTTCTTTATTAATTTTTAATCCTATAACTTTGCTTTCTTGGTTTCTATTTATTAATATTTTCTCGAGCTACTTGGGATTTCTTGTTGTAATTACTATATTATCTGCATATCTAAGATGGGAAATACTCTTTTGATTTATTTTTATACCTTTCCTTTGCCATAATAACTTCTTTAAAACTCCATTACATCAATCATGGCGATATTTCGTGTGCCTCACCGGCTCCACTTTGTCAAGCCTTTTTTTAAAATTTTTTTAGGAAGAGAGAATATCTCCCTCTTTCCCAATTATAAAAATTATTAGTTATTATTAAAAGAATTATTTATAATGGCTTAAGAAGAGTTATTTATTTACTTTCCTTTTCCAAAATCAGATCAAGTGCAGCAGTAAACAACTTTGGGGATAGGGAGTCGCCTTGTCTGATTCCCTTTTCTAGGTGTATGGTTCCGCTGATTTCATTTAGAGTAAAAGTTGCTCTTGCCTTGTTGTAAATATTTTAATTCAAATCAATGTATGTTCTCTCTATTTCTAGTTTGGACAAGCATTCTACTATTGTCTCGGTCTTGACGGAATCAAAGGCTTTTTTCCAAACTTTGTTTCAAAGCCTTTTTCAAAGGCTTTTTCAGAAATAAAGCTGGTGACCGAAAAAGATGGAGAAATATAGGGGAGGCCTTCATCCAGCAGTGGACTGATAAAGGCTGAATGAATGAATGATGAATAATCTCATATTGCAATTTTCAATATTCATTCTCATACTTCTTTCCCTACCTCTGACCTCTGATTACTTTGTGTTACATCCAATCTCTACTACTATAAAATGAAAATACAGTAGAGCCCCGATTATCCACGAGTGCCGCGAAAAATTTTTTTAATTAGGAACCTCAAAAAAAACAATTTTAATCCAAGCCAACAACAAGGGAAGTACAATAGGCCCTAAAGTGCAAAGATCGAAAATTACTGACAGGTTTATTGTGCCTCGTAATCCTGCAAGCCTTCTCGGAATTTGTGGATGAGTGGCAGGCTCTTGCTCTACAGAAAGGTTTCTGCAGTAGGGTAGATATTTTAAAAGTTTTGCATATTATGTTTTTGTATAATAAAATGTAGTTTTTATGCCGAAATATTTTTTTTTTCATATTTACGCCTCATTTTTAGTCTTTTTTCAGGTTATCTGCGATTTTCATTATCCGCGAAGCCCTTGCCACTCAATTGCACGGATAATCGGGGCTGCAAATTAATACAAAAAAATAATGCGAAAAAGCTACTACTGTGTTAGTTTCACACTGTTTCTATCCAAGGCATTCCATACAAGTTTGATTCTACAATTGCTTATATAATAATGTTATTCTCCACATCAATTTGCTGTCAAATAAACAAAGCTGCTGTCTTTTTTTTTGCAATTCAATATTATCCCCTATGATTTTTTATTCCCTTGATAATGGATCCACTGAAAATAAACTTTTTTTTTTCAGTGATTATATGAGGGGTGATCAGAAACTAAGATCAAAGCCTAAATTAAATGTGTACATTTTATTTCATACAAACAATACAGCCGACTGATATTACATTCATTAGGTTATTTTTCAACATATTCTCCATATCGGTTTAGGCACTTAACGCTGCATGGGATGAGTTTGAATATTCCCTCCTGGTAAAAATCTGTCCTTGCATGTTCTGCCACGTTGTCGCGAAGTGTTTCACTTCCTCATCTGAAGCAAATCGACAACCTCCTAGGTGCTACTTCAAGTGAGGAAACAGGTGAAAGTCACTTGGAGCGAGGTCCGCACTATAGGAAGGGTGGTCAATCCTCGTCGGTAACGTTTTCTCTATCGGCCGCAAACTTTCGACACCATTCTGCAACATGCTGACGAGATATTACAGTCTCTTCGTAAACCTCTACCAGCTGCCAGTGAATTTCAGCCGCGGTTACATGCTTCTCCCACAGAAATCGAATAATGGAGCAGATTTCTTCGCGAGACCAGTTTTCCAAACGAGTCGCCATTTGTGTTTACCTATCACTAGCTCTGTAGGCGGCGGGTGGCTGAAACTCTGCACATTTGCCAACCGCATGTAGCACACTACTAATTTCTCTAAATGGACAAAATTCCAGGAATATCAGCCTTGTAACCTTAGTTTCTGATCACCCCTCATATAATCCATCTTTTATGCTTTCACTGATAAATGCTTGCACTGTGATTTGTAACCAGTATCTTTAACAATAACTTGTTTTCTGCAAATTTATCATATTTAAAATGCTAAGTTGTGTTTTCCAATTGCATTCAAAGTACAAAGATAAAAAATATTACAAAATATGTTACTGACTATCAAAACACAATTTATCACAGAGTTTTAACTATTTTCTAATAAATACTTTTTATACAATTGTTTATTATTATTTTCCATAACACAAGCAAACAAAAAGTTACAATATAAGCATTTTCTTCTCAATAAGAGACTAAATGTAATCCAACTTTGGACATGAATTATAACAATTTAAATTCTCAAATAAATATATTTACTATTCTTTTTAATAATAATTAAAACATATTTTTTTGTTTACATAATCTTCATGCTAATAACTACTATATTTCAATGCAAATCATACTTACAAGGACAATCCAACAATGGCAGGTAGCTAACACTAGCAGTGATTTGACGGATTACAGCACTAATTTCTTTATTAATGTCATTTATTTCCTTTGATTTAGATTCACTAAAGTTAAAAAAATAAAAACAAGTTGATAAGTGAAAAAATAGACACACAAGAAATAGTTATATATAAACTTATCTATAGATACACGCACATTGCTTTTCAATGTGAATCAATTGTGTTTGTATATTAGTCAGTATTTACTTCATAAAGTAGAAGACAGACAACAGTACTCATCCAATTTATTTAAACCATTTTCAAGGTTAAATAAAATAGGATGTGATGCCACTCAGCTATAAATATTCTAGAATTTCGATAAGATTTTTTAATGTCTATTTTTTTGTCTGCTAAGTGGTCTAAAACGCCTTCATTTCTCCAAAATGAAAAATTATATTATTATTTGATGAATTTACAATAATCTTTAACTTTATATACACATTTATTGTTATTTCACAATCATTTAGTTGATAACATTGTCTTATAGTATAAGTAAATTTCCATAATCTTGATGTTTATTATTATCCAAATGTATCATGTATGGAGAGCCATTATTTTGTTTTCTTTATATGTTTCTTGAGATCACTGAGCTGTAAGATACTGAGCGAATCCAACTGATGATGGTTAGGAAACCAGAAACAGCTGTCCTGGATTCCCGGTATCAAAAATACTAAAAACAGCTCAGTGAATCCTTACTTATGTGCGTTTATACTTTTTAAACCATTCATCTCAGTTTAAAACCATTGCGTTTTCAACCATTTATCTCAGAACCCCAACAAGTATCAATTCTGCAAACTGGCTCATATTTGAATAAAATTTAATAACTAAAATTGTGACAAAATCATATTTACATATAAGAAGTCCCATAAAAAAGCAATATTTGATCACATCATCTTCGTAACAATATTATATACATTTAGCAAGACAATATCAATCTACTAAATGAATTTCTTACAGTGATCAGCTTGTGCATTGTTTAAAAAAATGTTTCATTACACAATTACTCAACAGAATAAAGAAAAATGGAAATAAATAAAACGCACTTACTTACAAAAAGTTGAGAGAATTATAAACATGGTAATAATTCGACAGTTTCAGAATACTGTGTGGTATTCCTTCATCAGGGACAGCACAAACATATAGGACATAAGGACAACATTTAAGACGACATGATGAGGGAAGGTATGTCGACTCAACATATCTCAACATACCTTTCCTCATCATGTCGTCCTAAATGTTTGTGCCGTCCCTGATGAAGGAATACACACAGTATTCTGAAACTGTCGGATTATTACCATGTTTATAATTCTCTCAACTTTTGTAAGTGCATTTTATTTATTTCTATTTTTCTGTATTTCATTACACGCACGTTAAGCCTCCTTAGTAATTACTCAACAGCACAGATGATGATATTCTATAAAATGAAAACATAACAAAATCATCATGGGAAGTTAAAAATGATATCAGATGAAGATAGAATCTCCCCTTTGCAGTGGCACAGGTGCAGAAAAATCGTTTGATTTCCAAGTTGTTGTTTTTTGGGAGCAAACAATGCATGTGAAAAAGGTAGTGAATTAATGGATTGTGAGTGTTTCTCAAACAAGATCGTATAAAAAAAAAAAAAAATGCTTAAGGATGCAGTAATAAAAAGGATTGGAAAATGCATTACCCTTTATCAGAGGTGGAATTTTCATTTTCGACGGTGAAGTCCCATCTCTCTACAATTTCCCCAGTCTCTATGCTCCCTATAACCACCACCAATTTTTGAACTATTTTTTTCGTCAGCCATTCTAAAAGTAGATAACAAACATAATGAATATACAAATAATAATTTCTTCTTAAATAAAACAGATCTAGAACAGCAAAAAAACTGGAATTTACTATTAAACAACAGTAAATATTTATTAGTGCAAACTTCATTCTATACAATGTTCAAATACAAACTTAGTAAACTAGATAGATTAGGTTTTTAGTGAATATTATGCACTTTGGTAAATATTAGGCTTTTGCCTATAACATGGGACCTTGGAAAGTTTTCGCCCTGTATCAGAATAAGGAATAATCAAACATTACCTGAAGAATTTGAAACATTTTATAAACATTCTATAAATGTAGAAGCTGTGTTCAAGTACCCCAATTAACACGATTGATTAACATGATCAAGATGAAGACTTGCAATATCTGTGTTACTTGCTTCTATGAGTGAAAACTAGGCAACAACATGAACAAGGTTGTCGAAAAGATCAATTTCATTAGAGTGGAAGCCTTATCCAGGACAGTGATTGAAAATCCCCAAAACAGGTCAGGCTAAGAAATGCAACCAGTATTGCATTGGACTTGCTGCTGATACATAAAAAGCTTAATTAAGATACATCAGAATACAGACAAAAGCATCCTGAAGCTCTGCATGTCCACAATGGGCAAAGAAGCTAAAGAGATGATCAAGAATCTTGAATGTGAACTCTGTAAGCATTCTTCATGGACTTGACTCTGACCTACTAACTTGGCTCCAACTTTTTCTAGCATCTAAAGCACTACTTGAAACAAAGCTAGTAGCTTTAACAATCAGACTACCATTGGGCAAATTTTTAATGATTTCATGAGACCCTTCTTCCCTGATTTCTTTGGAAAGAAAAAAAAAAAAAGGCATCTCTATGCATGCTGATCTTTAGGAACACTATTAATTAATAAGGATTCTTATTATGATTGCTTGCTTTCAGTTTGCATAAGATTCTATGTTTCAAGTTCAAGATTTCTGCCTTTTCATTGCTTATGGGTCAATCAACTATTCTTTGTACCTAAGTTTGTCCCGAACACAAATTTAATAAATATTGTTTTTGGAAATAATTATTGGACTTTATTTTTACCCCAAAGTATTATTAGGTCATTGATCAAAAGCTTTAGAGTGACCGATGTTAGTTTAATTACGAATATTTTATTACTTTTACTGTAACTTAGGAGACAATTTTTCCCCGCGAGTGTTTGGTTTCCCTGGTACTTCAGAGACTTCGCAAACTCCTAAAGCGAATGTTTTAATACAGATTGGTATTAAATATACAAAATATATGTTAAATAGTAGTAACTGATAGTAAGGATATGCGACAATGACAGGGAAAAGTAGTCTGTTTTGTTTTGTCCCGCAGGGACAGTAACGCAGGGGACAAATTACCGCCATAATCTCACTAAATAAAGCAAAATATTGCTCTTCAAATTAAAAAAAAGTGTTCTGTTCATTATCTTAACTAAAACTTCATTCACTAATCGTTAAAATGTGCTCCATAGGAAGTTAGATTTTCAATTTTTGTTTGTTAGAAAATCATTACGTTGTCACTCGAGTTTAGTACAAAGAATAGTTGATTGACCCTTATATAAAAAATTAATACATTGATGATATGTATATTGATGCAAAGTCAAAAAGCCTTCCCGATTGGTCAGTTAAACTGCCCTGTGATTGGCCGAACCGGGAGGCCAATTGGCTGCATGGCTAGCTCTCTCTCCAAGTGACGGACCAGGAAGAAAGCTTCGAGCACCCAGTGAAGGACCAAAGAGAAAGCTCAGGCAGAAATTGAGAATCCCCCGAATATGTATATAACCTGTAAATAAATTGTAAATAAAGTGTGTGTGCCTTAAGTTGAAACTCTGACGCTAGTCCTTGTCATTCTTTCGACCATACATCAATATGAATATACAAATCTAGTAACTAAATGCTGTTATCTTATTCTTTTTCATGTAGTGAAAAAAAGCTATTGCTTTATTAATCAGTGTTATAGAAACTATTTCAAATAAACAAAATCTAAAGTAGGATAGCAAAGAGTCACAGACATGCTCCTACTTCTATTTTTAAATTTAAGAAAAGAAAGAAACAAGGCCCTGCAAGATAAGAACTAAATGAAAGAAAAACATTTGTCAATAGTTTCTTAGTTATTGTTGAAAGGGATTTTTTAGGACAGTTGTTTCAGATTTATTAACTGATTTCAGTCAGTTATTGCTCAAATAAAGAAACTAAGTAATAGAATATATAAGTATCAACAAAATGGTTCCACAAAAGGCAGAACAAGGAAACTAGTGATGACGCTCAGAGAAGTAATTAATGATGCACTGCACTAAGAAAAAAATTAATAACAAAACAATTAAGATTAAAAATATATATTAGGTGAAACCTTTTCATTTCTTATGTAACAAACTAATCCACTGATGTTATGTATATGAATTGTTACATATACATATATCTAACTAACTACTACTGTTATCTTATTCTTTTTCATATAGTGAAAAAGGCTAATTTTATGTATCAAATATGAAGCCTGCACACCTGGTTAATACCTGAAATTAAATTTAATTATAAAAAATTATTACATGACCATGGTTTAGTTCCAGATAGAGGAACCATTTTCAAGTGACTAGTACAAATTGGGCGAGTTTATATACATAAAGGAACCAGTAAAAACCAGGCCTGGCTGGTGGAGAGCCCTTACAACGGTCAACAATTTGTACTGGTCACTTGAAAATGGTTCCTGTCTGGAACTGAAACTCATGATTGTGTAATAATTTTTTGTAATTAAATTTTTATTTCAGTTATCAACTAGGCGTGCAGGCTTCATCTTCGATACACGTAAGCTATGTACCGCGCACGTAAAATGTTTCTGATTTTGAAAAAGGCTAATTGTTTGACCAGTTCTACTTCAGCTGATAATTCCAGCTCAGTAAAGTGAAGTAGTCAAAACTACGATCTTTTCATTCGCATCAATAATACATTAATAAAAAAAAATGCCATTTTAGTTACTCTTAAAATTCCTAAAATACCCTAACATAAGTGAAAACATGCAATATTTTTTTATTTGTAAATGATGAAAAAGATTACTAAACAGTAAAATATTACAATTATACATAAGGACTGCCATCGAATATATAATTGCCATTTAAAACAAGCAATGTTGAATGCTGTGTCATTAGTATATTTTGATATCATTAACAAATGAAAAGAGGCAAAATTAGAAATAAAAGCAACAACATCTTTCTTTTTCTTCTCTTAAACACAGCTATATTT
>JAFIDM010006943.1:28289559-28301775 GCA_023159025.1 Thereuonema tuberculata
GACAGTGGTGGGGGATTGGAATACATATACTAGTAGGAATAATGTTTTTCTGATTATTAATATTTTCGATTTCAGAAGCCACTATTAACATTTTAATTTTTTTAAAAAAATATTATTTTGTGGTTTATCAGTCACCTTTATTCATCATTATTATTTTTCTGTATCATTACATTTGGTCTCTATTGTCAGGGACAGCAGGCTTCCACTCAGTATCGTATATTAGCTCCTGGACTAAACTGAAGCTGCTTGTTTTCATTGATTAATTACATTTGTTGTAGTTTGACAATCACTATTTACAAATATGGAGATTATAGCAATAATGAAGAAAATGATTCAAGATTAATTGTCAAGCACCGTAAAAACAGCAAGTGACTTAAAAGCAATTACCTACATTTTTTAGAAGTATGGTGATATTGAATATCCTCTGAATATTGTTTCTTCCGCATCCACCCATCCCCAAGAAGAGTATCTGAGAACATGCATCCACATGCGAGAATATTGTCAATTTTCCAATACTTGTTAAGTGTCTGGCGTCATCTATTTATTCGTGGACAGGCAAATGGCTGGACTTTCTCAGTCCCACAGCAGGGAGCTTTAATAAAAAACCAACCAGATGGTGGAAATGGAAAAAGTACGTCATCAGAACTTTCTACAACTCGTCTCATAATCTAAGCCCGACCTCCACTTTTCTGATAAAATTGTCATATTCTTTAGGAAAATTTCCTCCCATACTACTGTATCCATAAATATTGAAGTATTTCCCCAGTTTCTGGCCGTGTCAACTGCAGTTAGTTTAAAAATGAAATACCAAGAATCAATTACTAACTAACAGGATGACATTTTCCAATTAAGACCTTGGCCTTTATTTGTTACCAGAGGAATAATTTCTGACTGCTTAAAAATGTAAAAAAGTTGAAAGACAGTATTTTAATATATGTTCTGAAGAAAATTAATATGACATTTAATTTATAATCATTTTGAAAATTTTCTTGGGAGAATATACTAAATTAACAGAAACAGTAATAATAAATCGATCTTTCACATCATAATTAAGAAAAAAAACTTTACTTGAGGCCTACTTTATATGAATAGTAATTTGATGACAAATGGATGGAAATTTGATGGCCATCACCTTTTCACCAACTTCCCTTCAAATGAGATGTTTTACATAACCATCCATCTCCTATCAAAACTCAGGGGAAGCTCTTTTACCCAGAATCCTTTGCTCATATTTCATAATACCGAAAGTCTACTTTAAACAATTTAAAATTATTTTTGAAATATTCTAATGCATGAGTATATAATGTATTGATAAAACAATGTTTTTATTCGAAGGATTATCTTATTACTGTGGGCATGAATGTTTAATAGTTCTTTTTTGAAAGAGGCAGGAAAATTACCAACTGTCATGCATCTTATTGTAGATGATAGTGAAGTGTAGTTTAATGGATTAGTAAATTGTTTTTCAGTCTTTCATAATAAAAATTAAATGCAGACTAAATTTCTTAAACTACAATGTAAATTTAATTTGCTGGAAATTTGATCAAAAATAAGAGCAGCACAATGAACAAAGAAATTGCCTTTCTGAATTAATTATGAGAGGGAATCGGGAACGGCCGTTTCGACCTGCAAGGTACTCATTAGCCCGATCTGCCCTCCCCGATAAAAAACCGCAGAAAGGCAAGAACTTAAGTGAAGGTCACCATCACACCTGGCAGTGACCCCCAAAATCAAAGAAACAACAATAATAAATGTTGTGCTGTAAAACACAACGAAAAACCTTTTCCCAATAACTGATGGGATTGAAGGCTTATTAATTCAAGGAAATTAAGTTTCCAACGAGGCGAATTAATCTACAACATAAATTTAACGTGCTGAAAATTTGATCAAAAATAAGAAAAAATAAAAATAACTGCAAGGCAATTTCTTTGTTCATTGTGCAGCTCTTATTTTTATTTTTTCTTATTTTTGATTAAATTTCTTAAACTTTGATCCAATTAGAAGCTATACAGAAGATATTAGCTTGGTTCTATGTTTCGCTACCGTAGCACTGCTTATCATAAAAAAAGCAGTGCTTATCATGGCCATCAGTAATTCCCATCCATGAAGAGCCAGCCTAATTCAAGTTTAATAACTTCAAAAATTCAAATCTTACAGGATTTGAACAAATTTGACACACATTAATAGATTGAGTTTTCTTGGCAAGTTCTAAAAAACCCATCTCAAAATGTAGAATTTTCTGTAAATGTAAATAATATGAAGCCTCCAGACAATGGGGAACGACCTGCAAATGATGAAAATCCTGAAAAGTCATTATCTTCGGATGGGGATTCATCGAAAAAAAGCTTTTTTGCCGAGGCTTTTGGAAAAGACAAGTTCTAAAAAAGTAGGTTGTACACTTACGTTACAACTAAAAAAAAAAATAGTGCAAACAGCATCTCAAGGAATTTTTCAAATAATCATTCTAATTATGATATGTAACATAACAACGTTTGTAATAAATTGACAACAAGTTAATCTTAAAATGAGCAAATCTTTAATATATATACATATACATGCACTGTCCGGCCACTTTTTTAGGTATACCCCTGCTGTGCGCACAAATGCTGTGTCTAACAACAACTCTTCAAGCCGGTGTGGGGGATGTTTTCCTGGCACACATTGGGTCCATTGATACTTCTGGAGGCACATCAGGATACTAGAGTGTACCTAAACATCTTAGCTGACCAAGTGCAACCATACATGTCAACAGTTTATCCTCATGCAGATGGCTACTTCCAGCAGGATAATGTTGCTGGTGCACAAAGCCCGCATCACTGTGGGATGGTTTGAGGCACATGACGATGACTTTTCCTTGCTTCAGTGGCCCGCTCAGTCCCCGGATCTCAGCCCGATTGAAAATGTGTGGGATGAGCTGGAACGGGCTGTTCGCTCCAGGCCTACACCTCCATCAAATCTTCAGGAACTGCGTGACACACTCATGACTGCATGGTACACAATACCTCAAAATGTTTGAGCATCTTGTGGAATCTATGCCTCAACGAATTCAGGCTGTTTTGAGGGCTAAAGGAGGTCCAACACTCTACTAGGACCAAATTTTCAATTGAGCTGAGATTCGGGGCTGAGTGGGCCACTGCAGCAAGGAAAAATCATAATGTTCCTCAAACCATCCCACAGTGATGCGGGCTTTGTGCACCAGCGCATTATCCTGCTGGAAGTAGCAATCTGAATGAGGATAAACTGTTAATATGTATGGTTGCATTTGGTCAGCTACAATGTTTATAGCTGATGTGCCTCCAGAGGTATCAATGGACCCAACATGTGCCAGGAAAACATCCCCCCCTCACACCATAACACTGCCCCCACCAGCTTGAAGAGTTTTGTGACACACAGCATTTGTGCGCACAGCAGGGGGTGTACCTAATAAAGTGGCCAGACAGTATATATATATATATATATATATATAAAAGGGAAATTTGAGGATATGTGTGTGGGTATGTTCTAATTTTAATTCCATCTGAAATTTATTACTCTGAGTGGCAAGCACTTTACCCAGTCCCAAGTCTGGATAGAGGAGGAGGAGGGCTGTGTATTAGGCTAGCCACCCAATCACGTAAAAGAACTGTGCTACAGAGCCGAAACAAATGAAGCCTCGGAATGATACGTTTTGGCAATGGAACTGGAACGGAATAAAGGATACAACTGGATCACAAAACAGATAGAAAAATAAGGAAAAAATACGAAATATAAGGAAAACGAAGAGGAGACATCAAAATAACAACATGGAATGTAATGACAATGAAACAAATCGGAAAATGAAACAATCTCAAATAATTGAGATTGTCAAAGAAATATTGAAATATAAGATTGAGCTCATGGCCCTACAAGAAATTCGATGGCAAGGACAAGGGAGAATCAATCAACAACAATACAGAATCATTTTAAGCGGCCCTAATAAACAAACTGGTCAGTTGGTACTGGATTCATGATAAGTAGAGAAACACAAAGATGTTTATTAGAATAAGAAACCGTAGGTGATTGAATATGTAAATTAAGGCTAAAAGGAAAATTTAGAAACATCACCATTATATCAGCTTACACACCAACAGAGGGAAAAGAAGAAATTGACAAAGATAGATTCTATGAACAACTTGATGAAGTTTGTAGTAAGTTCAAAGGTATGCTATCCTATTAGTTATGGGAGATTTCAACGCTAAGATTAGGAAAGATGAAGATCAGAAGCATAAAAACAACGAAAATGGAGATTTATTGACATAATTTGCAACCAGAAATAAACTGTTTATTAGTATATCGTTCGCACATAAAACAATCCACCTAGGAACCTGGAGGATACCAGGCATGAACAACAAAACAGATTTATCATATCTTGATTTCAAGACACCATCTCCCCTCTATCATAGATGTTAGGAGCTGTAGAGGCTCTAACTGTGATAGTGAGCAACACTTAGTGAAAACGATTATAAGAGAAAGATTGTCAAATGTGATGAAGATGGCAAAAACGAAGAAGATATGGGACATGCATAATCTTAGTGTAGATAGGGAGAGAGTTAAGGAGTACCAAGATAACTTCAAAACCAAACTGACCAAAATTGAAAATAAACACAGATAATAGCATTGATGAAAAGTGAAATAAAATTGAAGACACTATCAAAAGTGTCTGCTGCTGAAATGATAGGTGAAAAGAAGAGAATCCGCAATGAAGAATGTGACATTGTTGTAAAAGAGAAGAATAGAACAAGAGTACAAATGATGCAATTATTATACTAGAAGTGATCGGGAGAAATATAAAGATCTCAGAAGAAAAGCAAATAACCTGCTCAAAAAAGAAAAAAGATTAAGAACCAAATAAAGGAAAATGAACAACTTAATTCCCAAAATGAAAGCAGGAAGTTATAGGCTGCTATTAAAAAAATGAAAAGAGGATTTCAACCAAGAATTGATGAGTGTAAAGATAAGAAAGGAAATATACTAGGAGAGGAAAGAAAAATTGTGGAAAGATGGGCAGAATATTTCACAGATTTTGTTAAATAAAGATGCAAATGAGGAAAACAATCAAATGGAAATATGAAAGGGCACTGAGGAAGAAGAAATGATCAATATATCAACAATTAGTGAAGTTAAAGGTAAAATACAAAAAAAAAAAAAAAAATGAGAAATTAAAAAACGCCCAGATAAGATACGCCAGGAGTTGCAGAACTCCTGAAATATGGAGGAGATTCAATATGCTCAGTACTGCAAGATACAATATTGACTATAAGGTCCGAAAAAGAAATACCAGATATTGGATGGAATATTGTTATAAACTGCCCTATTTATAAAAAAGACAAATTTGATTGTAATAACTAGAGAGATTAATCTTGTTAATGTAGCTTAGAAAATTCTCACAACCATAAATAATGATAAGACTTAAAGAAATCACTGAAAAGATAGAAGAATATCAATGTAGATTTAGAACAAATAGAAGTACCATCGATCAACTCATTATCAGACAAATGATGGAAAAGTGCTATGAACACAATATAGACTTACATATGCTATTTATTGATTTTAAACAAGCATTTGAAATTGATTAAAAATAAATAATCTAACAAGTACAAACATTAAAACATTAATATACAAAACGTTCATCAGACCTGTGGTTACATATGGAAGTGAAATGCGAATGCTTTGTGAAAAGGATAAAGATATCTTCTTTCAAATTTCCTCAGGCTAATAAGAAGAATTTGTGGTCAAGTCTAAGAAAATGTTATATTGCATTCTCCAAACACCAAAGAAATTAATCAGATACTAAAAGAAGAAGATATTGTCAGGCTCATAAAAGAACAGAATAAGATGGCTAGGACACATTGAGAATTTCGTATGCCAACAAGAATTTTGAAAGAAAAACAAGAAAAAAAAAAAAAATAAAAGAAAAGAAAAGAAAAAAGGAAGACCAAGATTAAGATGGGTGGATAACGTAAGAAGATCTGACTATCATGAAAGTGAAAGGTTTGGAAAGCTTAGTCAAGGACAGATGAGTATGGAGACAAGTTGTGGAGGAGGCTAAGGCTCACAATGGTTGGTAGGTATGTTCGAACTGTTCAGCATATTTCCCAACATCTACAAACTTGAAATTTGGCATATGGGTAGGTTCTGTTGTGTCGACATGTGACAATAAACTTTATTGGGAGGGAGGGGGATTGATTGATGGATGATTCTAAGCAAAAAAGTTCATAGGAACAAGGGTCCTATTCCGAATGGTTTCCGAGAAATAGTGGTTACACAATATACAAAGGCATCAAGAAATTACATTTCTAGTAACTTCTAAGACTAAACAAAACTATAATTAAGAAATAAAATTAATTAGAAAAGTAAAACAATTTATAAGTTATAATACCATATCTCTTCCTTAATTCACTTCTTTTCATTATATTTTGAGTACATATATCTTCCTCTATTAAAAAATTAAAATTAAAATAAAAATGGCAAATTTTCGGAAAGTTACATTCTTCCCCTTTTCAAGCCTAAAATATAAATATGATTTTAAACAATTTACAGATGTTATTTAGCATGTTGTCAAACCATTATATTTTTCTGAATAGATTCATAGTATAAATATTGTAGTAAACAATACCATTATCGTATTTACTAATACAGCTTTTAAAACAACCCAATCATCCTAAATCTAATTTTTCGATCTGATAATACAGTTTAATATTGTAGTAAATGATATTATCAATAAAGCTTCTAATTAAACCATTATAAATCTAATTCTTCAAATTTAACAATATTTCTGCAGTTTATGTAGTATATTACCAATTCATTTGCCAAATTACTTAAATTAATATTTACATCAATTCCTTCATTTCTGTTTATGTTTTTAACTTTAGTATTAATAGAGGAAGATATTTTTACTTTTTTAATAGAGGAAGATATATGTACTCAAAATAGAATAAAAGAAGTAAAACAATTGCTATAACTTTTACTAAAAAACTTTTTTTTTTTTTTTTAAAAAAAAAAAGAAAAAGAAAGAAATTAAAATGAAGGTAGTTAAAGGAATTTCATAAATATTTAATAAAAATCTGACAATTTACATTGTTTTATGATTTCCAAAATCTTCCTTTTAATTTTATCAAGATCCAGGTTTTGTTTTTATCTACAAAAATATTCAAACTTTAAAAAGAAATTAGCTCTAAAAATAGTTTAACAAAGTATTCTTTTTTTAGTCACTGTGCACAATTTTTATTACAAAAAACATTTTAGATGTATATTTAGAAATATGAAGTTAAAAACAGAAAAAAAAAATTTACAAAAGTTAATTAAAGGTAAAGATGAGATTGTTCATTAACTCAAGTAAAGATTAAAATAGAATTTAACACTTCATTAGTCGACATTTTTGTAGCTCACAACGGCCTCTACTTTGTGGATCGATGTAGAGAATGATTTTAATTTCACTTCCAAGGAATTGTTGATTAAACTGGGAGCAGTGTCACTCCATTCTGATGTGATATCAACATTCTTGTCTGTGTAAATATGCAGATCAAAGGCACCTAAAATAAAAAAAAAAAAGAAGCAACCAATACATTAAAAACATAACACTTCCAAGATATATTCTAATAATTTTAAAAGTTAGGATTTGATTGTAACAGAAATCCAAGTTTATTCTCAGTTTTTTTAATCTACCTCTACCGTATTGCTATAATAGTCTGTTTAGCATCTATGTTATTTCTACAGGTAAATTTGAAGGTTTTTTTTTTCCCCCTTTAAATAAATACTGAATAAAAAAAAATAATATTTGAAATGTTCATTCAGTAATACAGGCAGTCCATGGGTTACGGACAACATGACTTATAGCATTTCATACTTACGAGAAGGCTTCGAAGTTTTCCCCATAAGGATAATTTATGTTAAATAACAATCCGGGAACTAGTTTCTTCCATATATGCCAAACCCGCATGGCATAAGCAGTTCGTTGGTGCAGCATCCTTACACTAGTGGATAGTCTCATTGTTTATTTAGTCGCATCACTTTTATTCGATTTTATGAGTACAGAGGTATTATTATTATATAAAAATTTTCCTATTCTTGGATTTCCCCAACTAAGACAACATGGCAGGTCAAGGACCAAGTTGCTAAGTGTAAAAAAGTGTGCAAAAAGGAGGGGGGGGGGCTTATGGATGTGTGGTTGTGTCCATAATTTCCTAAATATGCAGGTTGTGTCGAGTACCACAGCCTTCTGGAGTTGTATACGAATATTTTTTTGAAGTCCTAGTTTGCTGAGACTGTGGTGTAGTGTGTGATGCACCAGACCAGTGGAGGACAGGATGACTGCTACAACACTTACTAGGTCCTGTCTCCACTGCTTCTGGAGCTAGTATGTTAGGCTCGTATGTTATATTTACTGAACTTGTCTGAGTGAGTTATTTACATGTTCTTTATGATAGGCACTGCAATGTCAATGAAATAATAAGGCATACAAACAGACCTATTATTATTATTATTAGTGCCACATATGAGCCATTTTCATTACTACAGTATGTGTGCTATTTATCAGGGATCAGACTTACGTACAAAGCTGATCTAAAGACTTCTCAGGAATGTAACTCGTCATTAACCCAGGGACTGCCTGCACTGCTTCAGATAAAACAGCATAAAGTTTTTGTTTCCATGAAAACTTTCTTTTTTTAATACAAATTGTAATAAACTTTAAAAAAATAAATTTAATATTCAAAAATTGTTACTACTAAAATTTCAAAATAATGCCTACTTTAATTTCACTATATTTTTTCTCTCTTAGCGAGAGACTTCAGATGATAGAGGACAATGAATTATTCTTCTTCCTCATATTCATTTGGATAACAAAATGAATTAAACATAATAAAAATTAGACATTTCATATCTTACCTAATGCTACATAATAACAGTTCATCTTATATCAATAACAATTATGCCCATTTTCCATGCAGTGGTGAGACCAATCAGAAATTTTCCTTTTATTATTTTTAAAAGCCCTAATGTGTTCAGGCAATCTCTCTTTCGTGGTCCTGTCGTTGCTTCCAAAATATACACTTCCACAATCTTCACATGTTAAGCTATATGCTACACCCATATTGTGAAGAATGTTTCCTTTAACATTCCTTTCTGTTTTAATCACTTTATTGCTTTCATAATATTGTTACCTGGTGATTTTTCCCAGTTTGTTTCCCCCCCGAAGGCGGACTCTTCCTTGCCCGGTGCTCGGTTTCCCCGTCACCTCTGAGGTTAGTAGACCGTTCCAGAGCTGATGGCGAGGCAGAACGCCGGGATATAATGGAGCGTTCCACCTTGGAAAGACAGTTCGTTTCCGCGGCACGAAGCCGCAAGGTCGACTCCAGTCTGGAGAAAGGTAGCAGTTAGTGTGGCGGCAAGCCAGCCGCAGGGAGAAGCTCTCCGTATTCGTTTGGAGCTAGGGAAGGAGTGTGAGTGTTTCGGCCACGACTGGCCAAGGGGGAAAGGATACTCCCCAGTTAAGGACGCCTACAGTACGTTTCCGCGGCACGAAGCCGCAAGGTCGTCTCCAGTCTGGAGAAAAGTAAGAGTACGAGAACGCAGTAAGACGAGGCCATCACCAACGCGGACGGCAAAATCGCCCTTCCCCGCCTGGAAGCCTGAAGACCGGCCGAGCGAAGGACACGCCGCCGGTAAGAGAAGGAAGACACAGTGAAGATAAGTTTAGCGGTGAAAGCCAAATCGCTCTCCCCGCTAAAGCATCACCCGAAGCCGGCCAACGGAAGGACCGTGACCGGCAAACGAAGACCGAAGTCCGAAGACCGAGACAGGCCTTCCCCGAGGTGAAGACGGCTTGCCAGGCCAGCAAGTCAGACCCTTCCCGTCGCCAAGTGATCTGAAGTACGTCAGACGCAATGCCGTGAAGTCGACATCGACCCTCACCTGACCCCCACCCACCCCGTTGCTGACGATTTTGGCCAGCGGTAAAATCGACAGGCAGCAATATTATTCTATTATTTTCTTTGCAAAAATACCTAACATTTTCATTTAATTCAAAACTTAATGGTAATTTAATCACTTTATTGCAAACTTTGTCTTGTTCCTTTCTTTTTACTTTATCTCTAAAAAACTTTTTTACACTGTTTAAGAAAAGAAGTGTCTCGCAAAGAGATGAAATATAGTGAAATTAAAGTAGGGGTTGTTTTGAAATTTTACTAGTATTCGGTTATTTGAATATATCGAAGAAGAATTAACAAAAACTGTTATTATATATTAAGTTTTCTTTCAAGAATTAAAAAAGAAAAAGTTAAAATATACAAATTAAAGAACCCATAAGTATTGGGAAATTGTCAAAAGTTATCAAAGTGATATCACAGCTGACAAACAGTACTCTGAATTTAATGCAAAGTTAAAACGACTGTCAAATTATATTTGTATTTAAGTAGTAACTTTAGATACTTGTCCAAAAGGTTCTTAGATGAAAACAAAGAAATTATCTATTTTTAAACTCATCATTTGAAATTTGGAACTTGCTGCATTTATGTTTTTTGTATTATGTGGAGCATATTTATTGAAAGCTAGTATGTTGGTTGTTTAGTACTTTTAAACCAAAAAAAAAATGTTTACAAGTGATGGTGTAATATCAGCTTTCGAGAGTTCCTCATAATTTTGTAAATAAATAAATATGAAATTTCATTTGTTAAATATTAGGTAGAACAATAAAAGTCTATAAGTTAAAACTTCTGAATTTAAAATTAAATCTACCAACATTTTCTGCAATTGTGTGTTGGCAGCTGAAGCAAAAATATTATTCTGTATATGGTTCTTGGCATTCAAAGCAATGAAATTCATATCAGAATAAAAAACCACCGTAGTTTAGATTTTGACAAAACTTCCTATTACGGTAGATTTTATAAATTAGAATATTTTCATTGCACATTGAAGAAATCATTTCCCTCATGATTATATTTTGTGTCTTAAAAAAAGTGTCTTCCTTTATTTATTTTTGATAGTATTTCCCTGAACTATGCACCTTTTATTTTATTGTTTAAGCTACTATTCAAAAATGTCGAAAATCATGAAAGTAGAAATTTCTGAAGATTTTCTGAGAAACAAAGTTAATAAATTTCTGAATTTGGTAGAAGATACAGCAGTACAATTCATTCTAGTAAATATATTTTACACAGTAGAACTTACTTTACTTACTTAGTTAAAAAAATCTGGTTAACCCCATTCTATGGTAAAATTAAATTTCAGGTTTCTTTTCTTCTTAAGTTTTTGTATATAATCTTTATGTTAATACATTAATTGGCCGAATAATACAAACTGCACTTACATGGACGATCCAGCAAAGGTAGATAGCTAATACTAGCAGTTATCTGACGAATGACAGCACTGATTTCTTTGTTAATTTCGTTGATGTCCTTTGATCTTAATTCACTAAAAGAAAAAGGGTTAACACAGTTAAAACAAGACACAGACATTATTAAATAAGCAGCAATTATTAATATTATTTGAATAACTGTACAAGGATTTTTCAATAAAATCAATCTATCCCCCTAATCATTTAATAAATGCAAAACTTTTATTAGTTCCTTCACACACTTTTACAGTACCACAGAAATTTCTGATACTTGTTTTGTCCCTCTACCTTAAAAAGGTCCATTATGCAATTTTCTACTGTATTTTCCATTCTTCAGAATTGTACAATATCAATGTGGCAAGTGATTCTTTCTCAAAAATTGCACTGGGAGTGGGGATGGGAAGATAGATTAAAGATAAGCTTCATATTTCCATCAAAAAAAAAAAAGTCAAATTGTTTACTATTTTCAAACCAGGGGCAGACTTTTTCAAAGGCAACAATCAGTATAACACTGAAATATTTACAAAACTAAGACTTAGTATCCAACAACAATAGCAAGGAAAAAAGGGTCATTAAATAGCTACTGCAGCAGCACTTTTGGAACCCACAGAAACATTAAGAATCTTTGTAGAAAATGCATCATTGTTTTAATGTTTCTTCATCCTTTCTATTTCAACACTGCAATTTTTGACCATGCTCGATTTAACAAATCAAGAATCCATTTTTCCAGGACTGTTTCCATGATCAAATTTTAGCCCAAATGCAGTGAAAGAAAATTCTGAAAATGCAATTAACTTTTCATGAAACTAATAAAATTTGTAATTTTTCTATCTCATGTTTTATATTTGCTTTTAATATAAAGATGG
>JAFIDM010006943.1:28301875-28314534 GCA_023159025.1 Thereuonema tuberculata
TGCGAATGAGCCCATTGGGACTACGCAAAGTACTCAAGAGGCATGATTTTCCTTTCTTTGTGCCCATACTTCCTTCATTCTTCTGCTGTGGACTTCTTTTCTCTCTCGAGACCATGTTGTTCCAGTCTTCTTCTTAGGTCTCTCCTCCTGGTCAACTTGCCACTTGTAAATTTTGGACCCGAAACATTCAAAAATTCGAAACAATACAAATTTTTTGGTCTAAGTTTGTTTTTTTCCTTTCAGTAACAAATTTACTATTTAATGTCTTATGATGCAAGTTCCAGGAACGCTATACAAAATACAGTGGAATCTCGCTATTCGTTCACAATCCGTTCCAGGAGGCAGTTCGAATGGTGATTTGTACGAATGGCGAATCATTTTTTCACATAAGATATAATGTAAATTGGATTAATTCGTTCCAGACCCACAGATGATTGCTTATTTAAACCTTTGTAACGGTCACTCCTTTTTGCCACATCAGCTTCTCTTATTATGTCTTTCTTTTTCAGTATAGACGATGTGGTTGATTTCGCCATGCCATACTGAGTTGCCAGGTTCCACTTTCAAACTTCGCAACAAAGTAAATTTCAATTCAATTGTCCTTCTCACTGCTTTCCTTTTAGGCTAATTGAATCAGTAATCTTTTTTGGACCCATGGCTGCACTATTTTTAATAAGAATAACAATAAAATAGCACAAAGTTTCACGAAGCTTGCGTGGATGATGTGTAGCGTACGGAAGCTAGCACGAGACTGAGCTGAAGCGACTGCATGACGCAGCCAGTAACAAGGTCACGCTGTCCGAATCACGGGGCAAGCATACGAATGGCGAATTGAATTTTACTTGAAAAAGTTGGACGAATAATGAGTTGTGTGAGTAGAGAGGCGGACGAATGGCAGGGTTCCACTGTATAATTTTAAAAAATCTCTTGACAAATACTAAAAAAGGACAACATCTTTAAGTTAGGGGTGGGGGAAACTAAGCTTTCATGGCCTTTCCCTAACTATCTCCAATAAACACCATGATGTCACAAACCCATCAATAAACAGACACTAAAAATTAGCCTTTTAATATTACTAATCTATTAAATCGGACAGTCTGGGAATCAACTTATATATTTGCTAAGTTCGTCTGTCTGTCTGTAACTCGATATAATTAAGCTAGTAAGATAGATCCAAGGTTCTCAATGATACCATTGAATCAAGAGTACACAAATAGGATAAATTATTAGTTCATTTTGTCATTCCATGTTGTTTCTATGAAATTTTAATTGAAATTCTAACAAAATATATGTTCAAAACCAAATAATTTTGTTACCACTGCACCGATTTTAATGAAATTTGGCATACTTACTCAGTTTTTTACGCTGATTTTGAAACTCAAAACCATTTTTGCCGCAGAAGCTTCGTTCACAAGTTAGCACAGTATTTAGATTATACAAAGGTGAGTTTTAAATGCCTTTCGGCGTTAAGAATAATTATTATTTTTGACTCTTTAGATAAATTAAACTTTAGATATGGTTGGTATTTCGTTTTTCCTTTTTGGGTGGAAAATGATCCTTTAGATTAAACTCTCAGAACCTATATTACAGATGTACAGGTAAGAAGTACACCTAAATAGGTCTGATAAACAATAAAAAAATAAATAAAAAAAAATTCAAATCAAATCATCAATTGAATCAAATATATATAGATACATATAAATTTGCTAAGTTCGTCTGTCTGTAACTCGATATAATTAAGCTATTAAGATAGATCCAAAGATTCTCAATGGTACCATTGAATCAAAAGTACTCAAATTGGATGAAAATATTAGTTCATTGTGTCATTCCATGTTGTTTCCATGAAATTTTATTCTTGGGAACTGACCTCTACAACTGAAATTCTAAAACAACATATGTTCAAAACCAAATAATTTTGTTACCACTGCATCCATTTTAATGAAATTTGGCATACTTACTCAGTTGTTTACGCCGATTTCGAAACTGAAAACCATTTTTGCCATAGAAGCTTCGTTCACAAGTTAGCACAGTATTTAATTACATTTACTTTATATTTTATAGTTGATAATAAAATGATTTTTCAGATTTTTTTATGCCTCTCGTCCGACAGGCTTTGCTGCTAGTATCATATATAACCAGACAAATCACAGCACACCAAGAATAATGACAAATGGCAATAGCCATACAGTGGTCAAAATAGATATGGTATATTGCAAAAATAATAAGGAATAATCAGCATTACCATTTTTCAGCATATTATTAACAAGCAATGTAGGATAGGCATATGCAAGAAGAATTAAAAGTTAGGACTTACGCAAATTAGCAGAGCATGTACATAATTATCAGAAACTAATGCGATGAAAGTCTGGGATGAAATTCCATTGATTTACATGGAAAACTGTTAGTGCTCCAGTAGGGCATGTGTTTACCTGAGATAGCTAGTACACTTTTAACAGCAAAGAGACGGAAGATCAGATTTGTTCAGTAGTTCTTGTGGGATTTGTGCCATTTCGGGATGAAGGCCATCTCTATCTGATGAAGCTTTATGGGAGGAGGTTTGTGTTGTGTAATATGTCTTATAAGGACATTCCAAGTATGATCAATCGGATTTAAGTCTGTTGAAAATGCAGGTCAATCCATATACTCGATCCCTTCATCCTTGAGCATATTGTTCACTTTCTCTGCACAGTATGGAAGTATTATCTATGAAAACAGAGGTTTCTCTAATGCTCCTGCTTAGAGTACAACTGTATGTCGCAAATCTCATCTCTATTTCTTACAGCAGAGATCTATTTTGGATGATGTGTAGACCAGTGCAAATGCCAGCACTGATGCTCACCCATAGTATGATCCCTCCACCACTGAAGGAGCCCCTTTTCATGCACAAGACCCGAATTCTCCAATATTCCTTATACTCCCAATACGCCAGACCAGGAGCTAATTTATTTTTTGTTGTAGCCTGAACCGTGACCCATCAGAGAACTAGTCTTTGTTCCAAGGATGCTCTGCACCCACATTCTATGGTCGCCCTTGTGTTCTGCAGATGGAGGCACACATACCATTAGCCATAGATAATACAGTGAAGCTGGATTTGTATAGTTAGGATGCACCACTGTCATCTTGCGACTGCAATAAACTGATCCTGTAGCTGCGTTGCATTATATTAACAGTTCCTTTGTGTTAAGGTGGGCTAATATCGATTATCTCATTGTTATAGATGAGGGTTGAGACTGCCCTGATCTTTTCACTGTCCTCATCTCTTGGAAGCAGTTCCACAGTTGGCTTATGATGCTTGGGGATGGACTAAATGCCACCACTACTGTCATCTGTTTTCCATCCAGCTTACAGTCATTCTATTGCTCTCCAAGCTGTTTATTCAGACAAATCATGTTGCAGAGACATTGTCAGTGAAGTTACACTGACAACTACAACTTTTTGCTGAACAACAATCATCCACTGAACTCAATATTTATAGCCATATTGCACTGCAGTATAATCCCTGTGATAACAGGAATGCTTTGCTGATTTGCATATTCGGATAACTTTTTATTTCTTTTTGCATATGCTTATCTTGCATTATTAATAAAACCCCAAGAATTAATGATACTGATTGTCCCTTCCCGATTTCTTTTGTAATATCCCCTAATTATTTTGACCAGTGTACATTTAGGAGGAGGATATGAATGAATTTAAGTACTATAGTACTTTAAGATGTATAAAAATCATTTAAGTCATACAGGCAGAAATTAACATGCAGTTTAATATTACGTTATTTGATGAAGTAAAATTATTTGAAGCTTAATTTGTTTTATGAAAACAAACAAAATTTAGGAAAGGCCCAACAGTCAGCGAACATTTTTGTTTATAACTAAAATAGGAATAGTCAATGTGAACTGTAAAACTTGTAAAGTTAAAATTATTTATAATGTTTATACTGTACTTTCACTACATATAGTATTGAAAAGGAATAAAAAAAGGCCTTACCCTTTTTCATTTACAGTATTTTCATATTCGATGTTGAAGTCCCATCTCTCTAGAACTTCCGAAGTATCTACACTACTTATAACCACCACTAATTTTTGAACTATTTTTTTTGTCAGCCACTCTGAAAATATATAAAACAAAATAACTCAATAAAACAGCAACACGATAACATAAGTTTACAATTGCAATTTATAATAGTAATATTTAATAAATATTTATGTAATGATATATTTCACCTGGGGCCTTGAAATATCCAAACATAGCAAATTTAACTGCTTTAAAGATGTAAAAAATGGCATAACCTTTATGCAGGATTACCAGATATGTGTAGTTTTGAATAAAAGCAAAGAAATAGAACATTGATTCCTAATTTATCAAATTACATTTGTAATTTTATCAAAATGCCAATTTTTCTTCTTTAGTTTCAGAGATGATATTCATATTTTTTTAAAATACTGTTCATGTGTTTAGTCTTGTACAGGAAAGAAACCATTCATCAATCAATCTTAAGTCATTGGTTTTTCTTGGAATCTTTTCATTTGAATCAGAAGCTGTTCTTAATCCATAACTTGGTTAACATCTAGAATATCATTTTGATGATGAAACAAGCATCAAAAATACAGTGCAACTTGGATAATTCGAACGTCTTTAATTCGAAATTGTGGTTAATTCGAAGATTTCTCTTAGTCCCTTGAATTTCTTATTAAATCAATGTTAAAAAATCATGGATAATTCGAAGTTCAACTTCCTTAATTCGAAATTTTTTATAAAAAACTTCGAACCATAACGACTTTTTGGCGTTTCATCGTTAAGAAATTCGACACTTGACAACTGAAATCCCCTTCCAGTCACCGTTCGACATATCACGCCATTCGAGCTTCCTGCTGTCAGTGTCACCATGTCTTTCAGTAAACCACGCATGTACAAGAATTTAACGCTCGCTGAAAAGGTCGCTGTCATTCGCGAGATGGAAAAGGATGTGAAGAAGAAATGCCAAATCGCCAACGAGTACGGGATAGCACCCAATTTACAATTAACTTACAAACCAACGTAAGTGAAGCTGAACATGCTTGATGATTTTGCTAATCTTAAGCGACTGAATTCTACAAAACAATCAGACATTGCACAATTTTTTGAAAAACTATAATTTTCTGTATTGAATGTAATATGTACTGTAGCTTACGTAATACAAATCTTATTTTGTTTACATACATATAGTGTTTAAGTCTTTCATACCATGATCTTTCTGAATAACTATTCACTTATTGACAGGATAATCTTTTCAAGCATTCAGTGGACCTGAAAAATTAAAGTTAAAAGATGTAACTTGTTTAATTCGAAGTCTTGGATAATTCGAAGTTTTGTAGTGGTCCCTTCAGCTTCGAATTATCCAAGTTGCACTGTACTAAATTTTGGTTAGATACCGGTTACGAAAAATAAAAACTTATTACTTTTTCATTTTCTTAACAAAAAAAAAAAAAAAGAAAAAGATATTTTTACTTCTTGCACCTTCTGATGGAAAGTTTTCATATTTGAAATTCTTTAACATGGCAGCATTAATTCCCTAACATAAAAACAATTGGAATATATTAAAAAAAATTGCATTCAATTTTTGAGAGAAAAAAAGTATCGGCTGAATATCTTTCCACATGAAGTAGTACAGATGCACAAAAGATCAATACCTGAAAAACTAAAACTTATAAAAAGTAGAACGGATTTAACTTTTTTTTGCCTTTTCAACCTCTTGAAAATTCAGAAATTACACCATTTTACATTAGTCTTCTCTGCCTTTCTCGTACAAGTTAGAATTACAATACTGCAATAAAGAAATTGAAATGATAAAAGATGCTTGTTATCATCATCATATTATGTAAGTGAAAAAAATAGTCATCTTGAAATTTTAAAATTCAACATCAATCAACAAAGCAGTAGCTAAGAATGTGTATGCTCAACTTTGAACTCTCGATGAAGATGATTCGAGTAGGCCTATATATTTTTTTTGGTTTTACAGATTATGAATTTAAATTATCTCACTGAAAGCTTATCTAAATTATATAGTCACACACTATAATTTAAGATACTTTTGTAAAAATCATTAGTGGAAGAAGCAAGAGAAATTATGGTACTTTTATCAATATTTATACAATTTAAATTGCTGAAAAAACATTCTTATATTACATAAAAAAAATGCAAGCATCAAATTAATAACATTTTAACATGCAATCTAGCAATAAATCCACTGGAAAGATTACCTTGAATTTGATTGATAACGTTAGAAAGATAAGCGTTGATTTCTTCATTTGTTGATACTAATAATGTGAGGCCATATTTCTGCACCATGGTAAACGATTCAGAAGGAAAAATTCCTCTTTGATATAAGATGCTATGTACGCCATAGTCTGAAATAAATAATAGCACATTTAATAATAAAAATCAGTGATAAAGTAGAGGTATCAAGCATTTCAATGTGTTTTTGTGCGGAAGTGAACAGTGTAACTGTGTTTTGAAAGATCTGAATTTTCATTTCCCCTATTTAAAAATTCCCCATCAAGAATTATAGAAAAATAATTTGCACATTAACGTCACCTGGAAAAGAAAAATGAAATTGTAATAAAAGCATATCAAAATATTATAACTATAAAAAAATGATAAATATAACTATTTAAATTTTAATCGGAAGGAATATGGAATCTCCAAGAATTAAACTTAAAAAAATATACATTAAAAATAAAATATAGAAAATTCATGTTCCAGCCTCTGCTAGCCTCAATGAATTTTTCATTCGCAATTAAATAAAGCGTCTAAAAATATATTAGCACATTAAAAGGTTGTGACCCAGTGTTTTAACACTGTGTTAAACACTGGATCTCAACCTTTTAACTTTTTAAATTCTTTCAAACTTCCTTTTTAAGTTGCATAAAGTAATCTAGTTATATATAAATATATATATAAATTATAATTTTTTTTGCTAAAATTAATATTTTTAATTAACAAATTCATGCACAAAAAATGCTAAAGGTTTTCAGCAACATTAACACTCGTTTCAATTTTTAAATCAAGTTTCTTTCAAATTTTCGCATAATTTCTAATAAAAAAAATTACAAGGCATTGTTAGCAATATGAAGAAAGCATCTGATATCTTGATACAATTGATATGGAGGACTATCTTTGTTTTTAAATAACCTTAGTGCACGCTGAATTTGTTTACTTTCATATTACAGCTTATTAAGTTTGCTTATTAGCTAAAACAATGCAATGATAACATCATTCATAAATCTCAACAGATAAAAAATAAAAGTGCATTTAAGGTTGTTTTTTTTGTTGACTGAAGAGCCAACCAACTATCTTCGGGGATACTTGTAAGTATAAAATTCTCGCTTTAAACGAAGTTTTTTTACTAATTTAACCCTAATTAACTGTGAGAGAACACTCACTAAAAAATTCAGCTACAATCTCTGAAGATCCTTTAAGTGTAATTGCACTTTTGGACTGAGTGCCGGCTGCCACAGACATTGTTTACTTCACCGAAATTAGCGCCGAAATTTTGAAGTTAATTGAAAGCTAGACCGCATACTGCAGAGCTCTAACTTGTGATTGGCTTATACTAATTTGATTTAGAAAGAGTTTGATTACTATTTTCCAATATCTTTGCATCAACTTGTTGAAAGAACATGTATTAAATTTTAAAAATATAAGCCGAATGATATTGGATCTAAATTAAAAATGGATAATTATCACCATTTGCTGCACGTTACCCGTTATCTACTTCCGGTCCTACACGCTGGCTGCTGCCAATCGCAAGGTTAAGGTAAGCGTTCTATTTTATTAATTAATGTTATAATTTTTTATTTTGATTGTATTTTGGTTTGCTTGTTGGTTTAACAGATTCTAGTCGTGTTATCAACGCCTCCGAAAGAAGTCTTTTGAAAATGTGAGTGGCATCATTCAAAATTGATTTATTATTTTTTTCCCCCTGTTGATGATGCCCTTGGCTCAGCTGCTGTCATAGGAGGTGTCCGTGCAAACTCCACTTAGGCCCATGGCGAGCAAATTGGGCGGAGAAATTAATATTTCTAGGTCCTTTTCTTGTCATTACGCTTTTATTTTGGGGTTGTCATTGCTCCTAAGCCTAAACTTTGATGTTTCTCAATATCACCGTCGAAGTAGCGGAGTCAAGAGCATCATCTGGACTTGATTCTATCAGGAACTTGATGCAATTAAGAGTTTGAAAGATCAATTGTTTTAATTAATGTTATCCCATATCCTACTGGCATTTGAAAGTAGAAGACTTGGAGCGGTTCTAATTTTTCATTACTTCCACTCCCTTAGTCTTACAAGCAAATCACACATCCCACTTTTTCCCCCACTTTTCTTTTTTTTTAAATGTAAAGTCAAAACAAGGCATTAATGACGAAAAATAAATCTCATAAATGTTTTTCGTTCAACAATTTTCAATACAAACAAAATTGAAAGAATCGTTAGTGCACAAATAAAAATAAAATAACAATAATAAAAAAAGAAAATATTTTTATTTGCTTTTATTTTTTTTTTCTTAAAAATAAAAATTTCAGCACAGATTTAGAAAAAAAAAAATCCATACCAACCTTCTAGTAAAGCTCGATTTTCTTCAGTTACGTAAAGCTTAAATAAAAGGACGAACTATTATTTTTAATGTATAAAATAAACAGCATTTAAAAAGTTTTATAGGAACAGACATTTCATTATTTATTTATTTATTTTTTGGATTTACTGTTCTAACGATTATGAATTTCAATGACATGTTAAAATACTCTTGCCAACGTGTATAAGTCCTTGTTTGTATTTTTTACCCCCACTTAGACTCCCACTCCCTCCCTCCCTCCATTTATCTCTCGCATCCTCTAGGGGTACAGACACAATTCATAAAAATTATTAATATCTCTATTGTCATTCATTTTTTTGTTTTTGTTTTTTTTTGTTGAATGTTGTTTCGTTTTCACTAAAGAAAAATCTTTTTATTTTATTATTAACCATTAAGTTATTGCTTCAAAAATATTCCAGGTTCTTTTAAATTTATGAAGCCATTATTACGTGGCTAACAATGTTTCCATGATCTTACAAAAAGAAAGCATTCACAAATAGTCATTATTAACTACGTAATAATGATCACCGTAAACTTAAAATGGACTAGGATTAGCAAAACAAAAGTTGTATATCTTAAACCTTTTCAGCTCAAAATTAATATTTTTATTGGCATATTCCAAAGGTATAAAGAAGAAATAATCAATTTTGGTTCACATGATTTTTTTAGGCTTTGATTTTTCCAAGTTTCTTTCTCATCTTTTGGTTTTGTTTGTTTGGTTTTTTTTTTTTTTCCACTTTGTTAAAAAATATTCTAATGCTTGTTTATTTATCCATGTTATTTTAAAATTGATTTAAAAAAGGTTAAGAAAAGCCTCTTCGTTAAAACTTAACTGTTTTGTGCGATATCAGATTTTTAATTTAAATTTTCGCAACACAGAGACTCTCATAGAAACTTCCAATGGTATAATTTTCAAATTGATATAAATTGGAACAAGTTTATTAATAATAATAAAATACCTATAAAAATTATTCTTTGAGTTAAAAAAGTTGTTATTTAAAATTTAAGATTTGTGTTATTCAAATTTCTGCCAATAAAGGATAATTAGTATCTGTCCTGAATGTAAATGGCGTAATGTATTTCATTTTTGAGTCAAATATAGGTTCTAAAGCATTGGCATCAATGAAATTAATTTTTTATGTAAATTATAACGAGAACTGCATTTTGAAGGATGATAAATTTATGCCATAGGCAATGCTCTAGGTAAAGATATAATCTGGAAAAGCCCAACCAAACACGGAAAACCAAAGTAAAAGATGACGACATACAACCACTTAAAAGAAGTCATTTAAATGTAGCCAGTGATCGAGAAACAGGACTGTGGTTATTAGTGAAGAAATTTCAGCTATACGTACAAGACATCCCCTCAGCAGTTTAAACTAATTGGTAGATAAACCCTTTTCTTTGCTATATTTTTAGTGTTAATTAATCAATTGTTAAATATTATTAAACTTTGCTATTTTCATAATTTTATCTCGCGATTTATTATACAATCTTTATTTAATTGAAAAAGAAGCAAGCTTGCAGTATCGATTTATTTAAATTTTTTGAGAATATTATTAAAATAATAATTATATCTTTCCAATTGACGAGTTTATTTTTTAAGAATAAAGAAGTTGCGATGTATGTTACTGAGATTTGAGCGTGAGGAGGAATTATTAGATTATACTATTTTGAAAGTATGAGGGAGGGATTGGAATCTTTTTCACTTTAAAAAAAAAGGCGGCTTTATCATCTGTGGCTTTGAAAAATTTCTCATCCGTTCTGAATCTATGAAAATGGAACAATCTACTTCCGATCTCATAGAGTTAAGATTGACGGATTCTCATGAATTTCACCGACTAGATCTGAAGGGAAATCTGTGGAAGTAGGGTAAGTGATGATGTAAGTAAATGAAATACTGAAATTGCATGAAATTGAAGCTATTAGAACAATGAGTGATATTATTAAACATTACAGATCAAGCCATAAATTTGAATTTCTGGAAGCCATTATTATTAGACATTAACGCGTGCTTTCCTTCTATCATAGATCAACGTCAATAATGAATTTAATGTATCACTTTCATTTTTATTATGTCTTAGCAAAAAAACAAACAAACCTACATCAGTTCATTAGCTCCTTGTCTCAAGAAATTTAAAAAGCATTATAGATTAGAAACCGAATAGCCAGTTGAGAGTAGCGACTTGTAGAAGATGAAATCATCAGATAATAATCAAGAGCGTGTTAATTAAAATTCTGTGTTTGAATTGATTGCAGCATGTGGTGCGCTATAAAGTCGAAAATAAAAAAAATCCACTATATTAATAATATAAGAGCTTCAAGTTCAAAGATGTAAGGATAATTGAAAAAAAAAACAAAAACTGAATAAATAAATACAGATTATAATTTTTATTAGGATTGCTTCCATAATTATAATATGGACAGTTTTGATAATAGAAGATTCTGTTATTGTTAAGATTTCCATACAATTTTTTTTTTCTCCAACTCTGCTATGTCTGTCTTTATTTTCTCCCGAATTTCCATATATTATTAATGGCTAGAAATGTTCTGTACCGTATAACGGCCCTCATCTCAACTGTCATAGTTGTTTGTTAACAAAGGTGCATTTATTTTTTGCCCACTGAATTGTTTGATATTATTACCTATTGAAAGATCTCTTGTGTAATGCCCAAGCGATAGCTCTGACGTAATTCTGCGTACGCTTTTCTATTTAGGTTTATTTTATCTCACCAGTTTTTATCGATAGCTAATTTAGATGATGGAAATCGGATATTGGTTAAATACGAAAGCGAAAAAGAGTTACTGGTTCTCTAGACGCATGTTTGTGACTAACCACTAGTTTTTGAAATTCATCGCAAAATTGGTATTTTTATGTGTTTTTTCTTATTGTTGGACGATCTGATTTCACTGGTTTAATAACTACACACGTGCTATTGTTGGTAATCTTATCGACCATTGAAATGGGCATCAGATCTAATTCCGCCATTCAATTAATTCTGATATTGTTAAGCACGTTGAATGCTATTCAACCAATTAGTCTCAAGTTGCTTTTGTTAAAAAAAAGAAACGAACTCTTAATTACACTTACACTCAGGCATAAATATTAGAATTGTCCCGGTCCTTTTCATTTTTTAATTACTATCATATTTCGTAGTTAAAGTGAAAACATACTAGAAACAAAGGTTAAGAATAGTCATGTGCTTGGGATACCCGGGATCGTATTTGCAGCATGTGGAAATTGCTGGAATCCTACATTGGGATCCATCGTCGAGCAAAACAACAACAAGTAAAATTAAGTGAAATTGCCCCCCCCCCCCCTGTGGGGCGGGGGCCCCCACATTGGGAAACACTGATTTTAAATGGTAATATCTATCAAAAAGAAATTGCTTTCTCGTTTCTTTACAAGCTGTTACGTGTTAGATGCATTTGCTTTAATTATTTGATTTAAAAAAAAAGGAAGAAAGTTAATTTACGGTTCCAGCGGTAATATTTGTATTTGCAACTTTTATATAATGTTTCTAATCTATAGAAGCACTATTACTGTAAAAAAGTTTTGATACAATTTTTGTATTTTTTGAGTTACACTTGCTGGATTATTACCGCTAAAAATGAATTATCAAATATCTTTACATATTTAATCTTTTAGATACGTATGTTTTGGTTTCTGAAAGAACTGCATTCCAGTGAAATGCTAATTAGAAAATTATTCCAGTTAACTTTTCTTTCATGGTTGGCTTATGCTTCATCTAATGATAGACCACGAGGGATTTTAACACTTCATTTTGGCTCATGAATGTATTCAGGACTACAGGTTTTGATTGTACAGTTTTTATGGCATGAGCACATGAATTATTCTCGTTAATAAAAAAAAAAAACAAAAAAAAACCGCGAATCGTTTCACAGATTATGCAATTCTTTGAACTTTCTTTTCTTCCTGGATTTCCAGTTTTCGTTTTTAACATTTGGTACATCGCTAGTTTAGAATATTGCTTATAGAATTCTTACAAATTAGTTTTATATCTGTACATTGTAAATGGTTGATGATCGTTTT
>JAFIDM010006943.1:28314934-28340995 GCA_023159025.1 Thereuonema tuberculata
AGAAGATTGGAATCATAATTCAGAGCCGAGCTACTTTTACGTGGGACGCAACACGTACTTTGTACAACACGTACTTTGTACAACACGTACTTTGTACAACACGTACTTTGACTGTTACATTTGTAGGTTTCTTGCTTAAACAAGCAGATAAGATAGATCTTAGTAATGTTAGTATTCTTCTCAGATATCTGATACAGTTAAACCAAACTTCCTAAACTGAAAGTTCTAATGTAGAAAGCTAATAGATCAAATATTCTGACGTCATAATTCCCGTTGAAGACTAAAAACACCTTTAGGCGCCAAGATGCTTTAGCTTACATTCTACAAATGGTAAGGAAATTAGATTAGTTGGGAACGGTCTACAAGTTAAATTCATATATATGCACAATTTATTGAATGCAGACGAGTTACAAAAATGATGTCATGTATCCTTCTGCCCCTTTGAACACCCTTTTGTTATTCTCCAAATTTCCTACGTCTTTGATTGACAGAAAACAAATTCCAGACTGTATTATGTAATTAAAAAAAATAATAAAAAATAAAGGTCTGTGGCTGTTCGTTTAAGTTTTATTTGTTGTTAAAAGTATTACGTTTTTGTACATAAAAACCCTAGAAATATGTTTACTTGGACTATCATAAAATGAAATTATTTTAATTTTATCGATGCTATTTTCTCTGGCGGCGGAATAAAAGAAGGAGATTCCTGGACATTTGTTTGGTCTTGGGGAAAACAAAATTCTGAACTTGTTTGCAACTTTCTTTCACCTAAATTTATTACAGCCTAGTTTGAAAATCTGTAGTATTTCTGGTTTCGAAGTAAAGCAGACATAGAAAAAGTAATACAATATCTAAAATGGAAAAGGATAAATTGTTACTTTCAGAGCATGATATTTTCGAACCCTCTTTAAAGCTGGCCGAACACATGACAATTTTCTTCAGTATTGACGGCTGATATTGAGTAAAATTGATATAGACAGTTGATATCACGTGCGAACACAGTTTTTTCTAATCGAGTATTGACCTAACTTGTTAGGAACGTACAGAATCGCTCTAGTATTAAACGCCTTACCTCTGTAGAAATCAATGAGGAGTCTTTCATGATCAATTGACCAAATGTTGTTGTTCGGATTATCTTTTTTTGGCCGACCCATTTTGCTGATTACGCCTTCATTCTCGAAAAAAAAAAAAAAAAATGCTCAGAGTGCGTTTCCTATCTTCAAAGAGGCGCCATGCTTGTACGTCACCATTGTCACGTGATTTCATCCGTTCATGTGATTCGCTCGCGCACCATCAATACTTATTGACAAGTGAAGTTGATCTTTTTTTTTAATCAACATCAATTTTCTTGAAATGGTCAATATTGGTCAGTATTGATCATTTTTATTGATGGAAACGGTTGATATCAATAAAATTGACCATCAATACTGAAGAAAATTGTCATGTGTTCGGCCAGCTTAACATAATTCGCAGCATTGATATTCAGTAAATACCTTCTTTTTATCATCACATGTACGATAGTTAAGACAGATGTTGTCTTTTACTAAGGTGGATATAAGGGCTTCCTTCCTCTTGGAGAGACTGTTGACTGATGGTTGCACCGAAGATATAGGCTCCGACGCTTTTTTGACCTATCGGAACTAGTTGAGAACGGGTGGTCGGCTCGCCTTCATTAACCCCTGGAAAAGAATCAAGGTTCCTATTTTATAGAGGGCTGGGGGAAACCTAGGGCCTGTCTGGAGGGAAAATAACATGGAAAAAAGCCCTGACCTCCGCCCGGGAGTGAAGCCGACTCCTCCAGCCTGATTCACTGGACGATCGGACTCCCCCGTTCTTTCACTGAACCACAACTTACACATTTGTACATTTTTAAAAACGTTGTCGTTGCTGTGTAGCTGAAAGATCATGAATCGTTTTTTTGACATATATTTCTCGATGAAGATATTTTATAGGTAAATGCTAAAATTCTCGAAAAAAATTTTAAATACCAAATTTAGGTCGCCTCTTTTCTGAAAATTTGCATACCAAGATTCAAGAGATCCAATCACGGGTTCAGACGGTATTAGGGGAGAGTAGAGGAGGCGCGGCGGGTGACTAACTTACTCAGTTAACAATAAAAGAAAATAATACTGTTCTGAATTTTGAAATTAGAATTATTATAAGTTAAATCAGTTGTTTGATTGAAAAAGTTCTTAAGAAGTTAGCAAACAGTCACTTCATGATTTATTTATTTATTTTTCTCACACTTCGGTTTCAAGAGTTACTGATGTTACACCACTCCATTCTGTATCAATGCCGTCGATGGTTTATTAATGGGAGCGTGGTCTCTTATCTATGAGGCTACTGTTGCTGATAAGCTAAATTGAACACAGAACTGTCTTCGGAAGACTTAATCTCGAAGAAGAATAGATATTGTATTGTTCGCATACATTACCGTTGTAGTATTGCGGAGTCACAGGGAGGCTTTGTGTGATTTGAGAAAACAGTGTTGACTAAGCACTTATTTGAATTAAATGTCTTTATATTTATTAAAACTAACGTCAGTGACATGGATATAGAAGTACACTTTGTAACATTATCATATATTTGAATTAATAACAGATAAACAGTCAAATAACGCGCTACATAACGTTGCCGTTAATATTAATAACGTTGCCACAGATGAATTTTCATATCCAGTTCAAATTGTAGAAGAATTAATTTCTAATTACTGTATAGTTAAAGGCAATCGCAAATCGAAGTACGCCCTTCCTCGTGTTCTTGTGCTACTTACAATTAAGATACACTTGAAACTATGAAACAGAAAGGAGTAACGGTACCTACTGTACTAGGAATCAACGCTATCATCTTTCTTGTTAAATAGTCATTCAAATCTTAATTTTCTTGTCGAAAAATTAAAGAAATTAATCATGATTCAAGAGTATTTTTCAGAAAAACGATACTAAACAGCAGGCCTAGATTTTTGGAAGTGCAGCAGCTTTGGTACAGAGCTCTTTATTGATTCAGAAAACTCATGTGAACCCTGAAACCATTTTTCACACTATTGAGACAAACTTGGATGCTTTCTCAAATAAAAATAGAATTGATACTTACAATTTATCGAAATCTCGTGGAAGGAATTTCAATCAATTTTGGATGGTGTATGGATGAATTTAGGGAAACACTGAAAATAAACTAACAAAAAAAAAAGTTTCACCGAAATTCAGCGAGTTTTTGCCAAGTTGTGTTTCACGCTGACGGACGGACTGACGTGATAAGATAATAAGTACTTTGCAAGTATATTTCTTACGAATCAGACTTACATAAGCAATGTAAGCTTATTATTTCCCGCGTGGATTTTCGAAATATTTTAAATCTTAACGAATTAGAATTAACTTTGGTTAAAAGTCGTAGAACATCAACTCAATCCAATCCTTGTTTAATTTAATTTAATGATGCGATCGAAATAAAGATACAAACTGGTTTGTGACCTTCATTAATCAGATTATTCCAAGCTGACCACCTTGAAAGGGCGAGAAACTGTCTAATGTTTCAGCATTAGTTGAAAAAAAAAATAAATTGACGATTTTTAATTCTTATTCATAGATGATTTTCTTTCATTCCTAAATAAATTATGTAAACGTACTTAACATTTTACAGTTTGAGCACCGTGTTTTTTTATTATTTAATAATAAAAACGAAATTCCATTATCTAATTTTTATTTTATTGTTAATATCACTAGCATTTTAAGCCTGTGAAAAGTGACTGAATTTATACATATTCTTATCCTCGCCATCATATTTTTTTTTTTTTTTTTTTTTTTTTTAATTTGAATCATCAATTAAGTGGCTCTAAAGTTATTGTGACAGACGAACCTCGAAGCCATTCTACTTAGATTTATAATTAGGACAATAAACATTTATCATTTTAATTTTACTAACTTTCTTTACATGTTCGTATTTCATTTAAAGTTTCCGTCAATAGCAACGATTTTTTTTTTTTTTTTGTATGGGTTTTGAAAAATAAAAATAACCAAGGTTTCCGGATCTGAAGAAAACCATTATGTGCTGATAAAATGTGGAACATCTTTAAAAATCCCAAGTCATTCAATTCTCATTACGGAAGGGGAAAGCCAAATCGCTGTTAGATTCCGTCCTAACCAACTTAACTACTCGAAAGCCTGCAGGGCAGAGGAAATAAAGAATAAGGAAAGGAAAATCCATAGCAATTTTCAGAAATATCGCTAATTAGACTTTCCAGTATTCAAAAAAAAAAAAAAAAAAAAAAAAAATATCATCTAATGAGCTACCAATATCACGTGAAACAAGAAGGGACGACAGTTTGTTTAGAATCTTAGTGAGGAGTTGATATACAAACAACATCTTCTTTGACACATTGGATGACTGATGGGAAAATTCCAGTAAGGAAACTGTGGCAGATGGATTTCAGATTAGGACTCGTTAACGACTAGTTGACCACTTCCGCTTTTCGAGCAATGTAGTAATCAGACCATTGAGAAGTCTCGTTGCTATCTACCTGGGAGGAAGCCTTGAGCTTCTCTTTAAAAGCACTTTCGTTGGAGACCTTGCGTTCACAGGTGACAGTATTCTGAGAAGCCATTTACGGGCTTTTTTTTTGACGCCTTCAACTATGACCAATCGCCTCTGAACACCCACATCCATGATATGGAGACAGATATTTGTAAAATAAGGATTCGTAGGAACATCCAACGAGAAAGAAAAATAGTAATTAAAAAAATTCTATGAAAATAAAACAATAAACTGACATGCCAATATTTGCTCGGCTACAAATGACATTTGTTTTTATTTTGTGTGTTTTCTTGTATGATGTATATTGAAGAATTATGTTATCTCTTAATTTCATATTTATTTAGCAAATTATTTATTTTCAAATTTAGCAAATAATTCAACTATAGACATTAATTATTTGCTAGGTCATCAACTGTAGAAAACTGTTGCTGATGAAGAGGTATTGATCTAGAAACAGCTGTCCTAGATTCCTTAGACAAACAAAAATAAATTGTATGTTCTGAAAATGCATGCTTTTCTTTTGCATTACGATCCTTATCTTATCATGCATTCTACTGATCCTTTTATAAAGGATATAAAAGAATCAGTAGAATCTAGTAAAACACAATATAGAATTTAGTAGAAATACATGCGAATACCTCTTTTTCGGACGGTACTCTGCTTACGGGAGTGAAATTACAGTGGAAGCTCGATTAACCGTCACCTTCGGGACCGAGACTGTGACGGTTAACCGAATAGACGGATAACAGAAATTTCGCAATAAACATGTACAGTAACGAAATTTGAATGCTGGTTTGGGACGTAAGGCAAACAATAAATTAATACAAACAAAAATCTATCGTTAACAAATAGATATCGTCAAACACCAAACAAATAATAATAACAGTAATAATAGAAGCATAAAACAGTAGGCCTACTAGATAAAAGGTTTATATGTTGAAGCTGTAATCAGTCATCTTCTTCTGTTTCTTCGAGGCTCGAGCTTTTTTTCGCGGCAATGTCCCTTATTTTACGGAGAAATAGGTTTTGCGATCGATGACGGATAACTGAGAGTGACGGTTAATCGAGTTTCCACTGTAAATATCTTAACTACAGAACCTCTACACAAATGTAAACTTCAAAGGTTTCAAACCGTTCATTATCATCTAGTTTTGAAACTCTACTGCAACTGTGTTTCATCAATGAAGAAAAAAGTGAATTACTATCAATTTACTTGTTCCAATTTTGTAATCAGTCAGCACGTGCAGTAACATCACACAACAATGCTGTTGAATATTGTTGTTTATTTTAATGTTGATTAAGAATTTCAAACATAAAAAAAATGATCAAGTGCTATTTTATTTAATAAAAAGTTAACAAACAAGTAAAATAAATTGAAAAGAAAGAAATATTTCATAAATAAAGGAATAATTGTAAAAGTTCTACATTGCAGGCATTGTTCGAGAAATTAGATTTCAGAAAAATTACCAATTGTTCTTGTGAAATTCGAACGATTGTTTTGTACTTTGAAAGAAAAGGTGTCTCTTTAAAACAGCGTTCGTCTATATGTCGTGTGGGTTTTGCCCTTCCCAAATAACTGTTGTTACGGATAAAGAGATGATTTTGTATTTGGAAATTTCTCCGTAAGCTGAGGAGAATTTTGACCAAGAAAGGGAACAAAAATTGCCACAGAAAAACCTTTAGAATTGAAACAAGTTTATCTTATTGACGTTAAACAATGAATTTCTGTTGGAAAGTCTAGCAGTGCATCGTAATCATTATGTAATCCGTTTTAAATTTGCGCGTGCTTACAATTGAAAGAAGTGGATTTAAGCCAGTCTCTCTATATGTAGATGTAATTAAATTTCAGAATGTAGATTTTATTCGTGTGGCATTATAATTTATTAATTTTCTTTTGTTATGAACACGAGTTTACAATGTTGCGGGGTTTTTTATTTCTTTTTTTTTTTTTTTAAAGAAAATAGAATCATAGGTTTTTTTTCAGGAACTTGTTTTTTTGTTTTTTTTGTTTTTTTTTTATTTATGTTTCACAGAAAGCCTTCAAGCAATTCACTTAAAGTTAAAAATATTGTTACGAACATTGTTAATGCGGTCGAAGAAACACCGCTTTTATATATATAGTAATTAATAAACAGTTAATTTTTGTTAATAATAGTTAATAAATTAATTAAGCTTCTCAATTCCATTACTGGCACACTTTTAAAAATATGGGATTTTTCCGACCTCTCTAAGAAGCGCCGTGAGTTGCAGATTTGTTGAATTTCATCCCAGCTGAGAAATTGGCGTTGGGTTGTTTAAAAAGATGTGAAACTCATGGCGCTTCACCTTGAGATGACAGGCGTCAGGAAATGCTTTTTTTACTGAAAGATTTCCGCGTCAATGACGCAGGAAAATTTAAGCGATTGTAGATTTCAAAAGTAAAGATCTTTAAAAGTATTTAAAAGTAAAGATAACGTGCCGTCATTGATTTTAAAACATTTGCAACACAGTGTTGCATTATGGGATACAGAAGAATCTTACAAAATTTGAGATTTTAATTAGGTGCTTTTTAGATAGTAATTATCTGTGCTTTTTAGATAGTATGCTGTTGGGCGTAGTCGAATGGTTAGAATAATCGTGCGTAGATCGATGTTTTTCTGTCTTCCTCGGTTTATGTTCTCCTCCTACGAAACCCTACAACAACGGTGATAATTGAAGAATTTGGTGAATTTTGTTTGGCCTAACAACACTTACAAGGGAATTAGTAAGGAAGGGAGATAAGCGTGTAAGTTCCTGAGTTTTAAGAGATATACCGAGTTGATGGAGACACATTCCTATATTTTTTTACAAATTTAACCAGGAAGATATCATAGACATGAAAGACATCAATTGGTAGAAACAAACCCGAAATTTTGAGTGATTTCTTTAGGCACTTATTTTGGGAACCACAATATGATGGAAAGAGATATTTATAATTGCATTGTAATTCATATTGTCGCCAATATAATACATACAGACGACTTCTAAAAAAACATGCACAAATATGTAGCACAGCTCTAGGAATTTTCCAGAAGAACCCATCACCTAATCATCACGGAGAGGAGGATCATGATCTTATTGGGAGGTCCATCATTAAACCCGGGACATCTGAAGGGCCTGGGAAGTCTTTATGTCGAACTTAATGTTTGTAATAAACATATGTCTGTAATAAACCACTTCTCTTTACCAGGATTACTAGGCCATCTCCCGTGTACAGATTGTTCGTTATAGATATTTGAAGAAGAGATTTATTTAGATGGACGTTGGTTGATATAGATGTTAAATGAAGATCATAGCTTATATACGATACTCCTGGCGACGAATTGATTGTGACTATTCTTTCGAGTGAAGATAACCAAATTCTGATGACTTGTGAATCTAGACAAATTTTCCTCTTTGGCGGAGACTTCAGACAAATTTAACCTGTAGTCAAGAATGGCCGAGATTACGACATTATTAACAGTTCTTTGAAAAGATCTCATCCTTTCTCTCGTTGTCCATTTCGATACTAATTGATTATCGATGATAAAACGATGGTTTATATGAGGTAATCCAAGAATAATCGATTCCAATGAAAGGGGTTAAAGCAACATTTTGAAGTTTTGAAGACTCTTTTCAAGCCATCTCTTTCTCAAGCATAATAAAATTGGATTCACGTGTTTTGAATAATTAAAGAAATTTCAAAAACACGTGAATCAATAAGTTTAGTTGTTTTTACAAAAAATATATATTAATAAGGTAGAGTTTAATTATTAAAAGTAATAATAAGAAGAAAATAACATTTTTTATAATCTAACAAAACTAGATTCCAAAGAAAGCAATTAACGCATTATTTTGAAGTTCAATAATGCTCATTTTGAATTTGTCGACTTCCTCGTGACAATAAAACATGAAAAACCGTTTTCCATTGTTGCACTAACATTGGGGCACAACAACAACACAACAATTGCGGAGATATAAGTAAAAAAACAATATAAAAAGAGTTGTAGTCCCTATGGCCTAATGGATAAAACATCCGACTTCGGATCAAAAGGTTGCAGGTTCAATTCCCGTCGCGGAAATTTCATTGTAAAAATTATTTCTATTTTTCATTCGCACAGAAAATTGCGCCGGACAGACAGACACACAGACAGAGAAATAAAAGATTTTAGTAATATAGATTGTGTTAATCATACCCAATGTCTGTTGATGTTACAGGGGTGAGAATTCGTTGTTTAATTTATTTACTTTATATATCAAATACCAGTGATTGATGATGATTTTTCCTGCCTTAGTGGAGTAATTTCAAACATGTCTGCAATCGCTCATATCCTATTTTTTACGTAGTATCTTCGCTAAATGCAAAATGATTTGTGGAATTGTCATTTTTGCAATAATGTTTCTTCTGTTGGCGCGTACATGAAACATATTTCAGTGGTTTATTTTTCCAATTCGGATTTTTTTTCCATCAAATTTCTGGAATTCTTTTTTGTTTTGTTTTTTGGTTACTCTGCAATAAACATAAAGTGTTTTTTGTCATTTTGAAACACCCAGATATATTAATACGGAATGACAATGTGAAAATTGCCGTTTGTGCAACCAAGGTCAATGGCGTTTTTAAGGGAAAAAAAAAAAAAACCCAGGAGAGGTTATTAGTGTTTCGGAAATGCGTCTACCAGAGAAAGTATACAATTGCTAGTGTTCAGTTGATTGTGTCCTGAAATGCAGTTAACCAAAAAACCGAACTTCCGCTGCTGTCAACTTCCTCGAACATTGATAAAACAAATAACGCCGTCGTTTCGGAAGAATGATAAAAAAAGTTGAGAGAGATCACTCCCCTGTAATCAGAACCTTACCGGGATCATTCACTGATCTACCGGCTGGGGCGGGTGGGGGACGTTGTGGTTCTCCCGGTGGAAGCACACATTGCACCGATGAATCGTCGAATGAAAAACAGGAAAGACGCTTTTGAAACACACAGAGAGAGAGAGAGAGACCACACCTTGCGTTTGAACAGGCAGGATGCGATCACCTCTTAGCATGATTGAGTGCTAATAATGCGCTACGGGGTTTGGAGCGTCCGCTGCACCATCATCACGCCAAGGAATATTAACAACAAACCTACTGAACTCAAAACCTCTTGCAAGAGTTTGATTTGTAAATCTCGCTTGGGTAAATCGTGCTTCTTTTTTTCGTCACATGATCATTTGTTTTTGGCCTACATCATTTTAGAATTTTGAAAAGCCGGCGAATTATCCATCGGCGTCTAACGATATTTCTACCGTCTCTGACTTAATGTAAGTAGCCGTTAATATTTTGCCGATACTATTAAATTTATAAATGTAGTATTCAGCAGTAGGTTTTTTTTTTTTTAAACGATAAAATATTTTGCTTTAAAATTCACATAGAATTAAAATATCCTTCTGTATTTCTTATTCGTAATTTTCTTGACAAGAAGCTCCTGGTTATAATGAGTTTGATCCTAGATTTGTAACGTACTTAATTGTATTAACGTTGTATTGTAATTCATTTGAGTGTATTAAAGAAAGTTTAAGTCGAAATAAATTCTTCTTTATCTACATTTAACTTAGCTTAAACTTTAAAATAGTACAAAACTAAAATTTAACGATAAGTTTACGCTAGTCAAAATGAACACCCTATTAATTTTGGTACAAAATGGACACGTTTATCAGAAACTTGGAGTAAAATAAGAAAAAAAATTATTCATTAAACTTGTTGCCTTAATTTCAAAAGATAGCATGCAACTATACATGCTTTCTTTTTTTCTTTTTTTTTTTAATTGGAATATTAGAATAGCGCGATTTTACGGGTAGTTAACCTCATAAAATCAGTTTGTGTCCTCCACTATGGAATGGATCTTCATGGAACTTGACATGCACATTTACGGACAATCTTTTGTATTTGAAAATTGCGCGTAAATTACAGTGAATTTCTGTCGACGAACCAACAACGTTATGGTAATCCTATTTCTTCTTATTTTACACTTACTATGATTCAATTAAAATAAATTTAAAAATAGGTGACTTAGAGAAATTGGATTGTTTGTATTCTGTAGCTATTGTTATTGAAAATTTTACGTTATATTACTTTCACGACTTTACAATAATAATAATAGACTAATAATAATAAATAATGCAGCTAAACTTCTTAGTTTAAAGTTCTTCTTTTCTTAAGTTTGTATTCTATCAGTGAATTCTTTTAAAATTGGACTTAAAAAAAAGCTACATCATTTTACATTCTGTAAAAAGACTAATTGTCGAATTAAAGATCGACAACTTTAACCTTCAAAGAAACAATAGAACGAAAGATAAAGGAAATAAAAAGGCTGTATGATGTTAATCTACGCAATAAATAATTGCGTTATTAAAAAATGTGATTAATTGTTGCTAGTCATTGACGGTTCTATAAATTAATAGTATTTAATTTTACAAATTTTTATCTATGCTTTTGGTATTCATATGAAAATTAGGATTTTTTTTTTAAAGTTGAAGCCTTAGTCTTTGTTCATTTATTTCCGCTACGATATTACGTGTACTCATTGCACGATATATCTGTTCACACCAAAAAACCGCTATGAGTATTGTTTTCCGTTATTTTCGTTTGTGTCTTGTTGATAGTATTAGGAAATCCAGCCCAGTTGCCATCACAAAAAGCGTGTTTTCAATCCAGTTTGTTTCTTCCGGTTGTTCTCTGGATCTTACGCAGGAAAGTTCGCGAAATCAATGACAAACTTTGGCCCATCTTCATCTGACTTTAATCTTCCTCTCAGTGGATGGATTGTCGTTTCCAATCTGTTGACGGCTCTGACAGTTACCTGATGATCTCAGCTTTTATAGTTTTTAAAAGTATCACAGAACGATAAAACGCTTTCTAAAATGCCTTTTACATTAATAATATAGTCTATAAATCTTTTAACATTTCGTGTTATTTATATATTAGCTTAGTTATCGGATGTTAGTCGAATTGATAATAGAAATTCGTCCCCATATCTCTGCACATCCATTCAATATACTGTTATGAGTTGTATTAAGACTTTCGTTGAATTTGACTCTTTTAAATGGCAGAGTTCTAGCCGTTCACGATGAAATTGTTAAAAAATACATCGAGAGAAGCATGACGTTAAAAACTCTTCCAAGAAACACGACTAATCATTCAGTTTATTATAAAGTTGAAGTATCCCACTCTGAACCTACGTGGCCCTTGTAATAGCGAGAGGCAAGGTCTTGTTCCATGACCAACGGGACTAAGTTGTAAGTTGAGGTCGTGTGGTTAGCCCGACGCCCGCTCGCCTTAACTCCGGAGAAAGAAACCGGGTTCCCACTTTACAGAAGGCTGTATGAACTCTGGGACTCTTCTAGAAGAGAAACACCAAGGAATTGAACCGGTTTCTCCAGCCCATAGCCTAATACCTTATTATTGGACCACAGGACTCACAGGAAGTCTTTTCTGCTGAGTTATGCAGATGGGTATATTTTTTTGTATTTTATTTTTTATTTTTCTAAATGGCAGACTTATGAACCGTTCTGATATGAAATTGTTAAATGTGTTTTTATTAAATATAAATAATAAGGAATAGAAAGTAAGATTTCAAAGCCCGTCATATCTAATCTAGAAATAGAAAATGCAAAACTTCGTTCAGACTGCTTTCTTGTATCTCTTCTTCTGTTTCTGTCTCTATCTGTGCCTGATGTCGTTCAGCGTCTGATCTATGTCTCTGTTCTCTCTCTCTCTCTCTGCCTGATGTCGTTCGGCGTCTTATCAAATCTGTCTGTTGTGATCTTTTCAACCGTTTCCTCTCAATATCTTTCACTCTTCTTTCTCCTGCCTTCCTCTTTCTCTCATTGTCCATTTCGATACTATTTGATGAATTAGTAGAGATTTAAAACGATGGTAAGTTTGAGGTAATCCAAGAAGAATCGATTCCAATGAAAGCGGTTATGATTTATTGAATAATTGAGCAAAACGTGATATTTCATTTCTTTTGGATTGAACTCATTATTTGATAGCGCGCGCCATTGTTGACGGAGAGAACACAACATTTTGAAGTTGTCGACTTCATTATTTGATAGCGCTCGCAACAATGACAAATGAAACACCGTTTTCCATTGTTGCGCCGGACAGAGAAATAAACGATTTTAGTAATATAGATTGTCTATTTTTTTACATAAGCGATCGACGCACGCCGCAAACCGTTTTTCAGAGGGATGGTGTCGTACATACCCAGCAAAAAAATGCATTCTATCTTGAATTGTAACTTGGATTTATTATCTAAGACACCAAGTGAAGCTAACATCTGTCTCTCATATTCAAACGGTTGCATAGTAACAAAAAAACTTTCTTGTCAAAAAATATCTCTAGTAGATATTTCCATTATAAGTTGTTGATTTGCAAATGTATTTTTTCTGTATAAGGAGGTCGGCCACCTTTCTGCAATGAAGAGCCATTTTCTTTAAAATTCTGACAATATATCAAGTGCCGCAACCACCCAGCCCCCCTGCCATAGCCAACCAAATAAATAAATAAATAAAATAAACGAGACCATCACGGGAGTTTGTCTATCGGTAGCCACAAATCATTCCCCGAAGAGCAGTGGCTTGTCTACTACTTTAATATATTCTGAAGGCAGTCGGATTGGCCATGAAGCTGAATGGGAATTAATTTAGAGAGCTGAATACGAGTGAATTTAAGTGGCAGGATAATAATGCAGTCCGCTCGTCCTGTTTCTGCGTCAACAAAAAGCACCGTTATTGGCCATTAAAACTTCATACGGCATATTTTTGAAATTCTACGTCTTTCATAACGGTTATTCCGCAGCCAGTTTCACTTTATTCTGAATAATTGATGAAGGATGAAAATCAAAATTGAAAAGCAGCTCCTTTTCGTTTCCAGTGACCTCGAAAAATAGCCTTTGATTAAAAAAACGTCCTTGTTGACAAAATGTAACATGATTTTTTGCTTCATCGAGATTAGACTAATCAGAGGAACATCCCACTAACACATATAACCAATTACTATATTACATTTATTTGTAAGTATAAGCACAAGTACGTTTCGCCTATATTTAATTGTTAGGACGTTGATTACTAAATTAAGTGATTTTGGTGTCAGATTTTTATCAATGATGAAAAAAAAAAAAAAAAATTAAATATATATATAAACATACGTAATTTAGATTGTTGTTGTTATTATTATTTATTTATTTACTTTTATAATAAAAGTTTAAAATAACAAAATACAGTTTCGACCTCCTATCGTTCATCCTCATATCTACAAATATGAAACATTTAAATTAATTATAAATAAAAAAATAAACATTAAAAATATTGAAGAATAAGAAGGGGAAATTGGAAAGTTAATGGCTAAAATGCCTTCTTTTTTTTTTCTAACCGTGTTTGTTTTACTCTTTATTTTATAATCATAATTCTAATATATAAGAAAAGTTATTAACATTTTATTTTGATTTTAATTTCAATTTCTTCAAAATAATTTCAAAAGTATTGAGTTTGCCAGAATATTATTTTTTTTTTAGTCTGTTAAAAAAAAAAACAACCGACTGTATTTATCTTAAACTAAATAATTAATCTCTAGCTAAAAATTATTAATCCCATCGCTTAGTTAATATAAGGGAACATCTGAAAAACTATTTAAAAATAAAAAAAATAAAAAATACATGTATTTGCTGTAATTGAAGATGGTAACAGATGGCGCTGTGCATAGAAAGACAAATGCAGACGCTTTTCAGCCCACATTCAAATCCCAACCACCTCGGAATGTAGAAAGAAAAAAAAAAAAAAAAAAACACAGGAAAAAGGGTGTAATCATCGCCCTTCGAAATAAATGCACGACTTAGCAACCACGGAATTCGTATTTTCAAATCACTGAATGATTTAACTGATGGTAAGGTCAAAGGAACAATTTGACAGTAATAATTGTTAACACTGAAAACTACAGAAATACTTTCAATTATTATTATTATTTATTAATGTAGTAAATAAGGGCGAGAGAGAGAAAGTGTCAGATCTAGGAACGGGATTTAGATAGTCAATTTTAATAATAATGTCCAATTCATTTATTAGGCTCGTTCATTGTCTCTTGTTTTTGTTTTCTTTTTTTATTTATTTTTGACGGAGAAAGATATTTTCTTTTCTTTAATATTTATCTCAAAAAAATATTTATGAGAAAGCCTAAGTAGTTTTTTTTTTTTTTTTTCTTCATATAATAATAATAGCTATTAAAATTTAATTGGCACGTGAGGTTAAAAAAAAAAAAAAATGTTTGTGCGTGATTCCAGGATATATAGTTTTGTATAGCTGAGATCTGGTACATCCTTCAGTGCTTTTATTCTTTGATTTATTACTACTAGGACCGTAGAATGAAATGCTTCTATTATCAGAGAATCCAGTTCTAATCCCGTTAGCTTAATTTCCCCGTACCTGGCTTTAGATAAACTATCCTCTTTCAGATTCGTGCTGATTTGGAAGAATTGAAATAAAAAAAATATAAAAGATAAAAATTTCCTGCAGTTGTATATTTCAGGAAACAGTGCGTCACTTAATGGTCGACAGTTCGGCCGTCCTAAGGTAAAAGGAAGTAACTGCAAATTTTCTGATTTTTCGTTTTCTGCATTTTCTACGTAAGGAAGTATCTACACATCTTCCAAAGCAATTTGGTAATGATCTGCTGTTAAGTATGGCCCCTATTTCGATGATCAAAGATACTAACTGACTCACAATATGCTTGTATCTACGGTCAAAGGCAGCAAATAATCAGTTTTCAAATTGCTAGTTGCTTCCTTTTACCTTAGGACGGCAGAGTTGGTGGCCACTCAGTTAGGCTACTGGTTCGATTCCCGGATTTTCTTTGAGAAGGCTGCTATTAGGATTCTACGAATTCAAATATATTTTCTGTAAATAAAAAAAAAAAAATATTAAAAAAAGAATAAATTTATATTGTTTTACACATACAGTGTTGCTAATAAGCTAAGTTATCAATAAAGAGCCATATTATAATTTATATTATCTGTATTGTTATTTTGATAGAAGAAATGAGAGATAATATGGTTCGTTCTTATGTAATACGATAGTCTTGCGGGAGTTGTAAGGCGTACCATTGCGTATCAGAAAATAGCCTTAACTAAATATTTCTTTAAAACGCTATCGTGTTAATGTTAACTTCACAGTTTACTTCGAAATAATAGCAGTATTTGTTAACATCATCATCTATTTGAATTAATATCAGATAATATTTCCTTCAGTTTTTCTTAATTATTATCTTTAATTTATCTTTGTTTATAACAAGAAAATGATGTTATAAATATTATACAATTTACAATGTAAAGTTATTATTAATATGATAGTATTTATTTAAAACAAGTGTTTAGTGAAGGACTATTTCCTGATTTGCAGTCGTAAATCTTAACTGGACCCTACAACTCCATCAGTGAAACTACGTTAAATAAAAAGGTAACAACGAATAAAGAAAGAAAATATATAATTCTGAAAAATATATGGATCATTGCGCAGATTATGGCAGTAAAATCGAATAAAAAAAATATATATAATTTAATATACAAGATTTAAAGTAGGGGCTTCTTTTTATTATTTATTTATTTATTTATTTATTTTTGCTGATAAAAAACTGTTTAAAAACAGTTTGAGTAATCAATTATTTGAATAAATTCAATATGCTATATATTTTGGTAATAGGAAAAAAACAAAGAAAAAACTGCCAGTTTACACGGATTTGAACTGTATTTCCATTCTCTTTTCCTTCTGCAGTATTCCTTTCGTGCAACTGTAATAACTCAGTAATTAAGTAATTATTGGTGATTTATTAATAATTTAATCATGTATAAAGAACACAGGCAGTAATTTTTAAGTCAATTAGAGCTCCACTTTTTTTTTTTTTTTTACTGGCAAAATGAAGTCCGTTACGAGTTTGAAAAGAGTTCTTTGAATGATTCCTTACGTGACTGCAGACTAATTCCCCAGCCGCTATAATAACGATTGGATTAAGAGTGTTGCAGACGAAGTTCGGGTCAAGCACCTTCTTCCCTGGTGAAATTAAATACCTAATTAGGGAAGATCACAATGACTTTATTTACGGAAGCTGTTAAAAGAGAAAAGCTAAAGAGACAAATCGGCCCCGTTGTTCTATATTAGGAATGTACTTCTCGAAGCACTGATAAATCAGCTAAAAAACATTTAACACTTTCAAAATAGGGATCGGGAAGAAGGAGGATACGGCTCGTGAGATATTACTAAACCTGCAAAATTAGTAAAAGCAGTGAAAATCATTTCGTTCTCTTCGTCTTCATTCAAATAGACCTATTTGTTGATGAGAAGTAGACCAATGTGTTGGCATCAAAATCTGGGTGGTCTTGTTAAATCAAATAAATCTGTATTTGTCTAATAGACTAACATTCAATCTTTAAAATAAGACACACACACACACACATACACAGTTAATTAAATAATTCCTAACTACATATCTAGGAAATGATTTTGCTTACTAAACCAAAAAAAAAATAGCAAAAAATTTCATCATTAAGTATTTACTGTACAAAATGGTAACTACGGAAGGCACAAAGAAACCAAAAAGATTTCGTCACCTTGATCTGTCACCGGCGAGAGTCTGGGACGGCCGTTTCGTCCTCTTTAGTACTCACAAGCCAGAGAAACTCCACTGATGACAGACTCAGAAGTTTCCATTTTGTTGAATAATTAGGTACATAAAATTTATTACTTAAGTATTTACTTCCAAATGAAAATAGGATGTTACATTTAGTACATTACAATATATGATGGAATGAATATAATATTAATTTGATGAACGAATATTAAAATTAGATAAATTTGTACTTGGTGTGCCAACTTCAGGACACTGGTGTGGTAAGAAACAAAAATGGTTGCATCAAAGACAGTGATAGCCATTTTGAAGCAGTTCTATGTTATTGATCATATTAAAGGCGCTTTTTTTGGAGGCTCATTGATAGTTTTTAGCCCATATGGGATCTATTTGTTTAAAAAAAATCAACAGGAAAGTAACTCTGGTAATATCAATCTACCAAATACAACTTCAGCTTTCTAAGATAACTAATTTTTGAGTTATTTTGATTATTGCGCTTTAATCCATAACTTAATTCGGAAATATTTATTTTATTTTATTTTTACTTGTATTTTTTTTTGCCTCTTTTTATCAAACGGTCAGATTTGTACCAAAATCAATACGGACCTTCTTTGTAACATCCCAGACTTAGCTCTAAAATTTCAGGTTTCGTTATTTTGATAACGGGTGGACGACAAACTACCAGAATCTGCATTTTTAGTGTGTGTTTTTTGTTCTAGCCCCCCCCCCCCTTTTTTTTTCTTTCTATTCGGTAGTCGTTACAAATGTTGATCTAATTCTTTCGTACTCTATAGTAATTAACAGGTGACATAAGGGATTCTTACAAATTTGTGATTGATTCCGCAGATCTACAAATTTTGTCAAAGCCCCTTTTCTTATTCCTTGATTTGTGAGTTCAGCAATGCTTTTGGAATCCACCCCACCCCTCCTCTCTTTCGGTTCCATTAGAATAAAACCGAGAGTAAATTATTTCCCTTCTCTTAGCTGATACAGTTCGAGTGCCTCTTTATTGTTACGAAGTAAATATATTTTTAAGCACCTTATGAAAACTACCATGAATCACGGTTTGTCGCTGTTAGAAAATTCATCTATTTCATTCAATGTTCGTGGGCTTCAGAGAAGGAATCTTAAAACGCTTTTAAATTAATAATTGCAATTCCCAATATAGAAAATACAAATAAAATAAGCCTTTATTTCCTTCCTTCCTATTTTTTTTTTGGATGTAGGAGGGTCACAACCCCCTCCTCGGTACGCTGGATACTGAATCGTGATGTTCTTCTGTTACTGCTAGAGTCCGTCGTATTTGTATCGTGTGAAGCTGCGAGGTTGATGCGTAGTTTCCACCTGAAGCTTAAAGAGAAAGACGCCACATAGCATCGGATGAAGCATAATACTATTCCAAATACGATAAAAGCTATCCAGAAGCGTCCGTTTTATCAAGAGATTCAGTAGTAGTTCGAGAGTGAAGTTTGACACAGTTTTTCCGATTTGATTAAAAAAGCATTTACATTGGATGCCAAGCGAAGAGAAGATGTACGAAGAGATAGAATAGGAGAATGGAATGAGAAAGGCAATCAGAAAACTACATAGGAATGAGATCAGATTCAGGGAAGTAGAACGCTACTGAAGAAGATCTTTTCTTTCTTATTCTGTTCTGTGTGACTGCTTCTCTAAAGAGAGACACTGGGGAGAAAACTTTTTAGAACTTTTAATGCGTAATTTCCCTCTGTTATTATAGATATTATATACACACACATATAATATATTGTCATCCTCTGGAAACAGTTTTGTAATCGTAGAATGTAGCGTCTCTCTCGACTTTTGACTAGAAAATGTTTATAATAAAAAATTAAAAAAAAAAAAAAAAAAAACCTTGCTTAACAATCCCTGCAAACCAATATTGTCAAAGTTAACAATAAGAAAAAAAAATTAGCATCATCTTCAATGTAAGTTCGAATAATTTCAATCATTAAATCCGTATAAAATATAATAATAGTTTAAAAAGTAAGAAGCTTTTCAGCTCTCAATCGTTTAAATTACGACCAAGTAAATAGAAATAGATTCTATGAAAATCTTTTTATTATTATTATTTCTTTCTATTTAGAGTAATTTCTGAAGTGAAATATGAAATAGAACAAGGGTATTTGAAGTTAGGTGATGGATCTTGGAAATACAGAAATATATGAATTACAACACATTAAACGTTCCGTACGTTCCTTATGCGGTTCTGGACACCTGAGTTTGATAGCACTGTTGTAAAGTAATCAATTGTTTTATCCTTTCTCCTTCCCTGTTAAATGTAAATAGATTATTGCAACTTTTATAAATTTTTGAGTATTCCAGTTAATTCTTTAATTTAAAACTCTTCTAACATAATATATATATTAATTTTAGAAATTTCAGATTTTTTTTGTTTGTTTTTATCTTTGCTCAATCAATTTTTTTTAGATCATTGTAAATATATCGTCATCCATTTTGAATCCACTGCGTTATAGGGACTTAATTTTTTTTCCGAGTTTTTTCAGTCGAAAACTTTCTTCTTCCAATCGAATCCCACAAAACTTTTAATTTCATCTATCTATCTACTTGTGAACACTTTCTCGGCCTTCTTTCATTCTTCGGAATCCAGTTTAGAATTTCTTTTGACCATCTGTTATCATGTCTTGCTACATGGCCAGCCCCATTCCCAATATATATATAAAAGGAACTATGTCCATGAAAGCCTTAATTCACAGCTTAAAATCTGTATAACCTGCTGTGTATCAAGACCCCTCCCCCATAATTTTTTGAAATAACATGAAAAATAGATAGATGTGCATAGTTGTCTCAGGGAAAAAAAAAAAATCATCCCTCCCCACTCTCCCGAAAACTTAGCTATCCACTGAATATACGTATAATAATTAATAGAATCTTAAGACTGATTTGGACCCAACTTCCGGGTCACAGATCTGATGGTTCAAGGTTAAGGACTAATCACTTCCTTTTTGTCTTTAAATATTTTTGGCATCACTGCTTTAGTGAAAAATTGTTGAACAATTTGTTAGCTAAGGATTCTTAATTACTCCTTTTTCTTTTATTTTGTACAGGTTAATTATTGTCTTAATAGCTAGTTATGTGAAGTTGCATAATCTTTCAAACGAAATAATTTTTTTTTTTTTAAAAAAAAAAAAAAACACTAAAGAATTGTTATCTCCCTCAGACCATAAAGATATTAATTGTCAAACTTTAACGTTAAATGTCCGTAGGTCAGCTAAACATTTATTATTTTTCGTTACTTTATAATTTATTTTATCCTTCTGTGAGGAGAATCTTCAAATTTGAAAAATTGTTTACTATAATCGGTTGATTTTTTGAGAGCACTTATGTTGAACAATGATGGTTGCTTCCTTAATAATAATTGTTTAACTTTAATTTTTTTTTTTTTTTTGTATTTTTTCATTCTTACACCCATGTGCTCGTTAACTTGAAGGAGAAATGTCAGAAAAATCAACCCGCAGTCATGCAGACATAGTACTTCTCAAGCCTTCCTTTCTCACTAAAAAACTCCCGAGGAGCATTCATGACAAACAACTTGTTGACATGTTTGGTGCGATTATAATCACATTGAGATTTATGTGAAACTGGATTACTGACATTTAGATTATCGGGTTCTGGTTAATCAAAGATTCTAATGAGACAGGGATTCAGATTTTCGGGAACTCAGTAGCGATTTTATCTCGGTCCCGATGTGTTTCTGCAGAAGATCCTATGCCACCATAGGAAATAGATCCCGTGGCAAATTGAAAGAGATGTTAAACGTAAATTAAGAGTTTGTAAAAATCAATAATAGCTTATTCTTTAAAAAGTGATAACAATCGAATTTGTTTTCCTCAACCACAAATTTTAATTCCGGAAGGTTAATTCAAAGTTCATGGCGAAGTCCGTTACAACTTTTAAGATTTATTTATTACAAGAAGAACTTTAAATAATTTGACTCATCCATTGTTATTAAAAATCTTATTGATCGAGCTTTTTACCCATTCTTTCGGAAGTTATAGTAATTTCCAAAATTACATGTAAAAGAAATTATATCTTAAATAAATATGGGATTTTATTCCCAAAACAAAAGTTCTACAACAAAACATAAGCCAAAATTATTATGAAGTATAGAAAATCAAAAATAATAATACACAAAATTATAATGTAAGAACAGATAGTAATATAAAATTAATTTATACATATACAAATAATAATTATTGCTTAAAAATATAAATTATAATATAGAAAGTTTTCTAACTAATATAAATATAAGCATATTTGAAGATAATCAAAATATTTCAATTGCAAAAAGTTAAAAAATGGATTATGTAGGATATTTAAGAAAATTTACAATTAAAAAGGAAGGGGACAGAAAAGAAAAAAAAAAGAAAAAATTTTAATTAAAGACTAAATTAAATATATCTGAAATATATGGTTATTTTTAAATATCTAAATTTATTATAATATTTAATGCATTTCTAGCGTACCCGTAGTGTACGAATATTCTTATTAATTAAAATTATTATACTTTTAAATTGTTTATAATTATAGTAAATTTCATACTGTATTATCATAATCATCAAAACAAGTTTATTATTAACATTATTATAGTTATCATTATTATTATAATTATCATTTATATTTTGAAATTGCTATAGTAATGTATATACATATTTTCCAGAACCCGTCTGATAAGGTTACTTACATCCCTAACTGGACTTAATTAATTTAATTTTTCCTGTATATTTTATAATAATATTAATAAAAATTATTATTCAATCGATAAACATGGGCTCCCGTTTATTTTTTTCGCACACAAGATGTATTTTTTTGTCCATCAAGCATTTGTGCAGGAAAGAAATGGAGAGATTGCAAAATTTGGTGTTAAAGATTAGCTCTGAAGATTAGAATGAAAATCTGTTAATTATGCCTTCCAGTAAACTGTCACATTCCTTGTACGACTCTTCGGCAGTTTTACACCAACTGCTGTTAAAATTTGAAAAGTATTTCTTATGGCAAGTTTTGGCATTTAGTTATTTATTCATTTAAATTTAGTTATTCATTTTTTTTTAATTAAACAAATGCAGTATTTAAGCAATTAAAAATTGTTATGATATTCTTGAAAGTCTTTATTTCATTTTGGTTCTGAAAATTTCAATCTAATTTAAGAGAAGAATATTAAAAAAAAAAAAAAATCATAAAGATGAAAACCAAAACTAAAGATTCAGCTTTCTTTAAAAAAAAAAAAAATACAATCAAAATAAGAGAAAAATCCCAAACTGTAATTAGTTTATTTATTTTATTTTAACTTTGAATAAAAAAAAAATTTCAATTGATATTATTAAACATCATCCACCAGAAATAAATGTCACAAAAACTACATTAATTATCCGAAAAAAACAAATTTGATATTCTGCAAAATCGTAAATACTTTTTTATTTTATGGTAAGTTTGGATGTTATTATTATTATTAAAACTAATAATTTAAATTAAAATGCTTTGAAAAAAAAAAACGAAACTACTAAGCCTTTACTTATGCTTTTACAAAATTTTAGATTTTTATTTGCAATAGTGTTTGAGATATATAGTAAGTTATTGAGGAGTCGAGTATCGAAAAAAAAAAGCCTTTGGGAGCCTTTAGCTTCCCCTTAAATAAAGAATAAATTCAAACAAATTTACAAATGAATCACATCAGGATAAAAAAGATTTTTTTAGTTTTTCTTCAGAATCAACTTCATTAAACGGCAATAATACAGTAAATAAAATGCATTCATTCAACATTTGAGTTCACGAGCAAACAACGTCTTTATTTTATTAAAATAAACATTTATTTTATTTTACTTTATTTTAGTAAGTTTATTACTAACGTTTCTGTCATGAATAACTCTTAATTGTAATCCGATACGGGTTGAGTGTTTGTCGTGTGAGGAAGGATACATTACGTCGTTTAGTTAAACATCTGCAGAAACTGGACGGAATAAGGTGTAGGTTAACAAGCAGTTCTGCTGGTTGTCTGGAAAGATGAATAACTTGAGTCGACGGGTGCATATTGAGGAAAGTTACATGATACACACGTAGAACAAAATAACACAGAAAGGTCCCGACCATTCTCAGTTACGACGAAGGCCCCATGAGCTTTCGTAAGAGTTTTCAAATCAACGACGGTCGTAATCGTAAGCATAAGCCAGGCAGCTGTCATGAGGCTAACTCTCTAGCACAACAAACCGCCAACGAATAATGATGGTATCGAATAATAATTAATAATAATGTTTGTAATAGTATACATCTGTAATTAACGTTAATAGTGTTTAGACCAATGAGTGACTTACTGTATGTACTGTTTATGAATTTCGACGGGTTGTTGGAAAACAATATCACTGACTATCTGTAATAAAGATTATAATTTACGGTGATTTTAAGTTATAAAAACATTGTTTATTTAAAATTTATTTTTAACTTGAGGTTTTTTTTTTAAGCAAAGCAAAAAACTGATGAAATGTCCATTGGAAAGAACTGGAAAAACACATTAAAATTCCTAATTACAAAAACCAAACTAAGTAAGCCTTAACTCAATGATAGTTATTTTAGTTTGTTTCTTTATGAACTTCTTATGAGGTCCTAAATATTTATCGTGACCTTTGTGCTGCCCTGGGTCATTTCCAAACCAAATAACAGGGTCGGTGTAATTTCCTTCTGGGGTCACAACAGAGGGCAACTCATTGTTGATTCAGCTTCGGAAGTAAAAGAGAAATGGAAATGAAGCACAACAACTACGAAGTGGACGAAGCCACATCACCACTCTACGGATATTCAACCAAAATGAACTGCCTTCAGTATCAGTCCACAATCATCTTCTAGAATTGAATATTTCCTCGGTTTATTCATAGTTTACTCTTAATAATAAAAGATTTGTTAATGTTGTTTGTAATTATTTAATAGTAAAATAATGATTCTTATAAGTCATTCCGTAAGAAAACAGCAAATTTGGTCGAGCTGTACCACTTAATTTCTATGATATTTCATTTTATTTTATTATTTTATATTTTACCCTAGGCCATAAAAAAATCCTTACATTATGGCGGTCCATTCCCTTTGCCATACAGAGGGAGGGGAGAGTTGATAGGGGTTGTGAACCTCCCCCACCAATTGCATCTAGAAATGGAAAAAAAAATCTAGGATTTTGAACCTATTTGTTTGGAAAGAACATGGCTTTGTTTGTAAACTCCCATTCGGAGAAGCACACAACGTTTCTTATTTTGGTTGAACGGCTACGATCATCATCACCCCTCCCATTACAGAATTCGTGGTTACGCCTATATGGCGGCCTTTTTATTTCTCCGGGAAATTTGGGCATATTCATAGGTTTACGCAATCCATGTAAATAATAAAGCATGTTAAGTTTTTACTGTCAAATGAAAGATGAAGATATCTTTTATCTTTTTCGATTTTTTTTTTTATGTCGGCTTTTCAGTTTTATCGTTTGATTAGTATTCTTCCTGTTTTTAAGTACAATGGAACCCCGCTATTCGTACACAATCCGTTCCAGGAGGCAGTACGAATGGCGAATCATTTTTTCACATAAGATGTAATGTAAATTGGATTAATCCGTTCCAGACCCCAGAGATGATTGCTTATTTAAACCTTTGTAATAATACTTTAAGCGTAAAATATATAAAAACTATGAAAACAATAAATATATAGGCCTTTCTTATTATGTCTTTCTTTTTCAGTATAGACGATATGGTTGATTTCGCCATGCCATACTGAGTTGCCAGGTCAGAGACACGAGTTCCACTTTCAAACTTCGCAACGAGTTCTTTTTTCACTTCAATTGTCGTTCTCACTGCTTTCCTTTTAGGCTTAGTTGAATCAGTAATCTTTTTTGGACCCATGACTGCACTATTTTCAATAAAAATAACAATAAAATATCACAAAGTTTCATGAAGATTGCATGGATGATGCATAGCGTACGGAAGCTAGCACGAGACTGAACTGAAGCGACCGCGTGGGGTGGCCAGTAACAAGGTCACGCTGTCCGAATCGCGAGCAAGCGTACGAATGGCGAATTGAATTTTACTTGAAAAAGTTGGACGAATAGCGAAGCGGACGAATGGCGGGGTTCCACTGTATGTATAATGGAATGTCTTTTATGCGATAGTCTTATAAGCGAGTTAATACGGTAATTTGAAAATAAAAGCAACTTATAATGATCTACAAATTAAGAATTTTGTTTTATAATCAAGCCGAACTGTATATACGAATGTGCAAAAGAATAATTTACTTTATAAAGGACTTGCAGTCTTGAATCCAATCGTTCTGAACCCATATTTTTTATTTTTTCAGGATATGTTTATGTATAGCAGTGCTCCGCAACCTTTTCTCACCTACGGCACACCAAAGTTTTTCCTAGAATTCCGCGGCACATCAAAAGCTAAAATATATAGTCCCACCAACAGTCGAAACAGGGCGGAGGCGTGTACAAAGCATACTTCGCTTTGTAGTATTGTTTTATTTATTTATTTATTTTATTTATTTGTAGTATTATTGTAGAAAAATTATTTAGTTATAATATTGTCTTATTTGACCGTGTCACACTTGTATCGGCTCACGGCACACCGGTTGCGGAGCACTGATGTATAGTGTCCTGTTTGATTACAATAATTTTAGCCGTATTAAAAACTGGAATAAAGTTGGCTGGAAATGAACATTAATAACTTTTAAAATTTCCAAAAAAATTAAATAATGCTTATCATAAGCTGCTAATTCTGAAATTTTTCTTAAAAGTACTTCAATATGTTGGCAATATTAAGCGATAGACTTTGGGGACGTTCATTAATTACGTGAGGTGTTTTTAAAAAAATTTGGACCCCC
>JAFIDM010006943.1:28342871-28379132 GCA_023159025.1 Thereuonema tuberculata
ATAATATCTACTGAATACAAACAGTACAGATTTTTTTTGTTTTGTTTTTTTTTCATTTTCTGAAAATAAATTAAATTCGCGTTATTTATTTAAAATTTTAAATAAATGGGGTTAATTTGGGATTGTTTAAGACAGTGCGATATTAAAAGAAATAGGATAGAATCCATTGTTTAGATTCCAATGCCTTTCTGTGGAAAATTTTATCGATTTCTCGCGCTGATTTTTTGTCGGCAAGGACCCATATATAAGTAAAAATTTTAAAAATAAAAATAAAAATACGTGTTTATTACAAAAACTATGACTTGTTTACCCTCACGGTAGGTACCACAGGATATAGGTCTTTTAATCATGAACTTCATAGGATTTTATTTTAGGGGTAAGGTCAAGTAACGAGGTCAACCTTCAAACCCGTCCGCCTCCCCCCCACCAAAAAAAATAAATAAATAAGGTTCTGTCCTTACATTTCAATATTTCGGGATTAGGTGGGACCAGGACCACCTAGGCTTCCTTTGCCACTTACGACCATACAATTTAATTTGCATTGAAAAGAACGATAAATGTTTGAAGGAAAAAAGTAGTAGAATGCAATTTCAAGTCGAAGTACCCATTTTGGTCTGTCCGTCTTGTTCAAAATAACTCAAAAACTATATATCTTAGGAAGCTGAAATTTTAAAGACTGGTTCTAGGTATACAAAAAATGAATACTACTGATTTAGGCTAAGTCCACAATCTTGACCAATCCAATAGATAGGCAGCTAAGAGAATAAACCGTCCAATAGTTCCCGTTAAAGAACAGTAACGATGACAATATTAAAAACTATTGTTTAAAGTAAAATGCTGAAATTTTAATGGTAAATGAATGTTACAGAATTTGTATTTTTCTTCCTGTTTAGTAAAATCGAAATTGGGCTTATACATCCCAAAACCCGGGAGTCCTTACAACGCTTTTATCGTACATAAATAATGTATATAAATAAAAACTTAATTAAATATAAAAGCGGAAATTTTACTGATAAGTTTGGATTTGTCTTTTAGAACAGTATTTTTGGATCTCCCTATATTCGAAAGTTGATATGCCATTTATATCTTATCAGTGGTTAAAAAAAGACAAAAAAAAAAAAAAAAAAAAACACTTATAGGCAAGTAAATACGATAGTAAAAGAAATAAATCCTATTTTCGTTTACATATTTTTTTAAAAAAAATATTTTTAACAGTATTGGCACCACATCAGCATTGTTACATTACAACACTACTACAGTCCATCTCAAAATTTCTGCGGACCGTTATTAAATTTCATTGTCACTATTCATTATTGCGGGCTCAATAGAAAGAAAGCATTTGCCACTGTCACTGCTAGCTACTTAACAATGGTTTAGAAAAATCTGAACCAGACTATTCGTTTCATCTCGGCATGATGATAATTTATTGTTAAACAATCCGCAAATATTGGATTTTTTTTTTTTTTTTTACCCCCACTCAGGAGATGGGGAAAAATATTTTTGCAAACAGAAAGCTTTTAAATACTCAGAACTATACGTTTTTGAAAATACTCTTTACATATTAGATTAAAATCTTATTTAGTTTAGTTTCCCTTCTATTAACGGATAATTGTGTAGGGAAAGAAAGGACATATAGAAATGGAGAATGAGGACTGTTTTCTCATAATGTTACAGTTTCCCCAACTTGACCAAGATTTTCCTTCATTCATTCAATGTAAATCTTGGATTAAATTCATATATTGAAACAAAAAGCAGATCATCGATGATTCATTTTTAATGACGAATTGGACTCTTCAGATAATAACGTATATTTGCGTTTCATTCAGTTCCCATTGATAAAATAGAGCAATGAACTGGATATTGCTTTTTTTAAAAGGTTTTTTCATTCTAGTTGTTTGAATCAAAACAATTCTATCTGCGTCATCAATGTCCGTGATTAGTGGAGGAATTTTTTTAAATCAAATATTCACAGATGATGTCATCCTTCAATTAATAGGAAACTGATTTAAACGTTTTATAGTAAAATATTGGCATCTTATTGTGAATATTAAGAGTGTAAGGTTTATTGTTATTTTGATTAATTATTTGATTAATTCGTTGTGAAAATTAAAATTGAATTATTTCAACGCAACATATAAATAAATAAATAATAGAAAAAAAATCAACAGAAATTCGGTATTCTTAATAATTTAGCCTGTTTTCCGAAGGAGTGAGATTGTGTAAACTTTAGTTTGAAACTTTCTTATATCGTTACGACTATGGTTATAAGTTAACAACAAACGTTTTTTATTATTGTGAAAGGGATAAATGCAACATTATATGAAACTAGGCTCCAAGTTCTTTCAAGAATTTTGTTTTGATCTATGATTTGATTTGAGCTGATACAATTTGCATTTTTGAAATTGACAAATATCACTTTTTTATGTAATTAATTCAGGATATAAATATTCCTATTATATAATGCACTTTTACTCGCTTAGTCCTTTTACTAATGATTTATAAGTTCCTAAAAGAACTTGTAGCATAAAATCTTGTTTTTTTTTTGTTTTTGTTTTTTTTAATTTAATACAAATGGAAAGTTTCCTTTTTTTTTTTTTTTTTTAAATTGTAATATATGATAAAACAATATAACCTTTTCTATTTTCTGAAAAAAATTAATTAAATTCGCAAATACTTACTGAAACTGTCTGCATCCAATTAATTTTAATCGTATTAAAGCTCGTGTAAACATTAATAGCATTAAAAAGCCCTTATTATCCTTTGTTTAATATATCCATAGAAATCCACTTGTTTCTTTTTTAATGCATTTCTGGGGAAATTCTGTCACTTTATCATGTTAATTTCACAGAAATTAGATCGTCTTTAGTCTTTAAATGTGCAAGGCAAATTTGAAGAAAATTTATTGAGCAGTTCAAGAATTATTGGGCTTGGGTGTGAGGATACTAATGATTATGAAATGTTTTAGTGATTTAATTATTTTCAAACATCTACTACAGTAAAGGTCCAACTAGAATAAATCAAACCCCTTTCTTAAATCTATATTACTAAAATCTTTTATTTCTCTGTCTGTCTGTCCGAAGCAATTGTTGTGATTTGGGAAAATCATCCTATTAATAGGCAAAAGTTGTACGGATCTTTGTAAATTTGTAACTTGAAATAACCAATCACAGTGCAGCGTTGGAACACGTCAGGCATGACGTCGCCCATGTTTAAATATGGTGTTTCAAATATGGTGTCTCACTTCACCGCGATGGATCGCGATTACACAATTATTATCAGCGTATTGAAATTTTCTTTCCCACATAAATGAAGTTTACACTGAAACGCATGAAGTTCATGCGTCAAAATTTATCAGAGAGTTTGTAAAACCTTGGTTTTTACATAATTTCGGCTGTGTAGCCACTGGCTCACTAATCAACAAGTAGGGGACAATGACGATGCACGTGCCGTCATTGTTGCCCAGACAGGATTATTGGTATTGGCTGTTGGACATTCGATATTGTTATTGTTGAAACTGGTAAATCAATTTTTTATTTTCTTTTATTTTAAACAAATTTGGCTTAGTCATTCAAATTATGTGTGGGCTGTGGCAGAAGTCATGGCTTTTAAAAAATGAGCTTAGAACATATTTTTCAGTCTTGTGTTTTTCAAAAATTGGAATTTGTTTTACTTCCGTGAATATTCCACGGGTCGCAACTAGTAGAAATAATTTCTACAAGTTCGCTACGGGAATCGAACCTGCAACCTTCTGATCCGATGTTAGATGTCTTATCCATTAGGCCACGGGGACGACATTCTAATCTCTATAAAAAATAAAAATATGTCTTAGACGCACTCGCTGGTTCTAAAAGCAGTCGTGGGAGAATCCACTTTTATCGGATAGTTGTGAGAAAGCAGTCGCACGTTGGGAGAATCCACTTTTCCCGGATTGCTAGTTTAGTATTAATATGAGTTGCACCTCAAAATGGAACAAATAACGATAAAAAAAATGACCAATACTGCACAAGTCATATAAAAACTTATTTATTAAATAAACAAGTTTTTATATGTATGGTATTGGTCATTTTATATCATTATTTCCCACACGTTAAAATCCTTAATTATGGAACAAATAATGTTTGGTATAAATATGAACAACCCTACCTGCTATGCAATGGTTAATGAACACAATTGTATAAAAGTTTTAATGTTCTAATATGGAATTCTGATTCAAGGTAGAGTTGAACACCTGGATAAATTGAAATTTCAAGTTTTTCAAATATAAATGCAAAAGAAAGAAAGAAATATAGTTACTTACCTTATCGAACTGAACATGGTCTGGCTGCCATCTCAATGAGACGATGACTGCCAACGTTGGCATTAAAAGAAAAATTCAAAAGTCTTTAGTCCTTAAATTATAGTATAGTAGATTTATAAGCAAAAAAACTTGCCGCTATAACTGATTTATTTCTTTTTATATTTTCAGTTGGAGTCATGATAGTGGCCCCAGGAGTAGTATTTTTGATTCTACTTCTCTGGCTGCCATCTTCTAGTCATGGGGAACTATTCACTGCACTGGTGGATATGGAGAATTTGTTGTACACAGAGGAAGAGCTTATTAAGTACCTTGACTCATATATAAATGAAGAGGAGCAAAGGCTGCAGAAGCTTAGACTGTAAGGAACCATTGCCAGTTAGTTTTTAGTTAGATTCAGTAAAAAGTTTAGAATAATATTTCAGAGATACAAAAAAATTAAATTGAGATTTTATTATTTTTAGTCTGTAAGAAAGTTTTTTTTTTTTTTTTTTTGTCAAAATAATATGTCAGAATTTTATTATCCAATAATTACTGTAAATTAGTATTCTTTCATTTTAAGTCTAACGGCATTCAACCAAATATGTGTTTATATTATTCGTATCTAAAACCTGTTTTATATTATTTATTTCAAATGTTTTTACATTATTTATTTGTTTGTTTGTAATTAATAATCTTGTGTGATGTTATCGTTCATCTTGAATTGACCTCCCTCTTGCTGTGGCTTTGGTCAATTACTTATATTTACACTAATCATTATTAGTGATTAATTTTGATTAATTTTCATTCTCTTTCCTATGGGTGCAAGTGATCATTATTGTTTCAGCAACTTGCCATTTTATTTATTATGGATATGACTGATTTCGTATTATAAAACTGTTACTTAATAGATCATTATGAAGCTTAATTTTCTCCACATATAAATGCTTAATCAGCATTTTTCCTTGTTCTAAGTTTTTTAAGTTTAACCTTTAAATTTGATTATCCTGTAGACTTATCATCCAGCTCTAATTTGCCTGTCTGCTACTCAAGTATGATTTATTATTGTTAGTTGAGAAATATTTGTCTCAAGTTTTCCCAATTTCATTTTGTCCTCTAACAAACATTCCAAAACATTTTTGCTTCATGGCAAATTTAGGTTTTTAAATGCATATTTTTCTGTCTCCTTAACATCAGTTCTTCTTCAGTACTGAATTTTTGATAATAAAACAAATTAAAATTATGGCGGAGTGGGCATTTCCAGTACTTTATGAATCACCCTGTATCTATAATTTATTTTATTTTTCCAGTTTGAGGAAAGATTATGAGAAGCAACATCAAGAAGCTAGTCAGGATATTCAAAAATATTTGGCCAATCCTATAAATGCCTATTTACTTGTCAAACGGTTAACTTCTGATTGGCAAGAAGTAGAAAAAGTAATCCAAAATGATGGAGGTAAATATTGAATCTTTCAGCAAATACTAATAGATTTTAAACAAAAGTAATTCTTAAGTTCCATAACTTTTAAAATCATAGACTATTTTAAGCCATGTTTCTTTGTAAATTATTCTAAATTCAGTAGCTTTCAATAGAAATTTATTCTAAACAAGAGTAGCAAGACGTGAGTTAATAGTTTCCACTTTCTTGAACCATTATCAAACCTTTCTCTGTATTAAATTTATTGTTAATATTTTTTTTTTTGCTAATGTAGGACATATTCAAAACTTCACTCAACTGAAAGAATCTCTGGTATTTCCTGATGATGAAGATTTGAATGGGGCAGCTGTTGCATTAATGAGGCTACAGGATACTTATAAATTGGAGACAGCAGCTTTGGCAAGAGGAGAAATTCAGGGACTGATCTATAGTTCAGAGCTTTCAGGTAAATATAAGGGGAACAAAACAAAACAACAGTAATATCTCTACCATCAACGTTTTTGTTTGCTGATATTAGTGTAAGCAGTAAAGAGTTGTTCTTATTAATAAAATACTCTTTTGTTTTTATAAATCAAGAAGGAACTAAAAAATTGCTTCCGAAACTTGAAAATCGAATGATCTTGGTAATAAAATTTCAGTGAAAATAATTATTTGTAAATTTAATATTTCTTTCTGAAAAATTAAAAAAAATTCTCGAATGCCTTTTGATTACTCTCAAAAGAATATATATAAATATATATAGTAACTCAAAGGAATTCAAGAACTGTTTTGTTTTGTTTGTTTGTTTCAGAAAGAAATGATAAATAATTAAAAGTGATAATTCTAAAAATCAGGATAGTCAAAATGGCAAGTGACCATATCATAGCAATACTTGCCTTGCTATTCAGGAAAAGATCTAAAATTCTGTCGATGTTAATTTCTGTTGCTCCTTCAGAGTCATATCCAAGCCTTACAGCATCTTGAGAGAAGAATTAGAGGAAAGAAACTTGGGAGTAGAAAATGTTGCAGTTGTAGTGTTTCATGTTTTTACTGTAAACTCCCAATTATCTGCGGAATTGGGTGGCGTGTCAACCACGGATAAGCGAATTCCATGGATAATCCGAAATAAGATGAAAATCAACACAAAAATGCTTTTAACATGTTTTATTTACATTAAAATGGCAATACATACAGTTACAGTACATACATTATAAACAATTATTTTATTTTAAATTATTTATTTATTTTTAAATCTTATTATTATGGGAATCCCGTAATTTAGTATAACCTGCCGTCCTAAACTCCACCCACAAGGTCATTCTTTAAATTGTCTGTCTCTAATTGTCTTCACTTACTTTGTTAGCCTCTTTTATTGTTTATCTTGTTCTAATTTTTTTTTAATTCCATAATTTACTGTACAGTAAAAAAAAAAATGGTAACAGGAGAGATCCATGGATAATCTGGAGTTTACTGATTTGTTGGAGCCATACTTTATGAGCGGCTTGGGGATGCGAACCATCTTTCCTTTCCTTTTTCCACCTCCTTCCTTTTTATATTTGACTACCTTTAGAAGCCATGTTTGTAAATTTTTTTTCTGAATATTCAACAATTAAAAAAGATAATAGAAATTGATTAAAATTTTTAAAAAAATCATGAACAATGTTCTGGTTCATAATATTTTTAAGGGGGAAAATTAAGTTAATGGAAATATTTTTACCTTTCAGCTGGTGACTGCTTTGAATTAGGACGTCAGTCTTACAATAATGGTGATTTCTATCATACTGTTTTATGGATGCAAGAATCTCTTGACAGAAGCGAAAGTGAAACCAATAAAACAGCCTTAAAGGCAGACATCTTGGAATATTTAGCATATTCTACTTTCATGGTAAGATCAATTCAGCAGATAAATAATTTTTATTAATGATATTTCTGCTTCTCATCATTTATTTTATGTTTTAGCAGTATGCTTACCTATTTATCAGTATTTTTGGCATATATATCGATGGCTTAGCGCAAAAGTAGCGAATATCCAAAATGCAAGTTCCGAGAAAAAGCTGAATTAGTGGGGAAAATGAGTACTTTTTCGCTAGTTTAGGTCCTAAAATCATAGGAAATATGCCATTTTGAAAGATTTGCTAGTTTTGCCCTACAAGAAGGCTCTTCAAGATACCTATTCGCCAAAAAACCCTAATTTTGTGTTTACTGGATATTCGCTACTTTTGCACTAAGCCATCGATATATATATATATAGCCGGACAATTATCTGAAATTTAAAATCCCAATACAAATTTCAGAAAATTGTTTCTGTGAACGTACGGCAAATTACATTCACTTCATCAGCGGCATCTGGTGTTAAATTTTGAAAATAAAAATTTTTTTTGAAAGACACAAAAACGCATTATTTAAAGAAATTTGCTCTTTTTTATTGTATATAATCTTTTTTTAGTTTTTTAATTTTATATCTTTTTTTAATTTCTTTTATATTATATACTTTTTTTGCTTTTTTATGCTTTTTTATATATATTAAAAAAAAAAAAAAAAAAAGAAAATAGATGACAGTTATCAGATCAAATTCAAAACTTCCTTAAATAAAGGATTTAATTTTGAATTGTCATAAGATAACTTAAATGATTATAAATTAACAAATCCTATCTTGAAGAATAAAATGATTAAATAAAATTATGAATATATTTAACTTTATATTTTTTACAAATTTGAAATTTAAATTTTTCCTGAAATTGTAAAATATATGTATTTAAAACTTTATTTGGAAAATTATTATTTGTAAATTCATTAATAAGATAATTTAAATTATGTATAAAATCTTCCAATTTAGAATTAATATCAAGATATCTTTTGAGTTCTTGTATGAAAATATTTTTAAATAAATTTAAACTCACATTACTTGTAAATTTATGAAATCTATTAATTTTTATTTCCATTTAAAATTAAAAAGGAAAATTTTTTAATTTTCTCTTTATGAAATAGCAAGGAAATGTCCGTCATGCTCTGAAGTTAACAAATGACTTATTAGAATTGGGTGAGTATTAAAATGCAATTGTAATGTATATCAAATAAAATTTGTCACAGTATGAAACAACAAGTTTCAAGAATCATGTAAACTGCTTTCTTAAATGCATTTTCTTTTCTATTTTTATTTAAAGTCACCAAAATTTGAATGTTTCCTCTATAAACTCAGTATCTACCAAACAAACGTTATCTTTACTTTTGTGCCTTCATCGGTTGTCTTTTATTATCTTTACTTTTTTCTGAAATTATTTAAATGGCATTACTAACTTAAGCTGTTAAATCCAGTTATTGTAATCACATCAAAACACACAAATTAGTAGATTACTAAAAGGATCAATATGCACTATTATGTAGAAATTTATTGTCAGTTTCTAATGCATTTCTTTTGACTTCTGATTTTTGCATGTGCATATTTTTCAACAGATAGACACAGAAATGTTTTCAGATGCAAAAGTTAGATCATCTGTTGTCCATAAATATGCATACCAAATTTCAAGGAAATACATTAACCAGTTCAGTTAAGGGCTATGGAAAAAAGATAAAGATATAAATTTTATTCATATTTTATGAAAAATCACTATTGTGTACATATTTAAATTAGTATTTGCTATTTCTACTAATAAAACTATTTTCCATTAGCTCCTATGCATCCTCGAGCATCTGGTAATAAGGTTTACTATGAAAGCACCATTCAATCAAATGAACAGCAGAAGAGAGGAGACGATGGTGATGTTGTAATGGATACTAGCTATGTTGAAAAATTTGACGAAACAGAAGAAAGTCCCGAAAGAGATTTGTACGAGATGATTTGTCGAAAGGAAAGAGTGCTGGTAACTGAAATATTCTTATCTTGCCATTTCTTTTATCTTAAATTATTGTTCTTTTACTATTAATAGTATTACTTAAATAGTTATTAGTTTATGTTAACTATAATATTGACTTAGGAGATCATCTTATCTGTTCTATTTCTAAAATGTATTTCTGATCATAGAAAACTTAGGATGAAATCCCATTTTGCATATTTTTTTTAGTTGAGCCTTGTTTCATTCCTGGTATCCTCATCACTGAGACTGATGAATCAATTACCCTTATAATTATGTTAAAATCAGTTGATAGATATTTTATAGCTATCAACCTAACTGTAAAAAATTATTTAAGTTCAGTTGAATCATAAAAGAAGGGTCCTAAATTAATGCCTTGATGGCCTTATCACAATGCAGGCTGTTGTAAATATCTTAACCAAAATAGCCCTACTTATATTGTGATAGATGGTAAACAGTAAGTTCATAACAAAGTATGATTTGATTGATAATCTTCAGAGCAAAACCTTTTTGAAAGGCTATACAACTCAGTTCGTTTTGTTACATTAACTCTTTTTTTTTTTTTTAATCATTAGAATTCGTCCTTTGCCATTTTGTTTGATATCATTTTAAAATAAGAAGTACACATTTTTTAAGCATTTATTGTAACAGTAATTCTTGCAAATAAAAAATATTAAAGCTTGACTTACATATTTTTAGTATTCATTTCAGAAGCGCTCTTATTTTTTTATTTTATTTTTTTACCCAGATTAGGGTAGCGTGATTTCACATTGACAAGTTAAATATCACAAAGTTACAATATGACAAGTCAGAATTATAAATAATAATCACTCATTGATATATCTATTAATAAAACTTTGCCTTTTTGTTCAGTTTTACGAAGTCATTTAGCTTGAAAAAGCAGGCCGATAGAAAAGTCTGCGAAATATTGCTTGTTTGGAGTTATTATGGGAGGAATATAAAGACAAGAGTTTTATTAAGTCAGAAGTATATTTAAACAAAAGGAAATTTCAAAGTAGTCAACGTATTTCCCCTGCAACGTATTTACCTATCTGCTTCTCACGCAGATAATCTGAAATAAAATTGATGATTGTTATTTTAGGAATATTAGAAATGAAAATTTATTTTTAATTCTTTGAATTCGCAAAGTTAGAATTATTTTGTTGGAAGATGGGCAATAAAGACATTGATTAAAAAATGATTTTGTATGTCCACATTTTTTAAAGTATAGAAGTTGTACAATAAAATTTAAATAAACAATGTACGTAATTGGTCATAGGTTTGTCTGTGAATTACTTTATTAATCAGTATCGAAAATTGCTCTATACACAAAATTCTTGAACACAATTGCTGAAATAATCATTAAGTATTCAAATAATCATATTCATGGGAAAGTATTTAAAGTTGACCATAACCCCAAAACTATGTTTGGTAGGCAATCTTTAAAAACAATTGTAAATTTTGCTGTTGGATTAGATGTTATTTTTCCTATATATTTGTTTATAAGACTCAGTAAATATGATATAAATATAAACAACAAACTAATACTTTAAACAGTTGATAGAATTCTAACAGAAATTACTGTGGTCAACCCTTACATTCACAACACCTTCCTCTCCTTATCTCAGTAGTCTTGCTCGAGTCCTATTCCATTTCTAAGAGTTGTCTCTTTATCAAACAGTGAAAAAGTATGAAGAATAATATGAAAAAAAAGTTCACAAAAAAAAACATAAATGTATCTCGAGATGATAATGTTACATTCAATTATTTTGATTTAATTCAGAATATTCAATTTATATTGAAAAAAAATGAAACTATACATTTAGTTTAGATTATTGTTTATAATTATTTCATTATTTTTATAATTTTTTTTTTTATTTTGCCTTTACAGAGCCCAGCAAAACAGTCTCTTCTCAAATGCAGGTATTATTATGGGTCTCATCCTTATCGCAGACTTTCCCCTTTTAAGCAAGAGGATGCCTTTTTGAAGCCACGTATTGTTATTTATCATGATATTCTTTCTGATGCTGAAATTCGAGTTGTTAAGCAGTTGGCATCTCCTAGGGTAAAGAGACAGTTCGTTTTAATCTTTACTGTTTTAACTTAATAAATTATTCTAAACACAGATGAATTTAATTTAACAAAATTATCTTTTTTCTTTTTCAGTTAAAGAGAGCAACCGTGCAAAATTATAAATCTGGCGAACTGGAAGTTGCCAACTACAGAATAAGCAAAAGGTAATCGAATTCTTACTTTAACGTTGTTTTGTTTTCTTCGTAATTCTTTCAGTAAAGTATTATACAGGGTTTTTAGTGAAGGACTTCTTCTGGTGCTGCCACAGGACAAGAAACTATTCTCCTTCCTCTACATTTCACAAGGATTACAAAATAAGAACTAAAAATACAACATTTTCATATATGAGTTAACAATTGAAAACTATTGTAATTTTAGAGTTAGGAAATGAATGCTTTGGGAATGGTACTGTCAGGTGCATTTCCAATGTCACATTGCGAAGTAGTCACAATGCTTTCCTGCATTGCTCGGCGATGGATAAACTTCCATTCAAACGGGGGGCATGTGGGGAAGCATCGGGCAGCTAATGTGACATTGGGAATGCCACCCACAGTACCTATTCAAAGAAAGCTCAGTTCACCTTAGGAACTGTAAGTAAATAAGGTAAAGGTTTATTACAAAAAGCAATCCAAATAACAATAGTTTTCAATTTTCCATATTCTTCTAAAATCTCTTTTCTTTTCATTACTCCTGATATATTAGTAGTTTAAAAATTCAGCCATCACCAATTTTTTTTATATTTAAATGCTTTATTAAATATTATCCAAAAAATACAAAAACTTTCGAGAAGTGTTAAATCTTCTCTTTCTCAAGCAAACATAAAAAAATGCTCATTTTTGGAAAAGAAATATAATAACAAACTGGGTTTGAATAAAAAACTGTAAATACACGTTTTTGCTATAATTCAATTGGGTTTTTTTTACAAAGACTTGTCTTTTTACATTATTACATTAAATAGTCTGAATATTTCTTGTTTTGTAATATTAAATCAATAATTTAGTACATCAATAGTTATCATTTCGTTTACATTACTTTTTGCAATTTCTTTCACTAACATTACTGTGGAGGGGTTACATTGGTACCTTCATATCTATTGAAATATTTTTCTTTAGTGCTTTTGATTACACAACACACTAAAATTTTCCTAATTCTTAAGTCTTTTTCTTTGTATAAAATTTTGATGTTGCTGCTCATTATATGACCCTTTCTTATGCAATGGTCTGCGATGTCTGAAGCATCTATGTTTTTATTTTTTAGAGCCTTTCCATGGTCTAAGATGCATTCTGACAATTTTTTTTTGTCTCTCCGCTATAAAAATCATTGCACATTCTATTCTGTAGATAACCCCCATTTCATTTTGTTTATCACTGTAAATTATTTTTTAACATAACACATTTTTTATTTTATTCTTATACCTGAAACTTACGTTTATATTAGATGATTTATAAATATGTTTCAAAAATACACTGTTTTCACTGTTAAGATATGGTAAAAATATTTTATTTTGAAACCTTTCCAATTCTTTTCTTTTGAAGGAGTTGTAATTTCTTATTTGGTCATTTATTAATTTTTCAGAGTAATTATTTTTCTTTAAAATATTTATCATATCTTCTATTTTTTTCTGATGCATTTCTTCTTTGCTCGTACTGTTGTTAATTCTTTTTATAAAATTTTCTACGATATTCTTTTTTATGCCAATTCCTGTGTCCTGAATTGGCATAAATAAAATAATTATTTTGTAATAAATAAGTTTTTATAACTACGAATTACACTTATTATTTTTTCGAAGATTTTCAGTAAAGAAGAATGATGAATAACGGAAGCAGTGCTTACGTTGGCTTCATTTTTATCTTTCCAAAATAGCCTGATGAAGCAGGAAAAGTCTTATCCTGCAAAATATTGCTGTTATTAGATGGAATTATTTTGTAGTAAATAAGTTTTTAGAAACTAATAATCTGAAAATCATTTGTTGATTCTGTTTCAGATTATGGCTTAACTTGCTGGATATTTTTAAATATATCAATTGATAAATGATACCGGGTATTTAAAATTTTTAATAATATTTATATTAATTATAAAAATAAAACTACAGAACAAAAATCAAAAATTAGATATAAATATTAAATATTAAAAACTGAAGAAAAATGTTTATATAAGACTATTTTAAATAACTTCTACAAAATTAGAAGTAAAAAACAAAATTATAATATTCGTATTTCTACTAGATATAATTGGTTAAATGTATTTTAAATTATTAAACCATATAATAATTTTGGATTTAGATTATATGATTAAATTAGCTATAAATTATTTAGTCAATTAACTGGAAGAATTATAATAATAATAATAGCATTAAACATATTAAAAATCAATTAATTTATGATCTAATTAATAATAGAATTGGAGAAAAAAATAACTTTTTTTTTTTTTTTGTCATACATTAAACTTCCAGCACCTATAACACAGGAGTAATTTGTGTAAATTACACCTAAAATGGGACTGGTAAACATTAAAAAAAATAAAAAAATAATAGAATATGATTTAATATCTTAAAGCATATTTCCTGTACAAAAAGTTTTGTAAATACTCCAGATGCGGTTAATATATACAGCCTGTATTTTTTTATTTTAAAAATGGCAGCTCCCTTTTGTATACTTCTTGGTAATTTGAGCAGTTAAGTTGTCTAATTGATTGAGATTTCTTTTCACACACAGTGTTCTGTTTGAAAATATGCTACGGATAAGTTATACGAAAAAGAGATACTATAGGCCAAGTTTTGTACAAAACTTCATGTAAAGGAAATTGTTTACTTTCAAAACTATATATTCTTGTCTCTCAAAACTAGATGTTGTAAAAAAAAAATTAAGCTAATAATTTATCATGAAATTTCTTATTTTTTCCCCAGACTTGAAAAACTTTAAAGTAAGTAAAGAAAAATGAAAATCTTTAATACGGTTTCACTTTATTATAACTTTAGTTCTACATAAGAAAATTGCTAGAGGTCGTGATAATTCAAAATAAGAACCTTTCATTTAAAATTAGAGTATTTAGTTTTATTATAATTAAATCATTCACAAGAAAAACATTGTACCAAACAACAGCAAAAATTTACAACTAGTAAAAATTATTGTTTATATTATGTTTTATGTTTATTTTAATCACAGTTTTGAAATAAATCCTTTATATACCCATATTTCTTGTAAATGTGTTAGCAGTTTCAATAATTGCATTACCTTATGTCAAAAATATTAGCGACAACATTGTTTGTATTCAATTACCTTCAAAGTTTTGAAAGCATAAAATATTGTTTATTTTTGTGACATCTAATTTAATTCTCTTAAAATAAATTTTACAGTGCTTGGCTGAAAGGGGAAGAACATTATGTTGTTGAGAAAATTAATGAGAGGATCGAAGATCTGACTGGACTAACAATGGAAACAGCTGAAGAACTTCAGGTAAAATCAAAGAGAAATGACTAATTTAGTAATTTGACTTAATCAAATGTAGCTGTTATTGGCCATGATTTGCAATAGTTTTTGCAGAGAATTCAGGCTACATTTTTGGAAGACCAAAGCTGTCTGAATAGTGCAAATGTAATTTTTTTAAAAAGTCAGCACCTGTACTTCCATGAAATTCCCAATGTAAAGTCAAATTTCAGCATTGGAAAATAATCTATAGTTGGTAATTTATTGTGTATTTTGTTCGTAGCCATATTAACAAAAACATAAGCATATTATATTTCTTTTAAAAAAATGCTCATATTGAAGTTTCTGTTGGTTTTAAACTAAACTGCTCTTAGTGCTATCTTATTTCTATACTAGAAGGGAAATAAATAAATCATGAGGGATTGCAATAGAAAATTTTAGATTAATTCTGATAAAAATACTAAAAAACACATAGAACATTGAAAGATATAAGACAACATTTTACATCTTTCAATGTTCTATGGGTTTTTTAGTATTTTTATCACTTCAAACTTTGCACATGTTCAACTTACACACTTTAGATTAATACTTTTGAATTATTGCTTTAAGAAAAATATTGGTAAAATAATTATCCTCAAGTGGGCGATTGGTTTTCAAGTCAATTACAGCTACTTTTCTCTATTTGATATTTTAATTTGATAAGATTTTAATTTTGCTGTAATTAATTGATTGTGCTTTTCTCTTTCATGTCTGCAGGTTGTTAATTATGGAATCGGAGGCCATTATGAACCACATTTTGATTTTGCACGGGTTAGTAATTTAATTAATGAAACTAAAAATTTTTATTAGACAAAGCCAGTACACAATTGTATTTGGTATCCTAGGTGAGCCACCCATATTGTGGTTCGAAAGTTTATATTTCATTTATTATTTATTTGCCTTACATTATTAATTTAACTGAAAAAAAATAAGGAAACAAATAAAATAAGGAAACAAATAAAATACAATACAATTTATATAAATTGATTTATTTACTCACATAATTTATTAATTTAGTGTACTTTGGTTAACTAAACTTCCTCCATTTATTCAACAATTTCAAGGCATAAGAATACAATGTAAACTTAAAAGAAAAAATTAATTAAAAAAAAATATTTTTTTTTTAATATATCATTTTTAAGATGGACTAAAAAGTATAAAATAAATTAGTATAAAAAGTATAACGAAAAAAACGTGGGGCGCATGCAATAGATAATTGAGATGGTATGGATGGAGTGTATATTATCTTGTGCCCCACATTTTTAGTTATACTTTTTAGTCAGTCTTAAAAACGTTGTATATTAAAAAAATATTTTTAAAAAATTATTTTCTGCTTTTTAGTCTTGTGTGTATGAAATTTTTCAATTGATTTTAAACATTTAACACGAATTTAAATTTTAAACATGATAAAAAACATGTTAATGTTAAAAGAATGCAAAAATGCTGCCTTGCAATGCACGGCACCTCAGAGCCATGCGGAAACATTAGGGTTCCCTAACGAAAAGAGACAAGAAAACGAGTTAATATTGCATTGTCATCCATTTCTGAACTTTGTTTAAAGTTTCAAGTCGCTAGCGCATCGGAAAGCTAGTTTAAAATCAATTGCAAAATTCGAACAAACAGACAACGAAGAAAGCGAGTTAATAAAAACGTGTTAAAATAAAAAATAAACAGGAACTAAATGTATTTTGTACACAACGTTTTTTTCCAAAAAAAAAAGGCCTTTCCCCTTACAAAAAAACAAAAAACAAAACAAAATTTGGTACCGTAAACAGTTGCCAGTTTAGCCTTAGACTAATCTTATTTATTCCAAAACTTTATAGAGGGAAGAAAAAAATGCCTTCAAGAGTCTTGGTACTGGAAACAGAATTGCTACCATATTATTCTATGTAAGTTTATCATTTCCACCCTTTTTCCAATTTTTTTTTTTATATATTTTTTGTTTTTCTGGAGTATTAATGAATATTTCTCTTAATAATTTAAAGTTAGCTCATAATGGCAATGGTGATTTTATAACAAATTGGGGCTGTAGTTATCTTGAACAAATGCTTAATTTTAAAGTCCTTATTTAAGCTTCTTATTTTAATTCTTATTCTGTTCACTTTCAGATGAGCGATGTTGAAGCTGGGGGAGCAACAGCCTTTACCCATCTAGACTTGGCTCTGTGGCCAGAAAAGGTGAATAGGAAATAAAAAAGTATAGCGTTGAGATTTCTAAAGTTTTAAGTTAAAAGTGAAACCTGTTACACAGAAGCTCGGTTATAACGCAATCTTTCGGATCCAAGATCTCAAAGATCACGATACAACCGAACTTTTATTACTTCGCGACGTCAAATGTCTTATATCGCACCCTATTATCGCCCACACGATTCCAAATCGATTTAAAATGGTCATTTCGCGATTACCTACATCATTCAGAGCTATGTGAGAGAATTTTATATTTATAAATACATAAATCATTACCTTTTCAACACTTTGATAGGTTATATTAGCCAAAATCGATTTGGCACTGCCATCTTGGCATCTTGTACAAAAGACGAGTCACGTGGATCGAAACTAGTATTCATACGCCTATTAGATTACATGGGCCTCTTTACTGGTTGTCATTGGCAGAAAAATAGATCTCGATATTCATTTTTGGTTAAACAAAAAAGTCTGCGAATTTCATTGAAAATGTCCGTAAAATGTCTGTGCTGGGCTTTACGGACATTTTCAACAAAAAAGTCTGCGATTCTGGTATTTTTTTAAAAAATATATTGTATTTGACAAATTTTCGTGACATTAGGGTGGGTGTAGAGTCTCAATTACTGTAAATAATAAGGAAACAAAGCATATTAATTTACACTTTTGATTTGATTTTAGGTGAAAAACGGTAAATTTTGCAATTTTACAATTACACACCTTTTCGAAAATAGACAGGGTCCAAGACCAAATCGCGTTATATCCGAATTTGCAATATAAACAACCGCGTTATAACCGAGCTTCTGTGTATATGAATTCATATGAAAAATCTAACCTCTTCATAGAATAATCTACAATAGGACTGAAAAAAGAATTCATGGCAATTATTGACAATTTTTTGTTTTAATTGATTTAAATGTGGATTACAAAGACTTTAGCTAGATTTTTTTAATAAATTAACTAGCACGTTTGGTTATTAACAAAGCAGCAGAATTAGAAACAAGAGATTTAAAATGTACAGTGGGAATGTTTTCAGCAATATTTGTGAATTATAGTCCGTTCATTATATCTGTGAAGACACGTGATCATAGTTAACCAATCATTATCATTTCCTTTCTTCACTAGAGTTATTGCTTAGTCACATCTGGAATGTCGTAAGTTACTTCCGGTGTTTACTTCATATTTGTCCTTGCCATACAATGGGGTTTTTTTTTTTTGTTTTTTTTTTGTTGTTGTTGGTTTTTCAATAGTAAGGATTTTTTGTTTATTTATTTATTTTCGATTTCATAAAAAGTTTGTTTTTAGTCGTCCATTTCTGTTATCGATGCTGGTCGCTCTCTTTTCTTGCCCAGCATTTCAAATAATGGGCTAGGCTTAGTGATAAGCGAGGCTTTGGTTTCCTTAACTATATTGAACACTGAATGAGATGAAATACCTGCTGCTTCAGCTGGTTTAATGATAGATAGATGACTTGAAATAAAATATTACATTCCAAATGACTCCTTTCGATTGATTCTACAATAGTTTGTGTTCAGCAGCCGCCATGCTGAAAACGAAAGTATACGGAATAACTAATGCTCAATTGTTCACCATATATAGAGTTGTCATGTGTCTTCACAGATATAATAAACGGACTATAGTTAAGGTAATTTTAAGTTTTTGTTATTGCGAAAAAATAGATAAACCAGTGATAGAGTGGAAAATGCAAGTTGGACCAAAAGTTTTCATACTTAGGAGTAAACAAAAACTTGTCTGACAAAGTGATTTTATTCATAAAATATGCTCTACATGATTGCCATTACTTTGAAAATACCATCAAATATCTATAACAGTAAACATCAAGGGGATTGAGATTTGGTTATCTAAAAAAAAAAAAAAATATTAATTTCACTTATATGGCCCACCCTGTATAAGATTATCTTGATTTCAACAAAAAAAAAAGTAATAGTTTTGACCTGTTCACAAATGGAAAAGCTTTGTAGCCGATTTTGAATTACAACTATTCTTAAAATTTTAAAATCTCAAAAAAAAAACCAACTTAAATAGATAGTTTATCCTATTACAGTACCTTTGCAGGCAGGTTATAATCCATTATGGGAATTTATATTAATCATTTTGCAGATTAGTTAAAAAGAAAATAATATAAAATAAGTATATCTATAATTTGTAACTACTGTGCAGGCATTCATAGGCATAAATATTATCTTAAAAGTGATTCATTCACAAACACAGATACACCATTGGATTCTTCTATCTGAACCCGAAATAAATTTAAGATAAAAGATAGGAACAACCTGAGTAAATGGTGACAAATACTAAGATAAATGAATATGTAGGTTGCAAAAAATTGTAAACATGAAAATCGTGTTTTATAAGGTTTGTGTCAACAGACAGACCATATAAAACATGAACAAGAAACAGTGAAAGCTAGGTTTTGAATCAAGAGTAGAAATTATTTCCACTCTGATTATTTTAATGGAATTTAATTTGATTTTGTCTTTACTTTTTTATATTTAAATTCTGCCACTCTGCAACCAAATAATCCAAACAGATATTTCAAGGAGGATAAAACATCTTCAAAAATAAATATATACTAGCAACCTGGGAAAAGTGGATTCTCCCAACGGGCGACTGCTTTTAGAACCAGCGAGTGCATCTAGGACATATTTTTATTTTTTATAGAGATTAGAATGAGGTCCCCGTGGCCTAATGGATAAGACGTCTAACTTCGGATCAGAAGGTTGCATGTTCGATTCCCATAGCGAACTTGTAGAAATTATTTCTATTTTCACAAATCACAACAATTACGCCAGACAGACAGAGAAATAAAAGATTTTAGTAATATAGATTAAGTAAATATATATTAAGTAAAAAAACTTTTTTTTTTTTTATTATATTGAATTCAGTTATTGAATATTTTGAAGAAATTTTTACTTTTTTTATAAGAAGTCAGATCCTCTAAAAATATTTTATTTATTAATTGATTTATTTTTTTCTTCTATTTGTAGGGTGCAGCAGCATTTTGGTATAATTTGCACAAGAGTGGAGATGGTGATGCACTGACAAGACATGCAGCCTGTCCTGTTTTAGCTGGATCCAAATGGGGTAATTTTTTAAATTTTAATAATAATAATAATAATAAATAAAAAGGCATTGTTTAGATTATTTTTTTTATAGGTATAAGAAGGTTACTTGAAGTAAAAATACTGATTATCTATTCTTGCAATAAAAGAAACAATTGTAGCATTTATCGAGATTAGAGTCATAGTATAAGAATGTTACAATCAAAGAAAAGTTGAAAATTTTCATTAGATTCATAATGTTAGCTCTATTGATTGGACATAAAAATTATTCAGTGCATAATTATTGTATCCAATGATTTTTTTTTCTTTTTTTACTTTTTTTAATTTAAGTTAAAAAAATGCTTATATAATATATTTGATAAGACCCTGACAGTTTCGGCTATGTGGTCATCCTCAGCAGAATGTACAAAATGAATGGAAGAGATTTATACAGTTTTTAAGAAACTAAAAATCTCTTCCATTATTCATTTTGAATATTTTACCAAGGATGGCCACATGGTAAAAAAAAAAGGTCCGAAACGGTCCAGGTTTTTAAAAATTTTATTATGTAAGCATTTTTTAACTTAATGTGTGGGGCCTAAATAATTTTCAATTTAACATTTAAGTTTTGTCACATGTTCAATCTTTTTAATTAATTGGATACTTTTCTCAAAAGCTATCGTATTTTTGTATTTATTAAATGTAAAATTTTCAGTATTTTATGATTATTTTTTTCAACTATGTAAACGTAGACAAATAAATTATCATTTATAAAATTAAAAAAATACTAATTTTGAACTTATACTTTAATTTCAGTTTCCAATAAATGGATTCATGAAAGGGGACAAGAATTCCGAAGACAGTGTGGTTTGAGAATCAATGATTGATCTTCAACCATCAGTAGCTCATGAAACTGGTGATAGCGTCTCTTTCTCCTTAAGATTGTTTCTGCGCTGTAATTCTTTAAAGAGATCTCTTTCTTTCGCCTTTTACTCTGCTTTTCTGTTTGTTTTCTATCCAAAAATCTCCAAATAATCAGTGTAGAGAGGATGCTACACACCTGGATCTATGAAGCAAGCTGTGACTTTATTAAACATGTTCCCAATTGGAACCAGAGGCCATAAATACGAATTTATTGTTTTGTTTGGAGATGCATTTTTATACTGTAGATCTGAAATTTCATTAGCACTTAGTGACGAAAATGAGTATTTCAATAATAAGTTTAAATTGTGATATATATTTAAGCATAGAAGAAAAAAAAAAAGGTTGATAAATATAAGAGGACTTTAAAAATTATTATATATAATTTTTTTTCTGTTTTTGTTAAAACAAATTATTATGGTTTTAACATTGGATGACAGTACAGATTATATTTGAATAATGTTTCACTGAAGATTAGGTTATACCAAAGATTTTTTTGTTTGGTTTAACCAAATTCAATGATCACAAAAAGTAAAGAAGTCCAATCCCCTTAAGTTATCCTACTTTAGAGTAAGTTTTCATAAATATCTATTAAGTATTCAAATTTAGATTTAGAACTTCATATACCTATTTTTATGCTTAAGTTAGAATGTAAGTTTGGCATTTATAGATGTTTTTAAGGAGAAAAAAAATGCATAAATATATCAGGTAAATTTATTTATTTCTAATCACAGCTTGAAGTGACTATTTCCAAAGCAGATCTTCCTACTTTTTTTTTGCACCTAATATTTATTAAACAAATTAAATTCCTTTGTCATCAAAATGACTGAATATTTATTGTACATCTTTTTAAGTGTAATAATCGTATTATTGTAACATAGCCTACAAGATTCATTGCACTGTCAGATCCATATTTGCTTTGTTTGTGGACTGCACAGTAAATCAAAATTTTTTTTAAAGATGGGAGAATCATTTTCATCTTGCCATATGAGCCAAAGTTTCAACTATTATCCTGTTACAGCCACAGGAACCATCAATTGAAATTGGTTGTCTTATTTTTTTGTATTCGAAAATGCATTGCATTTTTGTTTATCTTGTCATTACTGAGATGTCTTCCAATCTAAGGCTTTTTATTATTAAATAATTTTTTTTATCCAACTTTTGGAATTCGTAATTTACAAAGATTCTTAGGTCACATTCTTATTTAAGAGACTGTTACAATTAGCAAAATTTTCTATTACTTGAAATGAACATAAAGCATATCGAATAGGATTGATTGAGAATCAATTAGGCCATTTTTGAGTTTCATTTCAATAACAACAATTATAATAATGATTTTTATTTTTTGCTCTAAGAATTTATCAATTAAAAAAGATAAAAGATGTTAATTATAAGTAAAATTGCAGGTATTAATTGATGATTCAGAAAAATTGAGAAGAAAACATTTTTTCGTAATAAATTGCTTCACTGGTTATGTTTTGACTGACTTTATCATAGAATAATTTCTTCTTTTTCTTCAAATAATAAGTTTAAATTACCTCTGTTAATTGACCATAGTCGGGCTAAATAAATTCAGTATCTCACTTCAGAATTCAAAGACCCACTCTGAAATTTAGGTTGGTGGTGATGGCATTTGGTAATGGAATACTTATACAGAAATATCTACTTTGCTTTTTGGTTTAACTGGGTCAAAAAGAACAAAACATATTTAAGTCATGTTAAACATTGTTACTTCTACAGATTTTTCATTTCCTCTCAAAGATTTCAAAAAAAAAAAAAGAAAAATCTTAAGTTTCATAATTGATTTGATGTTTAGTGTTACGTATGTCAATTTTCAGGTAATTTTTCTTCCTAAAAATACTTAAATTTGAGATATATTTTTAAAATATATATTTATTTTCATGTATGCTGAAGTGGGACCTCAATACGTTACTTTTTTTTTAATGGTGCACAATATCCTTGGGCTATTTTGGCTTTAACCTATTTCCATAGTCTTACAAATAAATTTGTAATTCTTTTTAATTTGAGTCCTACTTTCTAAGCTTACAAAGTAATGTGCCAATTTAGTCTAGTTCCTTGTTTGAAATGGAATGAAATTTATTATTTTAATAAAGAATTATAAGATTACAATGCTTTTGTGAAATACCAGTATTTAATACAATACAGCATTGCCCTTTCTGCACAAATATGAACTATACCTTCAAAGCTAAAGATAGCTATTTTGAGCTAGTTAGCTAACATCGGTGAAATTGCCAGTATTCAGTGACTTAAACAAAACTTTTAAATACTTACAAAAAATATTGGCTAAGACCATAGACACATTCGTATACATAGTATTACAAAAAAATTTAAAATCAAATTCTGAGCTAATGTTGGACTGGACCTAGAAGAAATGAAAATGTAATTATGGATTTAATACATAGCAATACTTGATAATTTGGTCTAATCTTTTGTAGTTTCAATTCTCATTCTCGATATTCATATTTAGCTAATCTTCCACATAGTTGCCCAGTTTCTTGTCAAATTAATCTCAGCTAAATCTGTACTGTAATGTTAATGGTTGACTTTATAGCTTTGATACTTGCTTACCAATTTCAGTATAACTATTTATTTAACTGAAAATTACACATTTTCTGAAGAATTAAACCAGACTAAAGGAATTTTTGGAATTTTTACTATAGCCCATAAAATTAAAAATGCTGTAAACAAAGAAAAACAGATCTTTTTTAACATTAATTTTTTTTTACAGTTAATTATCTTTTGATATATAGCAAGCCCAATATTACAAAATGTTACTTACTTGTTTCTCAGATCCTTGAATGCTGTACAATTTTATTGCAGATAACTGTTTAGTTCAAAATAGCTATATTTGGTTTTATTTTCGTAATGGTTCCCACTGTGCATATAGTTATATAGTTGATTTATGTTAAATTTATTCAAATTTGGCATTTGAAAGAATATTCTTTGGAAATGATAGTAAAAATATATAATATACATATATTACATTTATTTTCAAAAGAGTAATAAAAAAAAAAACACTTTTACCCAAAAATTATGATATATTCAGTATTTAGAAGGTCAGTATTTACATGAATTATTTTCCTAGTAGCTCCTTTAAGTTAAAATTTTGCTCATTTTTGAACTCAACCTGGTATGTTATTTATATTAATTTTTTATTTATTTTTTAAATATGTTATAGTACTAATTTTTGGTTGTGTGATAATACTAAATAATGAAATTTTTGTTTAAGAGAAAAATTTATTTAAAATACTTTTGTACAAATTCTCAAACAAAAGTGATAATTAATTTTTTTTTTGTGATAAAGATTAATTGTTTTCATAACAATCATAAAAAGTATGTCTCTTTAGTGGAAAATGTAAAATAGATCAACTTTAAAAGGTCACATCTGCCAGTAAAGTACTCAATAAAGCTGTTCTTGTCACACAGTAGTTTCAAATATTGCAAATCAGTAATAAAAGAAAGAAAAAATTAAAGGTCACAGTTTCTTAATTTATATAATGAGTCAAAAGGCTCATTCCATTTATATTTTGCCAAATTTCAATTTTATCTTAAGCTTTTGTGCTTGTTTTTGGCCAGTGTAATTCATTATACTTGATAATGTAGACAAATCATTTCATTATTCAGAGGCAGTGTCATTGTATCTATTTATAGCACCGAGGGAGATATGATAAGTATACAAAATATCCTCAGTGGTGCTGAAAATAGGGATTTATTTTTGAAAAGTGCCAAGCATTCCTGATATGCAATTAATAATCTTGGAAAAACCTACTAAATGTATCATCAGTCTTAATATACTTCTTTCCTTCTTATACGACAAGTAAAGCTGTACAATTTTCTATGCTTCCAAATTTGATGAAGAATAAGAGTAAATAAATTAACAAGAACTTAATAATTTGAAAATCAAACACTGTCTTAGAACCACATTTCATTTCTTGAAATATCTCAAATACATCGTGGAGATTGTTGCAAGAAGTATTTGGTGACTGAGCAACAGTCATCTTCAGTAATAAAAAACAAAGATTGTTAAGGAAATAAATTTAACGTAAATAATAAATTGTTAAAGAGCAAAGAAAAGTGAAAGAATACAATGTAAGATCTAGCACAGTAATACAAGAAATTTTAAAAATAAACAAATATGAAAAACTTTCGGGTTCAGATTCTGGCTTTTCAAAGGTCTCGAAGACACTTTGGAAGAATACATAAAACAATTGATTAGAGTGGCTCCATGGAGCAAATTGACGAAGTCAATATTCTCTCCTGATGAGCCATCTCCTGCCAATATTTGTTCCTCTGGAGCCAGACCACATATGTAGGCCTTCATTTGGTTAATCAATTTCGCCACTCCATTCATTGATCTGATGAGGGGTTTGATTGGGTTGGGTGGGGGTGGTGGTCGAGACGGAGGACATTTCGGCTTCTTGGGCTTCTTCTTGGGTGGACATTCCTCCATGGAGGAATGTGATTAGGCACTGGAGACCCAACTAACTGAGTTCCGATTTGGAAAATTTTATTTCGCTAATTTGATTTCCCATTATTAATTGTCTTACAAAAAATAAATAAAATAGATAGATAAATAATAATAAAAAAAAACACTCGCAGTATTGATGTAATTATTGTATTGGGCTGGCCAAAAAGTTCGTTTTTTTTTTTTGCGTAAGTTGACTCTAGTAGCACTTGAGTCATTCAACATCATTTTGTTAGTGACAGCTGTCATATCAGTGTGCATTTAAAGCAAAATTGGTGAATTTTGTGTCGCCAATTTAATATTGAAGATAATAAACACAAAAAATTCCTACTTAAAAAAGGAGCTTATCTAATAATAATTGGGGCTTTACTAATAATTGAGATTAATAAAATATGAAGAACAGAAGTGAAAGTTTTTTTTTTTATATACTTTTATTATTTTACAATTTATTTTAAACTTGATTTTTGCAGATACTATTCCAGTTTATGTAGCTAACTTTCAGGAGAAAAAATGGAAAAAAAAAATGTAAATATTTTTTATATCTAGATGAAAAAAAAAAATATTGTAATAAACTGTGCAATTTTTTTAAAGAAAAAAAGTGAAATAAAAATATAAATGCTAAAATTTGTTGTGTGTATGTTTTTTTTCTGTCTCTAACATTTAATTTCAAGGCAATTCTAACAATAATGGTGACCATTGTACAGCACAACAAATTATCAGCATGAAATAAATTGTTCTACTTGGTATAGAAATGATTGATTGATTCCAGATGAGCTATTTCTGAAGATCTAATATCAATATACATACAGTCAATACTAGCTTTATATGTCTGTTATCAACCTATCCTCACAACAGTTAATTCTGTATGATTAGAAAAATGTCTTCTGTTGATTTACGAGTGGTCTTTCTGGTAGTAGGGTGCTTAAACAGAAATAGAAAAGGTTTTTTTTTGTGAATCATACTTTTGTTCAGATGCTGTTGAGCGAAGTAATGTAGTTTAATTCCACAATTATAACTTATATTAGGAACAACTCCAAAATTTGGATGAATTGACAGTGCCTTCATATAAGAAAGGTGTCACTTGTAATAATCTATTGTCCTGCAATCACTACAGAAAATTCTAAGATGTACCATTTGAAAATGAATTTTAACTGTATCTCTGTAAGATGCAGGTTAATCAGATTGCAACATTTTCCTAACGAAGATTGAACATGACCACAATGAGGAAGCCACAAATATTTTGTGAATATTAAAATGTTTGAGGATTACCTGATTCTGAAAATGCCATGTATAATGATTAATCCCATGGCTAATTGTTGGACAATATCAATTGCTAGCAACATATTTTCTTGGATTTAAATGTCCTGTCAGACTTATGGAAATATCATTGCCCTCAGTGGTGGCAGTTTGTTGTTTGACCATGGAATTGGACATTCATTAAAAATAAAAATGGAGCATCAGGGTCCAATACCACGTTTCTTCTGGAATGACCATCTGGCATTTTGAAAAATGTAATTTTGAGGTCATATGGATAGAGGAATTTGCTATTTGGATGAATCGCCAAGGTGTGTGGTCCAACTACGGAAGCAATTCAATAAACTGATAGGCTTATCTTATGGAATATCAATGAGTCCATGTCTCAACTTAAAGCTGCTGTATTGATTTCAAAAGGGACAATTGCCTGCTATTAGGTTGTTGGTCATAATAATTTGATTGTAGTGTATATACTACAGTCAACAAGGGAACTTCCTTTTAATAGACTACAGTTACTACAGTCAACAAGGGAACTTCCTTTTAATAGACTACAGTTACCATCAAGGTTGCAGCTCCCTAGAATAGAATAGAATTGGCGCAGCTTAGCCGCAGCTGCTTTTGCGCCACAAAACACCAACCAACCAAACCAAAGCTCCCTAGAATAAATAGCTTTTGGGTTATTTCTCACGGAAGGATGGAAGGTTATGCATTTTTTTTATTCAAAATTGCAATCTAAGTTTTTGTACTCTTTATTTTCTCTCTGATGATGCATCAGATGATACAAAAATACCCTCTGATAGCTATGCTCTATATGCATTGTAAATATTTCAACATTAAAGTTTCCTCAAGTTTAAAAACTGTTCATTTATGGCCGAGTGCACCAAACTTCGATTAACTTTGGCGGCTGCATTGTGGACGTACCTAAAATTAGTGGGGGGTGCTGCGCAAGAAAAAATTTTAGCCTTTTTTTTTTAAATTGTGTGAAAGAAACAAACATGTATAAAAAAAAAATTTATCAAGTTTCTGAATAAATTTTCTTTTTATACATGTTTGTTTCCTTTCATACAATTTTAAAGAAAGGCTAAACTTTTTCTTGGGCATCACCTTTTTCTGTGGGCTACGTCCACAATGCAGCCATCAAAGTTAATTGAAGCTTGGTGCACTCAGCCATTAGCCTATTTTCCTAGTTGAATGGATCTTCTTGTCATTTGGCAAGCTTATTTTTGGACGATGCAATTTTTGTATTTAATCAACTTAGTAACTCAAGTGCTTACTTTCATATGATTGGCTTCAGAGAATAAATAATATTAATGCAGATTTTTAATTCGTTTTTCAGAAAATGAAAAATTTATGCTTGTATTAGACCAACAACATAATTTAAAAATAAAAAGAGACTTTTTCATTATATTTCGCTGAAAAAAAAAATAAACTGCAACATTTTTAGAAAAGCCTTTATTAGTAACCGATTTTTTAAATTTTTTTTTTAAACAGGAATAAAAATAACAGTAATCTTATTAAATAAAAATAATGATAAACATTGGAGAATTGTTTTTAAGATTTGAAGAACATTTTTATGTCTAATCGTTAAATTAAATCTGATTGTTACAAAGCTGTCGTCATGTGTTGCTCTCGAATAGTTATTGTTGGTTTTAATTATATTTGTTAAAGAATAATTGACATTCATTATTTCAATGTTGGATTCGTTATTATGAAGGAAGATGAAATCAACATTAAAACGTTCAAGTAGATGCATTTGAATAAAGCATCTGTATAAAATCGAACTGAAGGATCTCTAATGAAATCTAAAAAAGTTCGGAACCAAAGCTGTAAATATTAAATTAAAACCTTAATTTGGTGATATAGTAATCAAGCACCGACATTGTTATCTAAAAGGAGTTTCAGGAAATGTTAGAAAGCGTTGAAAATAATAGGTAAAATCATAAATGTTTTGATAGTCGCGGTGTTTTGTATTTTTGATTCTTTAGTTTTTGAAAAACGAATAGGAATAATAGTAATAGCAAACGAGCATATAAAGTATTGTAAGTTATTTAAATAATTACAGTAAAAAAAAAAAAGATTGCGAGAAACGTTGAAAGGTACGGGATTTTTCCCTGAGTACATCTCCTCCAAACGGGTTCAAGGGTTCACCCAGCTCTCTTTCAAATCGGGCGTCGGGTTTATTCTAGAAAGGTTAAGACGGGCGAGCCCTACGACCGCCACTTCGTTCGGTAAAGCTAGCGATCGCAGGTGCCTCTATTTGGTATGCCGCCCACACTCCATGGAAGATAAGGGCATGATGTTTTTAAAAAAGGAGTGTTTAAATATGGAAATCAAATACCAAATTGCTTCTGATTTTTAGAAGCCATGCTTCAGATAAACAATTTTCTTTCTTTTCTTTCTTTTTTTCCAGAATAAAGAGAAAATATTACTGTGTGATTCCACTAGTAATATTAGTGATTCTTATCGCTGCAGTTCTAACGTTATTGATCCATTACATATCAAAACAAGGTAATTTGTTAATATTAATTCTTTGCATAGATTAACATATTTAAAATTCCTTAAAAATTCTTGTCATTAGGACAATAAGAAATTTGAAGTAACTCAATGAATGATATCGTCGGTTTAAATTAAAACTTTCGGCGTTTTATTATGTAGTTATTTCTGATGTTCTTATATTATCCTTCTCATTGTTACAGTAATGTTGTAACTTCTTGAAGTTGTGCAAGGTAAATATAGACATTATTTCAGAAATTCAAGAGAAATTCAGAGATTTATGAAGGAAAGTTTAAAGAACTACAAACGAGACTCCGTACTATTTCCCAGATTGTTGAGAAGATAGACTAGGCTTTCCGCATACTACTGTTCGCGAATTGTCTTCACGTCCAGAAATTCTTGGCATATATATTATAGATCCTCTGGATACCCTGAAGTTTTAGAAAAATGAAATTTACATACTGTTATTATGGTTTTAAGTTTGATGGGAAGGATGTAAATGTCACATAAGCATATAAGTATTGAGTTGGCTAAAAATTCGTTCGGTTTTTGAGTAAAAATAAAAGACACATTTTTCATTGTCACCAATAATTTTATTGAATAACGTCTTCATTACCTTCTGTCATCTTTCAGACAACTTCAAAATTCCATCTTTCCAAAACTTTATCTTTTTGAGCAAAAAAATGTTCCAGGTGCCTTTGGTGTCTTCCAGGGAATTGAATTTTTTCCATTAAGAGAATTTTGTAAAGACCGAAATCAATGGAAATCCGAAGGTGTAATGTCAGATGAATACGGCGGATGAATTCAGAACTTCCCAGCCAAGCTGTTATAGTTTTTGTCTGGTCATCAAAGAAACATGCGGTCTTGTGTGTTTATTATCTTCCTTCTTCAATATTACATTGGCGACATTCACCAATTTGGACCAGTTTTGTTTTAAATGCAGTTGTCACAATACAATCTAACAAAATGGTGTCGAATGACCTAACAGCTACTAGAGCCAACTTACGTAAAAAAAACCGAACGAACTTTTTGGCCAGCCCAATTCAGTATTTACATCAATATTGCCGACAGTGTTTTTAATTATTTACCTATCTATTTTATTTATTTTTTATAAGGCAATTAATAATGGGAAATCAAATTAGCGAAATAATACATATGCCAAGAAGTTCTAGACCTGAAGAAGATTCCCGAACAGTAGGACGCGAAAGGCCTCCTTCCTCTATCTTCTCAACATTGTGGAAATACCCCCAGAGTCTCGTATGTAGTAACTTCGCCCGCAGACACATTAGAACTACATCAAGTATTTTCCTAGAGTTTTGTAACCTCTTACTAATATCAAAGTAATTAATCAATATGCATTTAAATAAAACATCATAAAATTGCATTCAATAAAAATTACAATATACGAGAAACACAAGCGTGCTTTTGCTAATTGATTTTCTATTATTAATTGGCTTATAAATAAATAAATAGATAGATAAATAGATAAACATAATGTCGACAATTTTAATGTAATTATTGTACTTATATTGCCGTTGGTAACGTAACGCCGGGAGCCTTACCTCCCGCGACCCAAAGGGCCACTTAGGCCTGTAATAGGACACTTTAATTGAACTTATATTCATATTTGACATTTACTTATTTCCATCAAACATAAAACCATTATTGCAATTTATGAATTTTATTTTTCTAAAACTTCAGAGTATCCAGAGGATCCGATAATGTATATGCCAAGAGGTTCTCAATTCGCTGCGGAAAATCCATGTGAGTAACTGAATGTTTAAGCTTGCTTATGGATTAAATAAAAGTTAATAAAAAGAATGCATGCGCTGTATATATTGGTAAGTACAACTGCAAGTAAACATAGTAATTGTAGTATTTTATGTTCTTCCTTGAAACGATGGGAGGTGGGGAATAGCACAGAAATATCTGATGCCGACAATCTGCGGTGTTAACGAAATGAATACAGGACAGGCTGAGCCCTCGGGTCTATACAGATTTATTTTGAAAACGCTGTAGTTAGGCAATCATTGATTAATTTCAAGCAATCTGAAATCATAATCATCAAGATTCAAAATTGCCATGTAAATAATCTTGATAAATTCAAATTTATTTACTTAACAGTGATGTAAACTGTTTAGAATAACGTAATTTACAAAGACGAATTTTAATGCCAAACCTTGCTAATTTTTCTATCAAGATACGATTAGAATTTTGATTAGGCCTAATAATAAAATTCCAAATATTTAATCGCTGTAAGCTATCCCATGAACTTCATTTTCTTAATATAGTATTTCACTGCAAACAAAATAAATATATAATCTTAATATAAGAGAATTGGCAAAACTCCGAACGGCGGTCCCAAATTATGAAAACCTCCCAACGGCGGTCCCAAATTATTTAAACCTTTTTAATGACAAATAACAGTATGACTGTGGAGGATAACACATAGCCAGAGTTATTACACATCAACTCATATAGTTTTCGCTCAACATAGTTACAAAAAAAAATATGGTATTGTCCGAATATGTGCGACTTATGACTAAAGCGTTATTACTCTTGGTGCTTGTGGTCTAAAGCCATGGCACGTTTAAAGTGATTTTTAAGCAACAATATACAATGTTTCATTAATAACAACAATAACGATGTCATTACACTTGACAATGTTTCATTAATAACAAGACAAATGTTTCATTAATAACAACGTTATGACCGCGTTCGGAGGTCATCATAATTTGGGACCGCCGTTCGGAGTTTTGCCAGAGAATTCAATCATTTCTATTTCACAATATTTATTCTATTTATTAATTTTAATGAGATTCTTTATCAATTTGTGACTGTTAATATTAAGAGGTCACTAGTTCAATGATTTGGTCCTTAATTCTTTTTCTTAATTCTTATTTTCAAGCTTATCATATATATATAATGTCTGTTTTTAGCATACCCAATGTTAGAAATAACCGGAGTTTATTTTTTTTTTAGTACAAGCCACTTTTTATTGACTTCATACATTTTAATCATAGTATCGTTTTCTTTTATAACAGCTGACGAATTTTCTAATCCTCTTCTAATTACAGGTCTGTATTTATTTAGTTATTATATATTTCATAAAATTATAAGTATTCATTTAAGACATACCATTTTTTTACGAACAAAAATTCAATTATATTATAAATAAAAAAACAAACTAAAACTAACCCGAGAATGGTTTTAATTTTTCGTAGAAGTTCGTGAGTGACGAATGGTATTGAGGTCAATTTTTCCTTTCTTTAGTTAAATCAGAATTCTACGACTCCAATGTAGGTATATCTGAATTCGCTGTTTTCTTTGAGGTATTAGTAAACAGTGTGGGAGATGTAGCTCAGTGGTAAAGCACTGGACTACGGACTGGAAGAGCCGAGTTTCTCCATTATTTCAACCTCCAGAATGATTTGTATATAAAACATACGGACCCGAGGCCATTTTCAACTAGTTCCGATTGGTCACAGAAACGGAGGCTCTATTCCGCACTGTTTCCCAACCTTTTTTATGGTATGCCCCACCTAAAGTATCTAAAGTCTGCTATGCCCCACCAAATTGGATATAACTTTTACAACAAAAAAAAAAAAACCGACTTTTTAAGTTTTACAACCAAAAAAAAAAACGACTTTTTAAGTTTTACAAACAACAAAAAAAAAACAATTTTCCATTTTTTAATTGCGCCCCACGTTGGGAAACAGGGGTCTAGAGTGTTTCCCAACCTTTTTTGTGCTGTGCCCCACCTAAAGTATCTAAAGTATGCTACGCCCCACCAAATTAGGTATAACTTCAAAAGAAAAAAAATTAAAAAAAAAACAAAACAACTTTTTTAACTTTTACAACCAAAAAAAAAACAAAAACAAAACAACAATATTGCTCCATTTTCGAATTGCCCCCTCATCAATCAAATTGCCCCTCTGTGGGGCGTGCGCCCCACGTTGGGAAACAGGGCTCTATTGAGAAATACCTCCACCTATATCTAGTAAATATCACTCAGATCTTTATTCAGAAGCCAATTACGAATTTCGTCCAAAACTATGTTTTAACGATGGCACGAGTTTATTTCATATGCATTAACAGTTCTTTTCCATTGTCCGGACGCCACCATGAGCACCTGGAAGCAGAAACAGAAATGATGACATGTTCTCTACTGTACTAGCACAAAATATGGCCCCCTGAAATAAATAACCTACTTTCTCATTTACTTTCAATTTTTGCAACTCTGCACCCATTAGTTTAAAGATAGCAGTGCGTCGGATAATGGAAAATTATGTGGATCCACATTAACATATATGTGGAAGTGATATATAGCAAAGATGTAGACTCAATTTAAGCATTATCGAAGATTAATTGTTTAGATTGAAGAAAACAACGAAATAAAAACTGAATGATGTGAAATTACAGATGGTTACAGTTCTGCCTAGAGATGGACTCAATTCTATCACTTAAGGAATGACAGGAAAACAGTGCAGACAGACTTTTTAGAGACAGAAGACAGTACGAAGAGTTAGTTAATAAATAAGGAGAAATGAAATGGAAAACCTGAAGGATTAAAGCAGTTTGTTCAACTATCATTAAACCATATACTGTACTCCAAACTTTTAGGCAACTCCTATTAGGCAACTGATGAAGGAAAACGGATTCAGATGAAGAAGTGAAGTACATATGGAGGGTTCAGAAGCCAATCAGTGTAAGTCAATAAACCAAAAAATGAATTAGGTTTTTTTTTTTTTTAAAATTATATACCAAAAAATAACAACATTTGTAAATTTGAAGAATAAATTTTTTATTGAAAGATAACATAACTATACACTTGGAGGAGTGATTTGGGCACTTTGTCAACCGAAAGTATAAACATTAGAGTATGACTTACAGAAAAAATTTCAATTTTAAAAAAAATGACTTACACTGATTGGCTTCTGAACCCTCCATATATTTATTTATTTGTACAAATTTACCACTCTTGCTAAAAACCAGTGCCAATGGAAAGTGTCAAATAACAGACAGTCGTGTGCCAAAAAAAAAAATTAAAAAAAAATTGAAATTTCTGTCGGAATTTCTAATTTTATAAAGGAAAATGGAGGTTCATCCTCTTCATATACATCGCTTTCACAATCATTTTTCGAAAATTTAGAAACTTTTCGATCTCATTTGACTAAATCCGTCACTCAAGTCTACACTATTTCTGTTACAAAAATTATCAAAAGTTTCAGAGAAAAAAAACTGAAGCTTCAAGTTTCTACTGGAATAGGCTTAGGCTCAATTCGTTGCCCTTTAATAAAATAATAATAATTAAAAAAAAAGAAAATTAAAAATTATATCAAAAAGATAAACGTATCTCTACAATAAAGTAATGTAATGCAACAAATCCAACTTTTCATAAAATGCGTTGGTTTGAATATCTCTTACTTGGAGACCCGTTATGCTGTCAAAAACAGATTAACATAAATTATATATCAAAATGTTCAGCTAAAAAAAATAAAAATAATGATACCAAAAGTTTTACCGGTTGACCTCTAGGTCAAAAGTTAAAAGCTTTTAAAAATCTCCGAAAACAGGAAGTGACCGTTACAACACGAGCGCGCATAGCGGTGATAAGTGAAATGACTTTCAGTTTCAGTTGAAAAATGGTAAATTTAACATTTTAATACATTTATTAAACATACACGTAACAATTTTAAATAAGTACACTTTTTGGAATAATACTCCATCCGAAAACACAGAGCAATTTCGTATCAATCTCATTTGATTACAGACAATTTTTGCCAAATGGAAATTCGCGTTTTCATTCTATTACTAATGTTTAATTTTGCAAACGTTTAATGAAATCTTTGATTTGTCTGTAGAAACAGAAATCGCATGGTTGACAGATAGGAGCACATTCCAATGGAAATATTTTGAAAGTTTATTTATTTATTTTTTTTTATATCTTTATATTTTTTTAATTGTTTTAGTAGATTCTTCTTGCATTTTCCTAATTTACAAAATAAAAATCATGAGAAGGGAAAATAAAATACTATTACAGATATGACTTGTGAGTTTTCGCTCCTACCTTTTCACCTAGAGGTCACCTTGTTAAATTTTGGGTATGATGGTTTTCTTTAATTTAAAATCTGAACAATTTGATATGTGACCTTTGGTTCAAAAGTTAGGAGCCAAAACAACGAAAAGAGGGGATCATCAAAATAACACACAAGTATTTTATTATTATTATTAGCAAATTTATAATAATAATAATAAGTTTTCATAAACCTGAATTTATTTTAAATTAATAACATTAGCCTAAAATGATATAAATTTAATTAAACATGATATTACTTTAAAATAATAATTTCATAAATTAAATAATAATAATAATTATTTCTGGACCTGGTGGCCGAGCGGGTAATGGCGCTTGGCTGCGGGTTGGAGGAGAATGGTTCGATTCCCGGCCTCGACGGAGGATTGGAATTTTTCCTCTCTCACTCTCCTCCAAACGAGTCCTAGGGTCTCCCCAGCCCTCTGTAGAATGGGTACCGGGTCTCTTTCCCGTGAGTTAAAGGCGGGCGGGCGTCATGCTGGCCCCCCAGGCCCCAACTTCGTCCCGTTGGTTCTCTGGTTTGGGAGCCTTACCTCCCGCAACACCAAAGGCCTGCCACGGCCTATAGTGCGTATCTTTAACTTTTAACTTTAATAATAATTTCTTAAATTTAAATAATAATTTCTTAAATTTAAATAATAATTTCTTAAATTAAATAATAATTTTATAATAATAATTAAATAATAGATA
>JAFIDM010006943.1:28394132-28483386 GCA_023159025.1 Thereuonema tuberculata
ATTCGAACGTAGATACTTTTGTTTGAAGTCAGAAGTGCTATCCATTGGACCACTCCAACACCGATGGATATTAGTGTTATTTTACTCTATTTCAATGTGACGTCGAAATAATGAGAATATATTAATATTTTTTTCTTCTTCCTGGATTCGAACGTAGATACTTTTGTTTGAAGTCAGAAGTGCTATCCATTGGACCACTCCAACACAGATGGCCATTAGAGTTATTCTACTCTATTTCAATGTGACTTCGAAATAATGAGAATAAATTATATTTTTTCTTCTTCCTGGTTCTGACTTCGAACAAAAGTATCTATTATTTAATTATTATTATAAAATTATTATTTAATTTAAGAAATTATTATTAAAATTAAAAGTTAAGGATACCCACTACAGGCCCTGGCTGGTCTTTGGGGTTGCGGGAGGTAAGGTTTCCAAACCAGAGAAGCAACGGGGGGCCAGCCCGACGCCCGGCCTCCTTTAACTCATGGGAAAGAGACCCGGTACCCATTCTACAGAGGGCTGGGGAGACCCTAGGACTCGTTTGGAAGAGAATGAGAGTGGAAAAATTTCCATCATCCGCCGAGGCCGGGAATCGAACCCGTTTCCTCCAACACGCTGCCAAGCGCCCTTAGCCGCTCAGCCACCAGACCAATTATTTATCGAAAAAAGTTTCAAACCATGGGTTTCCCCAGCTAAGACAATATGGCGGGTCAGGACCAAAACACATATTGCCAAGTGAAAAAAAAAAAGGTTTGGAAGAAGTTAGGAATGTGTGCTTGTGTCCATAAATTTCCGAACTATGCATGTTGTGTTGAGTACCACAGCCTTCTGTGCATAAGTGTTTTTGTGAAGTCCAGTGTGTTGAGGCTGTGATGCAATGTGTGAGGCACCAGACCAGTGGCGGACAGGACGATGGGTACAACACGTACTCGGTCCTGTCTCCACTGCTTCTGGAGCTCGTGTGCTAGATCGGTGTATTTACTGATAAGTCTGCGTGAGTTTTCTGCATGTTCTTGCTGATAGGCACTGCAATATCAATGAGATAGGTCTGTTTGTTGACCTTATCAAAAAGTGTGATGTCAGGTCTATTATGATGTATGGTTTTGTCTGTGTGAATGGGGCGATCCCAGTACAGCTTATGTGAGGATGACTCTAATACGCTTTGTGGTATGTACTTGTAGTACGGGACCGTGTTCTTAATAAGTGAGTGTTTGTGTGCTAGCTGTTGATGAACAATCGACGCTACCTGATTGTGTCGGTGGAGGTAATCTGTCTGGGAGAGAAGGGGACAGCCTGATATTATGTGGTCGATCGTCTCATGCGTAGTGTGGCATTTCCTGTGTCTGTCGTCGTGTGTGTTTGCGTCGTGTAGGATGTGTTTCTTGTAGTTGCGTGTGGGGATGACTTGGTCCTGTATCGCGATCACTAACTCTTCCGTCTCCCCAAACAGCTCGCCACTTGTCAGCCATCTGTTCGACGCTTCCATGTCGACATGAGGCTGGCTGAGTTTGTGGTGATGTCTGCCATGTTCCTTACGAGCCCATGATTCACGCTGCTTATTATTATTATTATATCGAAAAAGTTTCAAACCATGGGATTCCCCAGCTAAGACAATATGGCGGGTCAAGGACCAAAGCACATATTGCCAAGTGTATTAAAAAAAATTTGGAAGAATAGTTAGGGATGTGTGCTTGTGTCCATAAATTTCCGAACTATGCGTGTTGTGTTGAGTACCACAGCCTTCTGGAGTTGTGCATAAGTGTTTTTATGAAGTCCTAGTATGCTGAGGCTGTGATGCAATGTGTGAGGCACCAAACCTGTAGCGGACAGGATGATGGGTACAACACGTACTCGGTCCTGCCTCCACTGCTTCTGGAGCTCGTGTGCTAGGTCTGTGTATTTACTTATCTTGTCAGCGTGAGTTTTCTGCATGTTCTTGCTGATGGGAACTGCAATATCAATGAGATAGGTCTGTTTGTTGACCTTATCAACAAGTGTAATGTCAGGTCTGTTGTGATGTATAGTTTTGTCTGTGTGAATGGGACTATTATTATTATTATTATTATTTAAAAGTAATATCAGGTTTAATTAAATTTATATCATTTTTAGGCTAATATTATTAATTCAAAATAAATTCAGGTTTATGAAAACTTATTGTTATTATTATAAATTTACTACTAATAATAAAATACTGGTGTGTTATTTTGATTCTCTGTACCAGATTCCCTCTTTTCGTTTTTTTGGCTCATAACCTTTGACCCAAAGGTCACATATCAAATTGTTCAGATTTTCAATTAAAGAAAACCATGATACCCAAAATTTAACAAGGTGACCTCTAGGTGAAAAGGTATGAGCAAAAACCGAATAACCTCACAAGTCATCCCTGTAATAGTATTTTATTTTCCCTTCTCATGATTTTTATTTTGTAAATTAGGAAAATGCAAGAAGAATCTACTAAAACAAATAAAAAAAAATAAAGATATAAAAAAAAAAAAATATAATAAACTTTCAAAATATTTCTATTGGAATGTGCTCCTATCTGTCAACCATGCGATTTATATTTCTACAGACAAATCAAAGATTTCATTAAACGTCTGCAAAATTAAACATTAGTACATACATACATACATACATACATATCCTTTCCTGTTCCACCAACTGTGGGTCTAGGAATTAACTAAGCCTCTCCACCTCTCCCTGTTCTTCCAAGCCTCTTCTCTACATATTCTTTCCCATGGGATGCCTCTCTCTTCCAGGCTGTACTTCACATCATCCAGCCATCGCTTACGCGGTCTCCCTCGTGGTCTCTTCCCTCCTTCTTTTAACTCATGCCAGACCTTGGGAGTCCTACCATCTTCCATTCTTTTCACGTGCCCGAACCACCTCAGCCTTCCCTCTTCCACCTTTTTCCTCAAACTTTTTACCCCCAACTCCTCCCGGATATCCTCATTTCTCATTCTGTCTAATCGAGTCTTTCCTACTATACCTCTAAGAAATTTCATCTCCCCAGCTTGAAGTCTACTCCAGTCTCTAGCGTTCATCACCCATGTCTCCGCTGCATAGGTGACTATAGGCACCTAATACATTTTATAGATTATTTCTTTTGCCTTCCTTGGGACTTTCTTATCCCATATCAGGTGTCTCACTCCCTGGTATAGCTTTCCCCCTTTCTCCAACCGTCTTGTGATTTCATGCTCCACTTTACCATCACTTGTTATTTCGGTCCCTAGGTAAGTAAAACTATCTGTGATCTTCAATGCCTTGTTGTTTATGCAGATATCCCTTTCCAGGTTTTTGTCCCATCCCACCACCATCACTTCACATTTCTCTTCGCTAACTTCAAGATCCACCAGTTTCAGTTGTAGAGTCCATTCATCCAGTTCCCTCTGTACGTCAACAATTTTCTCACCCCATATTACAATGTCATCTGCTAAACATTACTAAAATTACTAAACATTAGTAATAGAATGAAAACGCGAATTTCCATTTGGCAAAAATCGTCTGTAATCAAATGAGATTGATACGAAATTGCTCTGTGTTTTCGGATGAAGTATTATTCCAAAAGGTGTACTGATTTAAAATTGTTACGTGAATGTTTAATAAATGTATTAAAATGTTAAATTTACCATTTTTCAACTGAAACTGAAAGTCATTTCACTTTTCACCGCTATGCGCGCTCGTGTTGTAACGATCACTTCCTGTTTTCGGAGATTTTTAAAAGCTTATAACTTTTGACCTAGAGGTCAACCGGTAAAACTTTTGGTATCATTATTTCTATTTTTTTTAGCTGAACATTTTGATTTATAATTTATGTTAATCTGTTTTTGACAGCATAACGTGCCTCCAAGTTAGCAAATTCACAATGATTAATCAATATTTATTTTATGAATTAATTTTTACAAACCTTCTTTTCACAAACAATATGTTAATAGCTAAAAAAAAGAAAACTTCATTTTTTATTTTTCTTTATATGTCTTTCAAAAGATATGAACTTTACGAAGAGCGTTTTGCATAAAAAAGTAAGTAATATTATTTTATTTTTAATTTTAAAAGTTAGAATTATTGCAGAAACAATCGTATTAGAAAATGGCGGGAAATAAGAACTTATAATAATAAGCAAGCGATACGCGAGCAGTTATTCCTCGAATGATTTGATTCGTTTTCATAGATAAGATATTCTTGATATAACTATTAAAATACTTCTTTGCTTGTCCATTTATGTAAGTTTTTTTCCTTCCATGCTAACATTTCCTGATTGAGCGCTTTCTTTGATAATGACAGCAATAACTACCGTTAGAAAATATTCAAGGAAATTTCAGTTTTATCGAAATACAAACGTTTCTTTCCTGCAATTTCATCTTGAAATACCTGTTTCGTTTCCTAAATTGGCTTATTCTTACAACAATAACTAAGCTTAAATTTACAGTTAATAACAAATGAGGAAAATGATTAAAATCGTATCAAGCCAAATGAGAAGCAGTTTTTTGCTTTAAAGTTTAACATTTTTAATATTATATTTTCAATAATAATTACTGCACGAAGTTTATGAATCTTATTCTCGTTATTCACCAGTGTAGTAACATATATAATAAAAGAATAACAAAGTGAACTGTTCAGCTATCATCGCATAATGGTACTGAGCCTGCATCAATTTCGTAGTTTGTACTGGTTGGGGTGGAGAACAAAAATAAGCATACTCATATTTAAGTTGGACCATAAACAAGAATTGTACCGAATTATGAAGAAAATCGGTTTACCCGTTTAAACGAGTGATTTCGGGGGTCATTTTTGAGGGATGGGAGAGGTGGGGACCAAAACAGTTGAGACTACGTTTCAAGTTGGGCCGTAACTGAGCTTTGTACTGAATTCTATGGAATTCCGTTCAGCCTTTTAAGCGTGATGCTCTTGTAAAACAGACAAATGAACGAACAGAGGAAAATGTTCAAGTGAAATGATCAGTCAGCTATATTTTTAAGAAACATTAATTTGCTTTACATGTATTTCTTGTTTAACAATTAATCCTTTACATGCTAAGAAATCGCTGGCGGGGATTAATTGATTGGCTTTTTTTATTCTTTATTTAGGTTTTGATGGTTTTTAAATATGGAGAGCCATTGTGGTGTTTACTTTTGTTTTCTTTATATGTTTTCTGAGTTCACTGAGATGTAAGACACTGGGCGGATCCAACTGACGATGGTCAGGAAACCTGAAATAGGCTATCTTGGATTCCCGGTATCACAAAAACAGATCAGTGAACTCTTATCCGTTTTTGTGCGTTTTTGATGTATTTCTCATGTAATCATTTTTCCACGCACTTTAAAATTTTTGCATTAATTGGAAAATACTTCTTAATATTTGATTGTTTTAAATACAGCCTACTTTTTGAGGATAATTTCATCCAGTTCACATTCTAGAGCAAATTTTTTAACTTTTAGTAATTATTAGTTTTCCTATTAAGTAGTTCACAAAGTTTGTTAGAAAGTAATGTGAACTGCAATTGTTTTATATAAACAATTATTTTGTTAACTAACCTGTTGATTATATTAAAAGTTAATTTAATTATATACAGTTATGAAATTACCTTTATTTTTATAAGGAAAAAAAAAGACTGGAATTTTCTATTAAAAAAATCATCCAGGGTTTTAAATATTATTTTCTAAAAAAATTCATTAAAATAATCACTAAAACGAATCGTTCTATGCTTTTGATTCTTAGTTTTATTAAATTCTCTTATCATTATTAATATGTGACATAACTAAGAAAATTTTGATTCTTGTTTTATTAATTTAAACAACAAACCGAAACTCCGTTTTCATTCTTATTAGTATGGGCATTGGAAGTAGAGTAATAAAGCGCATGGCCAAACAAGAATCTGTATATGTTAAACGGCCAGTCCGATACTCTCCCGCCGTTATATTTCCCAGAAAATACTCTGTATTCTTATTGGTCAGTGAGTTCAATGAAACCTAAGCCGCATGGGAGGAGTAATAACTACAGTGCTCACGCCGAGAGTTGAAACTCCCAGAATGCAACGCAGATTATAGATTGTTCTTTCCTGGCTGTTCGCTAACATTCAAATAGAAGAGGTCGCTTCTCTTCTATTTGAATGTTAGCGAACGGCCAGGATAGGAAAACTATATAATCTGCGTTGCATTCTGGGAGTTTCAACTCTCGGCGTGAGCACTGTAGGGATAAATCCAACCCTCCGACTCAGATTGAACTCAGGTTCACCATTCCACAGACAAGAGACTATAACATTTGCGTTACTGAGTCAACATTAATTTTAATAATACTTATTAAAATAAAATTAGAAAACAGAAAATAGATTTGCAAGCTCCTTTTAAATATTTCCCGTAAGTTTGATGCTTTTATTTATTTATTTTTTTTTAGTCAAACAAATCTGTTAGTTTAAAAGCAGTTACAAAAATGGCGGGAAAGATTCACTGGCAGCCATTTTGAATATGTGTAGAAGTTATCACACAATTTTCTTTTACCCAATTTTTATGAAAAATAATTCACTTCCTTGAAAGAATGTGTTTTATTTGAAAGGATTCATTTTATTTTAGGCAAATACAGTAAAGAAGAGGAGTGAAGTAAAATAAACTGAAGAGAAAAAGGAAATAGTTATTAAACACAGAAATCAAATACGAATCAAGTTTAAAATGGTTGAAAATACTAACACCGTACTATATTTAATCCAGAAACAATGTATTTTACTGTTAATCTGCTTGAAAATAAAGACTGACTGACTAAAAGAATATTAAGGACAAAGCTCCGCCTGAAGCAGATTTCCCTGCATCACAGGTAGCCACAAGTTCCTTAACGACTGCTGATTATTTCTTAAAGATAATTAAACTTGTCTTCTAAGATATGTTACGGTCTTTAAGGAGCAAAGCTTTTTATTACTTTTTAAGATGTATTTTTCTCTGTTAGAAAAAGAAAATTGTAAAACATTCTAATTCTTAGAGAGATACAAAAATGTATAATGAGTTTAACACAAAAACTCGCAAATAACTCCTTCATCCTAAAACATCTTTAATCAATATTTCAACTTCTTTAGCAGAAGTTTTCTTCAGGAAAAATTACAGAAAAATTTTAGGATGAAGAATGAGTTATTTGCGAGTTTTTGTGTTAAATACATTAAGGAAGGAGTTTTTCATTATATATATAATGAGATTTCAATAAGTGACAGTGATTGCAGCGGCATTGTTGAACTATCCCATACATTTTTTTATATAGAGAATTAAGGAATAACGCGCAAAGTAAAATTACTGGTATATTTAAAACATATAATTGCCATACATTATTAACTGCTGCACGCAGTCTTTGTTAAATGTGTATAAACAACAAAAATTTCACGATATATACAAAACTCAAACAGGGTGGATCATCATCCAAGAAGAGGCCCAACATGGGCAACTTGTTAGCTCCGTAAAATATGGTCATTCCCAACACTGCGCAATGCAGGAATTCCTTCCACTGAGTTAGTTCACCTGCGCTGGCCTTGAGGCGGGGTGGGGGATTCACAGGGATTAACTGGATTTTCAGGAAACCAGTGGTCAGCTGTGTTTCTTGTTGCTACAATTGGAGGACAAGTGGAAGGAATTCCCGTATTGCGCAGTGATGGATTGACCAAATTTTACGGAGCTAACAAGTTACCCTTCTTGGATGACGATACACCCTGTTTGACTTTTGTATAAATTGTGAGATTTTACTGTTTCTATAGATTTGATAAGGACTGCGTGCAGCAGTAGAAATTAATCATGTATCACTTTTATATGTTTTAAATATACCAGTAATTTTACTTTGTGTGTGTTTTTCGTTTAAGTTCACTACGCACGTTAAAGAATGTTCATCATATCGCATTGCTACGGAAATTTGAATTCCTATAATGTAACTTCCCACATTAAAAGACTTCAGTTTCGACAAATTTGACTGGATTCGCAATCCAAAATCAGGAAGCATTTACAATGGAAATAGTTCTTTAATAAGATAACATAATTTTGAAGATTTGCGCACGTAGTCAAAAACATACCTTATTAACTCCGTTCGGTCTATGATTAAAAGCGTGATCAGTTGAGTGAAGACAAAAAGTAGCCATAAACACTGATTCTTAATCATTTTTTTATCTGGAGATATGAGACAGACCAGACCATACCGTATTAATGGGAAATATAAATTTGATCGAATATTTGTAACGCCTCTTAAAATGTGCAGAAAAGAAGAAAAAGAAAAAAAAGATTAGAACAAGAAAGTTGAAATAGGAATGTTCATCCGTCTGTGATAGAGGTAACTCAAAATTTACTTATTCTGGGAAGCTGAAATTTTAGACACAATTTTCGATTACTAAACGAAAGATCTCTATAGATAAGGAGCTAGGAGCAAAAATCTGCCCAAATAGGTTGAAGTTAGGTAATCACAGTAATTCAAAAACATATCTTAGGAAGCTGAAATTTTAAAAGATAGATAAACGTTATCCAATGAGATCTCTTTGAAAATTTTGATTGAAATTGGACTCACCAGGGTGCAAAACTATCAAACACTCAAGAAAGTATACATTTTCACAGACCTTTGTACATTTTTTTTATTTAAGCTTACCGTAAGGATATACGAAAGGCAGCTAATTTTTTTTTTTAAGCAAATCATAGAAAACATAATTTATGAAAGTAGAACAATTACTTTATTTCATCAAACGTATTTATATTACGCCTACATTAACGATTGTGTGTAACTGAACAAAGCACAATTCTAATCCTATCTTTATTATCTTATTGTTGTAGTGTATCTTATATCAAATAGGGTGATCCGGGGTAAATACCGAAAAAAAAAAGAAACCTTTATAATAACTCAAAGGTTATGAAGGTTTGAGATATAATTTTTTTGTGTAGATTTACATAAAAAAAACAAAATGTACCTGGAACATATGTACTGTGATGTCACAAACAAAAAAAAAAGGGAAAAAGTGATATGCGTGTCCGGTAATTACCCCGGCAATGGGGCAATTCTCGGACAACCATGGGTTATTTTCCGGACAGTGATTTCTCTACGGTTCTGTGCAGGATTTAGTGAAAGTTAATGGCCCAATTACTGGCCATAGTATAGTCTATAAGTACCTTGATAGGGATAATTAATGGACACTAAATAATTTCATAAAAAGTGAATAGTTCAGAAATAATGGAACTAAACATCAAATCAAATTCACATTTTTATGAGATCATATAACACAAGTAATTACTTAAAAATGAAGGACAAAAACCAAAAATGGACAGTAAATATGCTTTCGCGCCGTGCCGGCGTGGTCGTGCGGTCTAAGGTGGAGGTCTGCCGCGAGGTCGGTGTGCCGGTACCCGGTATCAAATCCCGATCGAGAGCATGGATGTTTCCAATTTCCTTTCCTGTGTTTATCAGCCTCTTCTTCACTTTCTCTTCGGGTCTGACGTCTTTCCTTAATGGCGTTCTGAGGAAGGCAAACGGGAAACCATCTCAGCATCTTTCCCTAGAAATTCTCGGGAGTCAGCTAGGGGTTCGCCATATTGGGAACACTAGCGCTCCCTGGAACACGGATGCTTCGATTACGTAGCTCGCACTTAAGTGCGTACCGTACAAAAAAAAAAAAAATATGCTTTCGCACACTGAGCCAACATTAACGGGAATCCTGAACATCTGTTTCATCCTTATTAGGAATCATCAGCAGAATTAACCGTTGACGTTTGGCTCAGACTACGCGAAAATTAAAGATAAACCATTATCGGTCCCGGGAATGCCCACCGAGAACAAAACCAATCAAATAAAAAATAATCCTGTGAAATCCACAGTACGGTATTAATCTCCTTGTCCTTTCACTGATGATTCTTAAACAGCTGTTCAGAATTCCCGCTGATGTTGGCTCAGTGTGCGAAAGCATATTTACTGTCCATTTGTATTGGTTTTCTTGATTTATAAATTACTGTGGACGTTAAATTTTGCTTTACAAGTAATGACTTACTACAAACTTTTGTGGTTTATATTTCACTTGGAACAATAACAATAATAAAAACAAAATATATAATTTGAAACATGTCATTGTAATATTTTACAATATTAAAAAAATAAATAAATAAAAATTGACATTTACAAAAAAAGAAATGTCTTCAGCATTCATTTTACCACTCAAAACTTGACAAACAGCAGCTACTGATTTTAAAAGAACCAAACTTTAGAGTTGCGAATCAAAAACCAGAGCACAACATGGGTTACAACAAAAGTATTGTTCATCGCAAATAAACTCGAGATCCTTGCATATTATTTCTCAAAGGTGTTTTATGTCGGTTCGCCATATCTCCCTTAATACTTCATCAAAATCAATGATTGAGACATCATTTTGAAGATTACGTTCACCGCTAATGATGAAAAATAAACAAATTGTTTAAAATTAATGTTTTCGATAAAAAAAATGTATTTTAAAAACCTTTTTTATAAAAATGGAGAAGGCGCCATCTATTGACAATATATTGAAACAATTTGTTTCTCAAAGGTGCTTTTTTGTTGCGAATTATTCGCACGGGTCAACTAGTTACACAGAAAAGCAAGTAAAGCTAAACTTAAGTTTCAATAACAAACAATAGGTGAGCTAGTAATCTCTGGTCTACTTGTTATCATTATCTAAGCTATTGAGATATGAGTTTGTGCAGATATTACTTCATTGTTGCTCTCGATAATAAAAGGAGCAGTTATAATACCAAAACTGCAACGAACAGGAAAAAAATAGCATTATTTGGGTGTCCAGAAATTACTCAGAGAAAAAGTGTACACCTACTTTTCTTACCAGTTTCCCTAGAATGATAATTCTTACATCTAGACATTCCTTCATAGATACCCTGAAACTTTAAAAAAAAAACTGTTGCAAATGTAACTCACGAAAATTTACGCGAATTATTTGTAATCAATTAAAAAGTTGAAATCCTTTTTTCTTAGCATGTACTGAGTTTCATATTTTGTACTCTTTGTGCATGGAAAAGAATAGTCCAAAAATTTGTAAGCGTATTCTTGACTAAATAATCATTATAAAGCAGATTTTGCAGACCTCTCCCTTAAACGGTGGTCATGTGAGGTCACCGTCTGGTAAATACCCCAATTTCAGGTATCTGACATTTACCCCCGGACCACTACTCTATTTAAACGATTTTTGATAAGGGATACGAGTGCATGTATTAAGAAGACAAAGAGGTGTCGAAATGATTAAGAGACACTGGTCTAAAAGACTTTCTGAAAGTAAAAAAGGACCCATTTCTCAACCAACAAAACTAAATCTGGATTATTAATTACTTTATTTACATCAAACAAAACCAGATTTTTTTTTTTTACATAAAATTCTGTATGCATTAATACAGTTATATAATGAAGGAATCGCATTTTTGCAAAAGAGAAAAATTTGTACATCCTAGAAACACGACTGTTGATATTCAAGTCCTTCAATCCGGCATCATGTTGTTCCTATTTCAGTCTGAAAACAAGAACGCCCAGAATTTAATTTTGAGAGACTTTTAATTAAAATCAAGTGTTGCTTTTAATTAATTTTCATCTTACCCTACAAATAAATAATTATTATTTTTAAAATCAATGAAAAGTTTAAAAATATTCTTACCAGTTCGGTGGCATTAACGGATAAATTCGCTTCAATGCCTAAAGAAAATACATAAGAAATAAGTATATTTAAGCCTATTTCTATATCTTTAAAACTACAGTGAAAACTCGATTAACCGTCACTGTCGGGGCCGGGACTGTGACAGTTAACCGAATAGACGGATAACAGAAATTTCGCAATAAACATATACAGTAACGAAATTTCAGCTGGTTTGGGACGAAAGGCAAACAATAAATTAATACAAAGAAAAATCTATCTGTAACAAATAAGATATCGTCAAACACCAAGCAAATAATTATTATTATACAGTAAAACCCCGTTATTACGCTCGTCAAGGGACCGTGACCTACAAGCGTAATAAGCGGGATAGCGCTATAAACGGGGAATGATTTATATGATGGGGAAACATTTAGACACCATTTTACAGGAAAGATACTTGATTCTGAAATAGATATAGTGCAAATGTGAGCTTATTTCCTATTAAAAAAATCTTTGATTGTGGTTTGCCGTGTGTGTATGCTACTGTTATAAATTATGACATTTTCAATGCGGTTCAAGAAACTATTAACATCAATTGATACTCCACTAGGAGCAATACAAATATATTTTCGGAGCAGATTTAGTGCACTGCCCGCTATTTCACGCGCCTTTTCTTGAATGATTGGGTCACTTAATGGCACTGATGCATCACGGGACTTATGAATCCATTCAATTAGAATTTCCTCGGCATCTTCACATTTTCCACACTTTACTTTTTTACGTTTGCAACCATCCTTCGCTGCATTGATAATTCCATTCTTATTTTTTATTATTGTTCTCAGACTGGATCAGGGAATTCTTAGATTCTGCGAAAACCTTCTGATTTAGTGTAGAATTCTCGTCGTACTTACGAAGAATTTGCAATTTTTCACTTATAGAAAGAGATTTCCGCTTCGACATTTTGCACTAACTTACTGTATCACAGACCCGCACTTCAAAGAGTTCGAAGATTCCCTCCTACCAGGGAAAGAAAAGAATCGTTACAGTGTTACATTTCTTTTCGATACAAAATTTCCGATATAAAAAAGCGCTACAAGCGGGATTTGAAGCGTTATAAGAGGGTAAAAGTATACAGAGTTATATAGAAAATTCCAGGGACCGCACGAAAGGAGCGTAAAGAACGGGGTTTTACTGTATATTATAAAAGCGTTATTTTGTCTGTCATAAGACTTTACGTTTTTCCAATTTTGTGACCAAACTATAAGAGGTAGATCAATCATGTAAATGGAAAAAATGTAGATCTTTTTAAGACAAACAAAATGCTACAAAAACCTTTCGAAAAAAGTTTTTGGTTTCCAAGATGGCGCCTTTTAAAGGGTCAAATTTTGACATTTTCTCAATTTAAACGAAAAGTATAAAAAATGGAAGAGAACATTATATTGAGAAAATGTTGGTATTTGAAAGTTCTATCGAACGATGTATCACTTATTCACAAACGCTTCATCGTTTGCAAGATACATGCAAAAATGTGAATTTTCGGTGTGTGACGCCGACCCGCAATACTTCCGAGTGATTCGGAAAAGCCACAACGGGCTGGGAAGTTATATATTCTCCGACGATCGCAACATTAATTTGCTAATAAATAAAGTTTGTTTTTTTAATGCTATATATGAAAGGGTTCCGTAGCGAAGAGTTGCGGCTATTATTATTACATATTATAAAAACGTTATTCTGTCTGTCATTCTGTAAGCAAAATGTTAAATTACAAATTACTAATATGTTACTAAAATTGAGAATCTATTCATAAAAAATGAAAATATATTAAACAACTGTCCAACTATACTGATTGGCGACGTAAATATAGATATTTTCAAACTGATTAAAAACAATGCAGTACAGAAATACGTAAAACTTATGTGCAATAATGGTTTCAAAAATCGTCTTTACGGAACAACAAGAAACAACTGACTCACTCACTGACTCATCAACGCCCACCTCAAACCCTTGGATCTAGAAAGCTGAAATTTTGCACAAGGGTTTCCTTTATGATGTAGATAAGGAATAAGGCCAGATTTTTCGAAATTCTTACAGGATAGGGAATAATCTGGCAAACTGACGAAGTGTATGGCGGCAACCACAGGTGTGTGACGCCAACCCGCAATACACCTGAGTTAAGAGGAGAAGGCCAGAACGGGTTGAAAAGTCGTATATTCTCCCATCTCAATATTAATTTGCTAAATAAATAAAGGTTTTTTTTTTAATGCTATAGATGCAAGGGTTCCGGAGCGAAGCGACGGTACCCGGCTAGTAATAATAATAAAAACATAAAACAGTACTAGATAATAAGGTTTATATCTTAAAGCTGTAATCAGTCATTTTCTTCTGTTTCTTCCGAGGCTCGAGCTTTTTTTCGTGGCAATGTCCCGTGTTTTACGGAGAAATAGGTTTTGCGAACGATGACGGATAACAGAGAAGACGGTTAATCGGGTTTTCACTGTATTTTGCTTATTCGGTTCTCTTTATAGATCACTAGCTGTACCCGGCATGCGTTGCCATGCCACTCAAAGAAAGAAAGTGTTTGTGTTTTGAAGTGCTTTTGGATACACAATATTTTTTGTTTTTCCGTCTGGTGCAATACACGAATAAATCAGAAGGTTTTCCGACGCTTGAGCAGGCCACATACAGCTGTCCCTGTGCTTTGTTGATGGTCATTGCAAATGCGAGTCGCACCGGAAACTGCAAACGTTGAAACCGGAAATACACTCATTTGTTGAAACACCTCGCGCACCAGGTATTGTAAAATGATTCTACTAATTCAGAAACCTTCGCGGGCGTACGCGCAACAACTCACCAAAGTTTCATCGCAATCTGATGAATGGTATAGGAACGCATACGGGACAAACAAACAAAACAACATTCACTTTTATATATTAAGAATATAGAGACTAAATTCGTTGTTGAACGTAAACTATGACTTCATTTCTTTCCATATGTAATTAAAGCATCTTAAGTAAAAGATAAGAAGTAATGGATGTATGTTTTAGTTCATAGTTTTTATGTCATTTTCATTCCGTCTAAGTTTGGACTTCCACTGAATAAGCCTATTTATTTTAATAAGTTTTGTCCTAAATATCTAATATCTGCTTTTGTATTGGCTATAGTTTCTGTTGTGAAGCCGCTATCAGCAATGATTAGAAAATAAAACGAATGTAATTAATTCCAATAAAGTATTTTCGTGGCTAAAATTTGCTATTTATAACAGACATGGAGCTCGTCTGTTCACAGAAAAGTTTACTCAAAAAATAACTTAGATATTGGATAAAGATTGGTTAAATCGAGCTGATTGTTTATCATATTCAGATTGCAAAATAATATATTACTGTATACTATTATGTGAAGCTAATTTATTTACTCTTTTTTATCAATTAATGAATAAACCTATCCGGTAGTTTACTCAGAAACTCATCTGCATGAACTACATATTGAAAATTAGAAATTGATAGCAGCGCCCTCAGATGTTAACAACGGGAACTATTTGATTCCTAACTATCAATTGTTTTCGAGAGGCAGATGTTTTAGAAACAGTGCCTTTAGAAAAGCCGTCCCAACCAGGCCAAGGTCTTACTCAATGGCAAGACTATATCGAATGTGGTGAAATTATCTTACAAATAACTTACGACGCATTCATTTCACTTGTTATCTTAAATATAGGCAAAAATCAATAGAAAAATAAACATTAATTAGTGAAATTGTCTTTTTCTACTTACCTTCAGTATATAATCGGAAGGTTAATTCACCCTTGTCTGTAAACAAATATAAATTAAAATATAAATGTGATTTGTATTTATCTACTTATTTAATACACAAAAAATGGTAATTTAACAAGTGGTGTCCGAAAAGTACAGTCTCATTAGGAAAAATTATGATACAAGCAGAATAGTACAAATAGGTGATTCTACAGGTTTGAAGTATAAAAGAAGGCAGAAACTATTATTTCACAAGTTTTTGACTTTAACTAACAGATAACTGAAGAATTTCACGGACTCATGACCTAGACAGCGTTCTCTGGATCGAATTTACAGAAAGTTCAAGGGATCAAGTGTTTTAGAGAACTCATAGCCCAAGAACATCAATTGATAACGAAGCTACGATTGCTGTACTTGTAAAGATCGCAGTAAGACCACAAATAAAGACTGAAAATACTGAATCTGAAATTGAACTTTCAAGGACGTCTGTGAATGTTTAATCAACACAAGATTACTTTTTATACAAAGCAAATAGAGACGATCTAGATCGCAGAGTTCAATTTTGTGAATGTGAAGGAATTTTTTTAGATTGAAAGAATCTAGCTTATGATATCATATTTAGCGACAGGCTGCTTCACTTTTAACCGGATGGATTAATACCTATTTTGCTCAAGAAGTGCAAATTGGTTGGCGAAAGTCTTCCCTGGTGATGGATTGAGCATAGAGGTGGAATCGAATGGCCATAAAGATCACAAGACTTCACGCCCCTAGATTGTTTTCCTTAAAAGTCATCTAAATCAATAGTGATATCCGCCACGTACCAGTAGTAACTTTTCAAAAAATATTTATAGTACCTGTACAGACTATAAATTAGAGACTAAGTGCGAGACGGTGTGCATTCTCATATCAATCTACACAGGCAACAGCAGGGATGTTAATTGAGTATTTGTAATGATTTTTGTAATAATTTTTCTTAAGAGATCGAATTTACGGGACACACTTTATTACAAAACCAAGTTGCTACAATTATTATCACAACTATATAAACAGAACTAAAAATAAATCGGGGAAAAAATTTCTATAATAGGTGCCATTATTTAAAGTGATTTTTATCAAATTATTTACTTTAATATGAAGCACAATTGGTATAAATTATCTGAAAAGTTTTCATTGTTCATATTACTCCTGTATTCTAATTATTATATGCTTTTGAATATATAATTCGAAAACCAAATTGATCTTAAATTATGAAAGAAATGAAACACTTACCACTTCTCGGTTCAGCTTTATCTGGAAGAAAAGAAAAAGAATAAAAATGAAAAACCTCTGACTAAATTTTATAATTTACATATTGAAAAGTATCTCGGAAGAAATAATTTGTGGACAACATCTTTTCAATGTACAGGGAAGTGTTTTGAATTCTCAAATGACCCCAGAAGATCAGTACGAAATACAAAAGGAAATACAACTTTATAAATTATGAATTTAATTTATATAAATTAAGAATTAATATTGAAGTGTGATTCTTGATGGGAGACTTTTCATTTGGCATAACCATATATGCAGGGTGTCGCAAAAAAATGTATCCATCTTTAATATCTGGAAACTTGTTGAATTTTTTTTTTTTTTTAGATTTAACCGTTGAGAAATAATGGCGGAAACCAGACTAAGTTTTGAACAAAGAAAGTTTATTTTGAAGTGCTACTTGAAGTTCGAAAACGGGTAGAAGTTCAAAGACGATTTAGTAGACAATTTCAAACTGATCCGTCTACTAGACTTACCATCAGACGAACTTGAGATAAGTTTGAAGCAGATGGAACTGTTCAGAACGTCCATAAACAACGTTTCGGAAGACAAAGAACATCGACTAACGCTACCATGGAAGAAAGGGTATTGGAAACGGATCGTCAAAATTCAAGAACATCTGTTCGGCTTCTCGTGAATTAGGATTACCAAAGGATAGCGTCCATCGCATTCTGAAGTGCTTCCGGTCGAAAAGTTACTTACCAAGATTAGTATACGCTCTCAATGAAGATGATCCAGGGCCTAGCTTAATGAGAACCTGCCAAACACATGGATCGGGCGAAGAGGTTCTGTTGATTACCTTGCGCGTTCAACAAACCTCACACCACTAGACTTTTTCTTTTGGGGATTTCTCAAGAATAAAGTTTATGCTAAAAAATCTGAAATCAATGATGAATTACGAATAGCCATTGAAAGAGAATGTGCCCAAATACCAAACGAAATGATTCTCGATGTTTGTGATTCCATCGCTTCGCGTTGCCAGCAATGTCTAGACCAGAATGGTCATCAGCTTGAAAACAGGCTGGAAGTATAAGAAAATACATTTCTGTAGTTTATTGTGAACGTTGAAAGGGAATTGTATGCTAATAGATGCAGACTCTATAATCATTCAAAACGTGGATACATTTTTTTGCGACACCCTGTATTCATGAGCCTTTCTTATCGACCTCGCTTCACTTCATAAGTTTCTAATTTATTAAGATAGGATCCAGATTTGGATTTGGGCATTTGTAACCAAGATGGCAGTTACTTGGTTTATTTAAATTAGAGCTAAAAAGGAACCATCTCGGTATTACACCGAAGTTAAAAAACTAAGTTTGAAGTTGTTTTATTGATTCACTTAATAGTGAATATTATGTAAAGTGATGGAAATAGAACACAGAAGCATCTTGTCCTCCTTACTAATTTACGTTTATTTAACTCCTTACTATTTTACGTTTATTTAACTAAGCAATGAAGTTTTAACTACACTCATTACCAAAAAACACGACGCACCTAGAAGGAGTTGTCCGATTGTAATGAAATTTCGTATGCAAAGACATTGGGACCGCCCATGCAAATGATTCAACTTTGGTGTCCAATGAATGAATAGCGAGAGCTACAGCGCATCGGAACTGCGCACTCAGCAGGTGTATATAAGAAGCGATTCTCAATCTGATGGTCAAAATTTCTGTTGCATTGCGAGTTAAGATACCTTTCAACGACTGAAAAAATGCCTCGCCGCAGGATTCGAGCTCATTACGTGCAACTGTCAGAGTTTGAAAGAGGTCGTATCATTGGATTGAAAGAGGCAGGTTGGGCAAATCGGAGAATCGCTCGTCATATGGGTCGAAGTGATGTGGCGATTTGAAGATGCTGGCAGGAATGGGTGGACAATGGCAGATTTCAGCGTCATGAAGGTAGTGGTCGACCTAGGGCCACAGCAGAGCGGGAGGATAGAGTGATTGTCAGATCAGCTGTCACAGCGCCTGAATCATCATTATCAACCATCAGACGTGCGACTCGAACACGAGTGTCCACCATGACCATTCACAGACGGCTGAGAGAACGACATCTACGCTCGTACCGACCGCTACGCCACCTGCCACTCACGTCTGCACACCGTCGGGCCAGATTACAGTGGTGCTTGGCTCGATCCGGTTGGAATGATGCTGACTGGGGAGGTATAGTGTTTAGCGACGAATCCCGCTTCCAACTGTGTCCTGACGATCGTCGCAGACGTGTCTGGAGACGCCCAGGGCAGCGTGCCGATCCTGCTTTCACTATTGCACGCCACACAGGCCCTCAACCAGGAGTTATGGTCTGGATTGCCATTTCCCTTGATAGCCGGACCCCTTTGGTTGCCATTACCGGCACACTTACAGCACAGCGGTACGTCGACGACATTCTGAGACCTGTTTTGCTACTCTTCCTTTTGCAGTACCCTGGCCTTATTTTTCAGCAAGATAATGCCAGACCACATACGGCACGTGTTGCTATGACCTGTCTTGCAGCTTGTGAAACACTTCCTTGGCCAGCCAGATCCCCAGATCTCTCTCCAATCGAGCATGTCTGGGATATCATGGGAAGGCGACTGCATCTACCAGGGAATGTGGATGACCAAGTCCGACAATTGGAGCGAATTTGGCAAGAAATACCGCAGGAGACCATCAGGGAGCTTTATCACTCTATGCCACGTCGTGTGGCAGCTTGCATTCAGGGTAGAGGTGGGTCAACACCTTATTGAGCTCGTTACTTTGTATCGCTGTAACTCTGAAATAAATCATTCAATTTGTCTGAAATTTTAATCATTTTCTATTCTGTAAGTAATCTTCCTCCCCACCAATTTTTGTCTCCATCGGACAACTCCTTCTAGGTCGTCGTTTTTTTTTGTTAATGAGTGTATTTCATGAAAACTGTTTTCAATGTGATACTGTGTTGTGTGATGAAGATATATATAACAACAGTCTTACAGGTTCTGATCTATCATATGACTACAATTACAGCGGCCGACTTTGGAAATCCTTCAACCATCAAACGATCTACAACAAAAGGTTTTATCTTTGTATTAATTAAATGAAACGACGTAAAAAAAACAACACTCTGCGACATCAAATTATCATCCAGAAGAAACAGACTAAAACTTGGTCATCCACAGATAGATTGGTTATTGTAACCAGATTTCATGTTTATCTCAAAATGCATGCACTACAATAAAGGTATAGCATTAGTATATAGTGAAAACACTGAAGGCTAACATTACTTACAATAACCTGGCGTAATATAAAGATAATATAACTGGTCAGGATATGTTTGGCAGAATTAGAAGCTCAATCGTTTCCAAGCTTCCTTTTTATTCTCTAATTGATTCTATTATTGACGAACCACTGTTGCTGCTGTCTTTGTGATTCTCCTCTGAGATAGCAGTACTTGTATTTGTACTTCATTGCGCTAACAATATCGAACCATCTCGTCTTAGCGCAAATATACCGCAGTGCCACGGTGGAAAAACTATCCAGCTTTAGCATTCTATAATTTGATTAGGCGTTAGACTTCTCAAACTAAGTACGGTATGCTACGAGGGTCAGTCAATAAGTAATGCCTCCTATTTTTTTTTTATCCTTTTCATTGTCAAGAAATTCAAATGCAATTACATAGCTTGAAAACCACAACATTGACGATTAATTTGTCACTTTTCAATGTAATCTCCGACCATTTCCATAGTTTTAGTCCACCTTTTAAAACGTGCATGTATTCCAGCGTGGTGAAAGGCATGGTCTTGCTTCCTAAGCCATTGACGCACGGACGTTTTCACGGCCTCCTCATCTTCAAAGTGAATCCTACGATGAGCTTCCTTTAGCGACCCGAACAGATGGAAGTCTGATTGTGCTAGATCAGGACAGTATGAGGGATGAGGCAAGACTTCCCATCCAATTTTCACAATCTCTTCAGTGGTGTGGCGACTGGTGCGTGATCTTGCATTGTCATGCAAAAAAGAAGAACATCCGCTATAGCCTTTGTTGGGCGAACTCGCTGAAGAAGTGCTTTAAGCTTTTTGAGGGTTGTGGTATATTGGACAGAATTTATTATGCATCCCTGCTCCAATAAAATCAACCATAATCACACCCTCTGCATCCCAGAACACTGTCGCCATAACTTTCCCTGCTGATCGCAGTTTTGGATTTTTTTTTCCTCGGTGAGTTTGTGTGAGGCCATTCCATTGACTGTCTCTTTGATTCAGGTTCAAACAAATGAACCCACGTTTTGTCTCCGGTCACAATTTTGTCCAGAAACTCCTCTCCCTCCAAATGGAAGCGCTGCAAGTGTTTGGAGGCTATTGTTTTTCTTGTCTCTTTATTCTGGTCGGTTAACATTCTCAGTACCCACCGAGAACAAACTTTTTTGTACCCCAGTTGTCGAATAATCGTCATCACACTGCCTTTAATGAGTGAGAGAATGCGATATAATTCACCTGTTGTCACCCGCGGTCACCACGAATGATGTCATCGACTCGCTGAATGTTGCGTGGAGTCACTGCAGTCGCCGGCCTGCCGCTCTGCTTTTCGTCAGCCAACGGTGTTTACCCTTCAGCTTCGTTACAGCGACGAACCCATCGTCTAACATGCTGACATCCACTGTTGCATCACCTTACACATTTTTCAGCCTTTCATGAATGCGAATGGGCGTTTGACCTTCCGCAATCAAGAATTCAAACACAGAACGCTGTCTAAGACGAACATCTATGTCAGCCATTTTGCAAGCGGATGCAGTGCTGCCACCTGTTGGCGCAGGAAGTTGCTAGTGCAGTGGATTGGAGAAGGTGATTTGAGGAATTGAGCCAAATTCAAATTTTTCACTTAACTAACTTATTTAAGGAGAAAAAAAATAGGAGGCATTACTTATTGACTGACCCTCGTACATATCTTTGTCAATAATAATCTGCAACTAATAATGTTGATAAATCAATTTAAAAACAAGTAGATCCGCCAACATGTGGTTAAGCCACGCAGTAACTTCTACAAATATCACGTGTTATTCTTTTCCAAGTCTCATGTTCGAACAAGCCACAAATGAAAAATTCAAGATCACAATTTGTATTTTTATGACCATCTATGGAAATAACAGCTATATATCGTTCTTCAAAACAAAGAGGATTCAATATATTAATTAAATCCAGCGTAAAAGAGGTTTTTAAAATCTCTTTTAATTGCTTTAATTTTTTCTAAAGCTTTATGTAGTTTAAGCGTTTGCATCGCTGATCACAAAATAATTATTTTAACAATTTGAAATTTTTCAAATTCATATCTTACCATATTTCCTATAATAAACTATTATCATTGTTACAAGGCAAACTCCTATGACGGTTATGGTGGCAATAGTGAGCATCTGAGACAGACTCCATAGACTGAAAGGGAACAATAAGACAATTTATTTCAAAATAATCCATAAACCAGTCTTATGAAATAAAGCAAATGTAAAAAACTATAGTTGTGGCAATTAGGACGTAAACAAAAAAAAATTATGGGTTTCTTCTAGAATCCAAAGACACTTCATCAAAATATGCCATCCAACAGCTAGAACCTTCTGATTTCGCTAGGTTTTACTGCTTGAGGTAATCAGTGGTTACAAAAATGATAACAATTTTGTTGTTAGGAATTATAAATAACTTAAGATTCATATCATTTGAGTTTGTGAGCAAAGGCTGCTAAAAATCGCTGATCATCCGCATAAACTAATATTTTAGACTCAAGTTACTAAAGGAAAAGTATATTCAGTATATAACTTTCCTTTGTTAACTCATACTACGTAATTCAGTAATCATAAGGAAATGAGACCCCCGTTTTAACTGAGATATATGTAAAATTAATCTAATCCCTTTTTCCAAACAGTTGCATTAACAAGCGCAGAATTATGAAGTTATTCTGTTTTAGATGAAAGTTGTAAAGCGTAAAAATAACATGTCCATATTTTTATTCTTAAAAAAATATACGTTTTTTCATAAGTTTTGCCAGTTCGCAATTCTCAGCCCAGAGAGTATAATTATTAAATTTGTAGCTGTATTGACAACAGCGAAAGAACGAACATCATAACTTCATTATGTTACGTTACTTCAACTAACCAGTTAAATGTGGATTTTGACAGTGTAAGACACTGTTTAAATTTAAATTGTACATTGGAAATCTATCTATTAAATAAATGTTTAATTTATGTAGTACTATTAACTTAAAGTTTAGTTTTGTTTTCTGCTTATTACACGCTGTTATCTGAAACGCCAACTAGTTTTTGAAGGAAAGAACTTCTATGGTGGTAGTGATGTACCCACTACTCCAAAGTATAATATTAATCCCAATATTTCTTCTTAGGTTTTGTCTAGTTTTATACTAAAAAAAAACCCAAATAAATCGATGAAATAATTTTAAGCAGCAGTTAACCATGCAAGTTTTGAAATCTCGGATGATAGTCTTCAATGAACCAGAAAAATAGTGAAATTTTACCCAGTTCGCCGTCGTCTTGGTGTTGGGGGATCGGAGAGCACAGAAGATGGTTGGTCCACTAGATCGTCCTGAGCTGGTTGCACCGAATCACTGCCCTCATTTTGTTCTGCAGCATGGGAACCCTCTTGGTCTTCTGTCGGTTCTTCGAGAATAACGTCTCGTTTTTCGGGAAGTGACGAACGTTTCTTTTGTGCCTCTTGACGTCTCATCATCTCCCGAGCAACGTTTCTCCAATCATGTGACATTGTAGGTCTACAGATACTCCACAAGGTTTAAACGGTTTCAACAGATTATGTTACAGCAACTCAACTTAAAAGCAGATAAATCACTGCGAGAAACTTCACTGAAATAACATTTTTGTTTGTGCAATAAATTAGTTGTTGCTATATTTGATAAATAATCTCTTTCTAAGTTAGAAAGATTGGGTACAAAATAAATGTTTCCTTTTAGGCATAACTCTCAACAAAACCTTCAATAAGGATGAGGTCATGCTTTAGCAACAATGTTATTCTTTTTACTCATGAGAGTTTTATAATAATTTGGATTGGTACGGATGAAAGGCAATAAAATCAAAGAGTTTCATTGTTTATTCAATTGAAATCTGCATTACCTATTTAACATTGTATGTTTTTTTGTTTAAGGTAAAGGAAAACTAATAAATAACTCAATGAGTAAAATTAGCATAATTCTTTCTTCTTTTTTGATATTTTGTTATTTAAAAATAAAAGAATCTTTAATGAATTTACTTTGTTCATCTCTTTCATTTAGTTAAGTATCTCTTTCATTTATTAAGTTGTAGTAATGTATAGATCCAATAAAAATAAAAAAATATCAATTTAAAAGAAAACATTGTTTTCTAATTAATGAAGTCGTGTCATCATGGATTGTTAAAGAATTCCAATGTATCAGTGCTGCATAATTACTTCCTTTGAGTGTAATTATAGTAAGCACAAGACTGAATGACATCTGATAATAGATGTACGTGAATGAAAACCTACAGAATCCAGTAGAACTGTTTGATAACTTTTACTTAAATAAATTCATAAATAAACTATTTAAGCGCTTTTTTCCTCTTTGTTTCTGAAGTCGTATATCTTCTTTTTACAATAAACTATCAGCTTATTGTATATTATTTTTTTATGAGCCAAATTCAGCCGTTTCACCAGCTACCAGAGCTCTGTGAGGATGAAGTTAATCTCTGAGAACATCTTTCCGATACAAATGATGAAAGAGACAGTGATTATGAGGGAATGTCATCAAGTCCACAATTTTTTAATCCAGAGCTAAATGACCTCGTCAGAGACTTCAGCCGTTCAAAAGAAGCGTCTGAATTACTAGCTTCCAGATGAAATGACAAGAACTTACTGGAACAAGGAACAAAAATTACTTTCTACCGTACAAGGGAAAAGAATCTGCTACCCTTTTTCACACAAGAAGAAAATCTTGTATTCTGTCAAGATACTAGAGGACTTCTGGAAGAAATGGGTCTCCCTGAATATAATCCTGATGATTGGCGCCTATTTCTTGATAGCTCTAAGCGGAGTTTGAAATGCGTCCTTCTACACAATGGCAACAAATATCCGGTTCAATACCAATTGCTCATTCAACGCAAATGAAGGAAGAATATGACGCCATAGCTTTGGTCATGGAGAAGATAAAATATCAGGAACATCAATGGGTAATTTGTGTGGACTTAAAAAAGGTAAGCTTTCTCCTTGGACAGCAAAGTGACTATACTAAATATCCTTGTTTCCTGTGCCTCTGAGATAGCAGGTCCACACTGAATAAAAAAGGAGTGGCCTAAGAGAGAGAAAACATGGCTGTTGGGAAAAACAATATCATTAACGAGTCTCAAGTTGGAAGAGAGAGAATCATCTTTCCGCCACAGCATATATATTAAGCTAGGCCTAATGAAGCAGTTTGTAAAGGCTCTTGATAAGAATGGATCGTGCTTTGCTTACATAGGAAGAAAATTGCCTCAGATAAGTATAGAAAAACTGAAAGCTGGAATTTTTGATGGCCCACAAATAAGACAGCTTATAAAAGATCCGGCTTTTGTGGAGTCCATGAATGAGGCTGAGCAGAAAGCATGGATGTTATTTGTCGAGGTTGTCAGAAATTTCCTGGGCAACCGCAAAGCTGAAAACTATGTTGAGCTAGTAAACGAGATGCTCATCAACTTCAGAAACCTTGGATGTAATATGAGCTTAAAAGTTCACTATCTACACAACCACTTTGACCGTTTTCCTGAAATTTAGGCGATACAAGTGAAGAACAAGGTAAAAGATTTCACCACGAAATAAAAACTATGGAGGACCGCTACCAAGGAAGATGGGATACCCACATGATGGCAGTTTACTGCTGGAACCTCAAAAGAAACTGTTCAAACAAAGTACATTCAAGAATGTCACGCAAAAGAAGCTTCCGAAGTGTTAACTGACTTTTCTTTGATCAATGATTTTTTTCTTTTCTTCAAAACTCAGTGCAGCTGTAGTTAGCAAAATGCTACTGTAATTTTTTGAATGATTTTCATTGCTACAAAGTGCTCTAGAAAATATAAAAAGATTTTAGATTTCTATGGTTTTCATTAGAAACCTAACATACACACATACACATCCGCATGTTAAAGTATCATAAGGTAAGTCACGACATTTTTATATCTCAGAAACTAGAGCTGCTAAGAAAAAACTAAAGCCATATATATAATTGAGGCATCAATTATTCTTAAAATCAGCTCTAAATACCCCAGTACCAAAACCACTGTAGGCTGTGTAATGAACTGTAACTAAATAAGGCTAAAATAAAAACAAATATCTACCCTAGAGGATTTCTGCAATCATGAAGACTGAGGTAAAAGCACAATCTTGTGTGTAATCATCTATCTGCTAGGATTCATTTTGTCCTTATCCATCAGGCATTACTATCCATTTCAGACATCTTAATTGTCTGTCGAGATGAATTTCGCGTCGATACCTGTATCTTATATTATAAGATACTTATAATGTAAGGATTCCTTAGTGATATTTCAAATCAGTATCTTTCCCTCTCTTCTTTTGAACTTCACTGTTGCCTTAAGAACAAAGTCTTTCTTCGGATTTTCACTATCAATTTTGATAATGAGTGCCAAAAAAAAAAAAATCTTTGATAAGTGAAGTTCAAATTACTTAAATCCCTTTTAAAGAAAACAATTTGTATTTCAACCAGCAACTTTTATAAGATAAAATTCGTGAAATTTCTTATGCTTATATAGCACCAAAATATAATACAATTTACTTAAGGGTTTTTTTTTTTCAGAAATATCTAGATTTATCAAAATATTGCAAATTGAGAAAGATCTAGATGTTTTTTGTTTTTCTTTTCTTATTAGCTTAAGCTGAGATGTGACTAGAAAGTAGTTTTTTTTCAGTGCGCGCCTCAATTATTACATTCTGAAGCGATTTTCCATCATTCCATTGGCGGATATAGCCAACAAATTCCCTCTTCCACCGAATTCTTGAATTGGATAAAACAATACAGTCAATCGATGAACCAAAATTTCGAACTGAAATCAATTTAATTCGTTTCAATCTCAAAAGATACTATTTCAGTAAATATTTCCTTATTTTTCTACGGTATTTTTATTCATTTGTCGATTTTAGTTGATCTACCTTACAATTGCTGTCATTTAGTGATCGAATATTTTAGAAGTTCTGGCTTTTTATTTGCAGAAGGCTTTGGATTCAGATTATGTCTGGACAGATTTCTCTGTCCCACCCCTTACCCTGCAGGGCAATTCGCTGGATAAGACACAACAGGCTTATTTGGGAAAAGTTGTAGTGGGGGCGAGATGTAACAAAAGACCTTCAAATTCAACTCAATATAGCCTTACATTTGAAATAATCGGTGTTATTAAAAGGAGAAAAGCCTATGGAGATAGTTCATAGGATGTATTTTTTCCATTCTTTCACTTTCTTCTACCACTGAGATTGGTTCGACAGCTCGAATTGTACAACAACTTATCAATATCTTTTTAAATCGAGGCCAACAGTGAAATGCCATATTAGGACTCAGTGCAGAGCTTCTTTTTGAGCCCCCAAAAGTAAAAAAAGGGAAACTTTTTTCCTAATTTATATCAATGTACTGATCTTCCTTAAATGCCGCCTGTCAAGTTTTATGTACAAAGAGCGCGAACATAATTTCGCTACAGTGAAACTCCTAAGATTTCGCAAGATCCTATAAAGAAGTATCACCATAAAGAATTTTTTTTAATAGAAAATAAATAAATAAATAAATAAATAAATCCTCAGTTTTATAGAAGATAGTAACAAAGAAATGGAAACACAATTTGCAGATTAAATTAATTTCAAAACAGTGAAAATTCATTTATATATACAATACAAAAAAATAATAAAAATAAAATAAGCATAAAGTAAATAAATAAATCGGTAAAATTTTTTGTTCAATTCGTAGCGAATATTTCAACTGACGATCAAATATAATTTCTCGTAGCTACCTTGTGAATATTGTTAGTCAACAAAGGCTCGTTTTTGCTTCATAGCTATTGTTATTCAACAATGGGTTTGATGTGGCTGAATGTGTATCGTGTTGGGGAGAACATATTCTCAAGGGATGGCGTAAGAAAAGGAATTAACCCATTTAATCCTTTTTCTTATAAAAAAGAGTAATTGGAGAAGCACCACTCCAATATTCTCTTTTTAGAATCCGTATCGCTTTATTTCAATTGTTTATGTTTTAAATTTACAAAACTTCGGTCCAACCCTAATATGGCTGCAGTTGTTGACAAGTGATGCTGCCATGACGGAATCAAAGGCCGATGCAAATCCTACGGCAGTGCCGGAGAACGTAGCTGCGACGAACGAGGAGGTCGTTGCAGAAGCTGGGACAGAAAGTGGGATAGGAAGCGGGACAGAGGGTGGCACAGAGAGTGGGATAGAAAGCGGGGCTGAAAATAACAGTACTTCGATCCACGTTGACAGCGATGCCGAACCTATTACGAAGGAAGTCCGAATGGAGGAGGAAGAGATTCAGGAGGTTCCATCGGACGATTCGGGAACGATCGCTTCGGCAACACGAACCTCTCTCCGTAGACGGAGACGAAGCAGGTAAAAGTCGAATATCTAGAAATAGTCGTTTAACTTTAAGGTCAATTCAAAATACATGCCTAACTGTGAAACTAAAATAGAAGTTATCTTTTATATTACATACTTTGAAATTGATTTTGGTAAAAGTCTAGATAACGGCACCCGCTATCAAATATGGCGATTTTGGAACTATTTTCTAAACCGGAACCGGTGAAGGAAAGGCTATGAAATAAAAAAAACGCCGTCTTGCTAAAATGCGGCAACCTTAATAACCATTAAATCTCACATTTTTAAACCTTATGTGACGGGATCGCTTACTTGTGGCTGATAAACTTCGATCACTGCGAACCGAATTACGCCAACAGATGTAAACAAAACCATACCTTCTGTCTGTATCACTCCGCGGTGCCAGATACTAGACTTTAGCCTTGATTTTTAGCACAATACAGAAATTATATTGAAGACATATATTTTATAAATGCTCTATTAAACAGAATGAAATATAGAAAACATTTTATTGTTTTTAGAAGCAAACCTCTTTATCTGTAGGTTCCACAAAAACCTGTGTAGCAAAATCTAATTTATAGATGCATATAGAAAGACATTACATTAATTTACCATAATCCTATCATTGTCTTATGGATACATGGCGCTACAGCACTAAATGAAGTTTGTTTGTTTTTTTACAATCCGTCATATCATTTTGAGATAGATTTTATTTTAAAGCCCTTTTTTGAGCAAATTTATCACATATCTCATTTTAGACCTGTTCGTAAGTTCAACGGAACTTTACGCGACTTGCAAATACAGTTTAAACATTATTCAGTTTTGTTTTTGTTTTTTTATAATATTATACGGCACAGCTGCTTCAAAACATTACAAAAAGATACTAATGTAACTGTAATTCAACTATGTCCCTCAATCTATTCCATTCCCTTTTCTTTGGACACTTTTACAATAAAGTCATTCCAGTCTTAACGAAGAGATTATCTTCCAAAAAAACCTATGCAAGACGTAATTTTCTGTAATTTCATGTAGTTCGGTTTCTAGAGTACTAAACTTTTTATAACCTAGTACAAAAGAATAGCTAAAATTCATCCGATCAATTGTAAAGCAAATATCTCTGTAACTATCCATCTCGGTAAGTGTATTTTCCAAAGGTGAAAAATGTTTAAAGCTGCGTTTACAACTTTGAGGTCATGCCCGATTTCTAAGCCCTGCCCTCTAAAAACCCGCGAAGAGATGTCGACTTATTTGTTACTTATTTGTAGTTAAACCAAAGCCCTACAAGATCTAAAAAGTTTGTGGCAAAAGCTCTAAAAACACCGTGAGTATTAGGGTTTGAAGATAGTAAAATTCTTCAATAAGTGAAATGTAAACGTATCGTGGGAAGAAGAATGTGAATGGCATATATATTCGTGATCTAGGACCACTGATCGGCACATATCACAAGGTCCCGGGCTCATCTGTTCAGGTAGGGGAGAACGCAATAGTGTAGTTTTCCTTTGGAAAGTAGGCCTACACTAAAAGTGAAAAATAATCTATATATATAGAGGAAAAGGTGTAAATATGGGCACCATTTCGTATTTTTGACTTAAAGTTACTTTCTTTTGGAAAAATTCAAGATTTTTGATCTTCATTAACAACTATAACAAGTTTACTAAATGAGAGGAGGCAAAACAATGATTAATTTCAATTATTTTAATTCGAAAACGAAGATTTACAAAAAGCTTCAAAAAAAGCATCTGAAAAAATGGGGTGCAAATATGGATCCCCTCCAAAAAACTCACAAAAAAATGGTTTAAAATATTTTAAAACAGGATAAAACAATACAAAACGATACAAAGAGCAAGTTATATATTTGAGAACTTTAAATGAACATCAAATCAAATCAAATCAAATCAAAAATTATTTATGTCCCCGAGTACTGGTTCTCTTCTTAATGTTGGGGACAGGAGTAATATCGAACGGAGAAACTGCATTTGAAGTTCCCGGGGAACATTGCGGTGTTTCAGCAGCCTCATCAATTGGCATGGCTAGATCCTTATGTGATTGTATATCAGGATAACTCGAAGGAGAGGCTTTAAATGGGGGCCCATATTTACACCAAGAAATGGTGCCCGTATTTACACCAACCCCACCTAAGCAAGATTGCCACTATCACATTTAACCTAAAAGCGTGAGTGACTAAAGGCGGGCTTCTAAAAGTAGCTTAGGATTTCCGCTTTCCAGATATCACTGTGAAATTATTTTAAACTAACCACAAGGACATGAAAAGAAAACGATTTCATATACCTGTCAAATATTTGCAGTCCAGAAAAAACACCAATTCGCACAATAATTGACGCTGCTTCCACACTATTTGAAACAAAGTTACCAAATGCTCTCTGCAATCTTGTAACAGCAAGTGGCGCCGTTTAAAGTCTCGTGATAAAACTGCAGCACCTCCCACAACCCTTTGGGAAAGGGTGCCCATATTTACACCTATGCCCGTTTTTACACCTTTTCCTCTAATATAAAAGAAAATGTTTTGTTTTTTTTTTTTCCTGCCTGCTACCTCCTCCGAAACCATAAGACACATAGAAATGCAAAAAAAGGCGTCAAATGTTAGGTATAGTTTTGAGGATGGCTATATTTCGTGGGTCAACCAGAAGGTCAACTTCTAAACTGTTCATTTTAGATGACCAAAATGAAAGACAATTGTTCCTCTCATGGAGATAATCTTTTTAAAGCTAGTCCGATCGAAGGTCATGTGACTGAGAAAATCACCTCAGAATCCAAAACCACGTGATCGCTAAAAATTTAACTTGACAGGTTTGCTAGTTAAATAATAATAATAATAATAATAATAACCCAGCTGTTTGGGGAGACCGAAGGGTTCATGATCGCAATACAGGACCAAGTCATCTCCACACGCAACTACAAGAAACACATTCTACACGATGCAAACACACATGACGACAAATGCAGGAAATGCCACACTACGCATGAGACGATCGACCACGTAATATCAGGCTGTCCCCTTCTCTCTCAAACAGACTACCTCCACCGACACAATCAGGTAGCGTCGATCGTTCATCAACAACTAGCACACAAACATTCACTTATTAGGAGCACGGTCCCGTACTACAAGTACATACCACAAAGCGTATTAGAGTCACCCTCATATAAACTATACTGGGACCTCCCCATTCACACAGACAAAACCATACATCACAACAGACCAGACATTACACTTGTTGATAAGGTCAACAAACAGACCTATCTAATTGATATTGCAGTGCCTATCAGCAAGAACATGCAGAAAACTCACGCAGACAAGATCAGTAAATACACTGATCTAGCACACGAGCTCCAGAAGCAGTGGAGGCAGGATCGAGTACGTGTTGTACCCATCGTTCTGTCTGCCACTGGTCTGGTGCCTCACACATTGCACCACAGTCTCAGCACACTAGGACTTCACAAAAACACTTATGCACACTGCAGAAGGCTGTGGTACTCAACACTACACGCATAGTTAGGAAATTTATGGACACAAGCACACATCCCTAATCATTCTTGCACACATCTTTACACTTGGCAGTATGTGCTTTGGTCCTTGACCCGCCATATTGTTTTTGCTGGGGAAACCCAAGGTTTGAAACATACAAACATAATAATAATAATAATAATAATAAAATACAATTCAAGTTACAGAGCGAGTAGCAGCGAAACAGCGCCGTTGTTGTGACCAAATAGACGCATTCGTCCATCGCACGAAACTCGAACGGTTTCGCCTGCGTTATAGCAAGACATATCCTTCTTCATTATCGAAAATAGTATAAAATTAAAACCTTCGTTCTAGAGAACTTTGTTAACCACATTTTCTATAAGCGAATGATGTCTGTACTGTGCTAAAGAGACAACTGTCTTCTTAGGTTTTATTAATGAGTATTAAGCTTTTATTTATTTATACATTTATGTTTAAAAATTGATTTCTTCATTTTATTGTTTTTTTTCTAGAACTTTTCCTAAAATTTTTCTTATCCCTACCCTTGTGTTGTTGGCTACAGTAATTTTTGCCGTTCTCCTGATTATAAATGTCGTCATTAAATACAGTAAGGAGATTTTATTCTTTCGTATTATTAATGCAGTTTAATGAAAATATTAATAGAAATTTTAAAAAAAATCAGTGATATGTTGATAAAATATGCATCAATAATATAAAACATTAAGTTTATTTAGTATCGATAAAACTTTGCATTAAGATGATCTAATAAACAAATATTATAATTAAAGCGTGTTTCAAGTAATTTTGACAGAATTAAATGAAACCAAGCAATGAAACCCATCAAAAGAGTTTGCTATAGAACATCTGTAATGAAAAATTATGCACGACAATGTATGCTTAGATGTGTGTTTATATACACTGAGCATAATTGATCTTAAGAGCGACTAAATTAATATAATAATTGAGAAAAAGTCAAAATTTGACCCTTTAAAAGGCGACATCTTTGAAACCAAAAACTTTTTTCGAAAGATTTTTGTAGCATTTTGTTTGTCTTAAAAAGATCTACATTTTATCCATTTGCATGACCAAAATATCTCTTATAGTTTGGTCACAAAATTGAAAAAACTGAAAGTCTTATGATAAAATGACGACAGAATAACGTTTTTCTAATACATAATGTGGTCATTCACAGATTAAATTTAAAGATGTAAAAGAGATTGTATGATTCAAGTCTAAATTGTACGGATGAACGTTCAGAACCAAAACAGCTTCTATGAGAATAAATGTATAAAGAGTGGATGTAGTAAGAAAAATTTAGCATTATATTACTTGAGTAGCTTATGTACTTCGCGATTTGATAAATTAACCCAATGAGCCGATTAAAGCCGTCTCTCAGAAAGAACATAGTAAAGAAAGCTTCTCTTTGTGTTAGGAATTTATGGGAGACTTTTAAAGAAATGAACAAGATTCATTGGCTATGTGAAATATAATTGTTGCTTTTTGGTATATCTCAAGTAAGAGTAGAAATAAAATATCACATCTCTTGCATAATATCAATTTGAATCGATTGCCATATCATTGAAAAACTTTAATGATTTCCGCATACTGAAAGAATTTAAATGGAAGAAGGGACTGTTTCTTCTCTCTTCCCTTTCTATTTCCATCAATAAAATAAGGTCTACAAGTCCTGCGCTCTCATTTTGACAATAAATCAGTATTTACATGTAGTAGTTGGATGATATTCAAAATCCATAATTCATGAATTCCTTTTCATTCCCATTTACGACTACACCGTCACTTGAGACAGGGGCCAATGCTATGAATAAGGAAAGGCTGGGAAAAAATACAGCAAAGAAACCAAAGCTTACAGATACAAAAATGCAATGTGTCAACTTAGTTTTGTGTTGTTTTTCCGAGAAAGCTTTAAGAAAATGAAAAATAAAATAAAAAATAATAAAATACACAGACACAAAAGGAAAAAAAATTGACTTCTGGTAAAAAGAAAGTTGTAAATGACTAACGTGAACGACATCTACCTTTTTCTCATCTCTCTTAAAGGTATGTTTGTAATGAGCCGATGATTCGTGATAAACAGCCACACACATTGAGATTGATTTTCAAATTTGCCGCCAGGGGGATCTTTTCACTATCAACACCACCACTTGATTCTATAGATTTGTTTTTGCATCAATGTTTAGATATATATTCATCCATCTGCTAAGAATTAATGTACTCATTTAAGAATCCATAAATCACATTTTTTTAACTAATGCTTTTCCTCATTTTATTCTGTGGAAGAACTAAGCTGAAACACGTGATACAGACACCAAACGTTTCTCAAAGCATTTAAAAAAGAAATCATAAAATTAGCATAAACATTTTCAAATGATTTAAATTTATCTCTTCTGTTTTTTTCTTTTACATTTCCAGATAAAAACAAAAAAAGTCTCGATGAAGAAAAAGGTATGTTTTTTTTAATTTCTATTTGTAAAAATAAACTTTTTTGTACTGTCATAAATGATCGTAAATCTGTGTAATTGTGAATCTGCTTTAACACATGTGAAACTCTTGGAAAAATGTTTGTGGTTGAAGTAGCAATTAATGGCAATCTAAATAGATTGGAAATTGTTTAATATTTAGTGGTTTATGTAAATTTGGTTTCCATCAATTAAGGAAAAGACAGCCACCAGAACAATAAGCTTCTTAGATCTTAAATTTTAAAAAAAAATAATTAACGAAAGTAAATAGTAAGAGAAATTTATAGTAATTTTATAAATTAAGTTGCAATAACAAAGAAGTCTAGCTAATTTAGGCCGTAGGATGCAAACCAGATGATTAAAAAAAAAAAAAAAAGGACTTAGGTATTTTCACAGATTGATGCAAATTAATGTAAGTTGATTCTGTTTATGTAAATATAATTTTCTTTAAAAGAAGACATTTAGAACATATGATCTAAATAGTTATCAACAAGTTGGAAAGAGGTTTTCAGGTGTTGTTGAAACATCATTTTTCTACAGAATAAATGTGACGAGTCACTAAAATGCTGCTGAATAATCAATTGAATAAAAGATAGGGGAAAGGTAGGTAGATATTGAAATGATTTAATAGCAATTTCAGAAGCCAAAAATAGCATACGTTCAATGAAGAACATTCAAACCATAATGTCCAGCATCTATTCAACTGTGTTTGGATCTTCCACGAGAAGTCAACTACAAAATTGTATGAATGTGACAGAGTAAAATTTGAAGTACATCACGCTGGTATGTATCAAAACTTCTGTACAGATTTTAGTGGGACGTAGGGAGCACCAAGACAAATATTTTTTCCTCTAGGAATGTAGGTCCGCTGACGACAACCTTCGGTCGTAGAGGGCGTTATGTAACGGCGCTGCAATCGGCAAGAGAGGAGATATGGAACACCAAGACAAATATAAACGAACGGAAGCAAGTGTGAACAACATATTTATCAAAAGAAGGTGCTCAGTGTTGCACAAGTGCAAATGTTTGTTCACTTGTAACACGTTTGTTTGGGAAGCCATGTCGGTACAAACCTCACAGCAGCTCTTCCGTTTTCATTGGTAGCCCCCATGCGCCAGATGCACGTCAGTCATCTCAGAAGTCGCTAAACGCTCCGTGTTACACGTAATTTGTCCGATTTTCGAATGCTGCCGCAAGCACTAAAGACCGTTCCCACTTCGCGCCTCTAGCCGATTGCACACATGCAACTAAATAGCGCCTTCTAGCACCGAAGGTCGCCGTCAACGGACATGCATTCATAGAGGAAAAAGGTTTGCGTTGCTGCTTCCCATCTCCCATTAAAACTTGTAGTGTGTGTGTGTGTGTGTTGATACATCCTGTGTTGATATATTGTATCTTTCAGGGCGTCAACCTAATTCTGATCTGAACAGCATCCTTCATCCCGATATACATTCTTGAGATAATACAGAATCGTAGTAGTGTCATGATTTGAGGAAGAATATCTTTTAAGTGGAGAGATAGATCACACTGTATTGATTCTTTACTTCACCAGTCATCTACTTAAATTACCTTCTCCTATACGGAAACAGGAAGAATTTCTTCCTCTTTTGGAATCGTAAGTCGGACTTAAGAGAACTAAATCGTTTTGCTATTCCGAGTCCTATGAATCTTGCTTGAAAACTTAGTGCTTCTTCTAAACTCTTCTGTAAACATTCCATGGAATTAGAATCAAAATAGTCAGTTTGTTTACGTTAACATCTTCGTAAATGAAATTAAATGAGGGGAATTTAATTATTAAAAGAAAAACCAATCTTTTACAATGATATTTCAATTAGAATAAATGGAAGGTGGAAGATAAGTTTTCAGCCCTGGCTGAGACATTTATGTCTATTATTTAGAAATAATCCTAATATATTGGGTTGGCCGAAAAGTTCTTTCGGTTTTTAAGTAAAAAAAAAAAAAAAAAAAGATACATTTTTCATTGTCACCAATACTTTTATTGAACAACGTCTTCAATTGTAGCAATGGTTTGGTCCACTACCTTCAGCCATCTTTCAGGCAACTTCATAAAAAGTTTTGGGAAGATGGAACTTCATAATTCCATCTTCCCACAACTTATCTTTTTGAGTAAAAAAATGTTCCAAGTGTCTTTGGTGTCTTCCAGGAATTGAATTTTTTCCATTAAGAGAATTTTGTAAAGATGGAAATGAATGGAAATCCGAAGGTGCAATATCTGGTGAATACGGTGGATGAATCAGAACTTCCCAGCCAAGATGTATCAGTTTTTGTCTGGTCATCAAAGAAACATGCGGTCTTGCGTGCTTATTGTTTTCCATCTTCAATATTAAATTGGCGATCAAAATTCACCAATTTTGATCAGTTTTTGAATGCACGCCGATACGGCAGTTGTCACCGTACAATCTAACAAAATGGTGTCGAATGATGTTAAAGACACCTAAGTGCTACTAGAGCCAACTTACGTAAAAAAAAACCCGAACGAACTTTATGGCCAACCCAATATTAAATGATTTTTTTTTTATTATTTTATCTTACAGTACTTTAATCTTGATTTATTACATGCAATTTTTTAGGTTGTAATATGTTATTTGTTATTCTTTTATCTAGTTGGTTAATAGTTAACTTTTTTATGCAATTTTATTAATGAATTCACACATCGTTTTTATAGTTGTACAAACCCCGGCATATCCTGTTGCCTTTGATGGTAAGTAACATTTGAATATTAAGCCATGTATAAACAATATTGCAGTATTTATTAATATGAACATCCAGTGACTTAATGTGGTTATCTTGGCAGGATGGTTACATAAAGACCCTTCTCATAAACAGTTTTTAAGTTTTTCTAAGGTATCCTGCAAATCCGTTTCTTAAATTGAGTTATTTTATCAATTCTTGGTTTTTTATGTCTACAAACAAAACGAAAACTAAGCTCACTAGGATTAGATAAATGTGGATCTAATCCGTTTTCTGATCTTGTAGAGTACACGCAATTGGGCAACCCAAATTACTGGGATAACCAGTCTGATGTCTGAGAGATAGTGAGTGCTGGCTAATGCAGGTGAGGAGGTGCCACACATCGGGGAAAATTAAAGTAATCTTTAATGAGCGATTTAAATAAACGTAAATTAAATGAAAAAAGATTAAGTTTAGGAATCTGAGTATCTCTAACTAATAAAGTAATAGAGGAATTAAAATTACAAGTTTACGAAGTTCAAAATTAATTATGATTTCCAACTTTAATTCAGTTAATTTAGTGAATTTTAACGTCTTAATATTTAATGTATTTAAACTTAAAAAATTCCTAAAAGAAACTTGCCTCTTTAAAAAACTTAACATTTTCCATTTTACTGAAAATTAATGCGAAACATAATTCGTCAGTTGCCTAAGTCCAATTAATTTTAATCAGACCAATCCAAGCTCTTCGGAAAATAAGCTAAAAAGGATTATTACTATGAAAACACTGAAGTCTGCAGAACAAGGTTTCAGACAGTGTGTCTTAATTAATCGAATTGCTACAATTCAATATGGAATCTTACATTTACAATTACTAATTACTTACAAATATTTTCGTACTGTCCAGATATTAAGTAATAATGAAATTCTGAGAAGCATTGAATGTATAAGCACACATAATTTGGAACCATACAAATATACGGGGAGAAAAAAATAGTAGAACCAATAGAAAAAAACAACAACAAGTATTCAGGACACAAAATATAGTGAAATTGTGGGTTATGAACCCACAAAAGTTAAGACACAAAACCAATTGGTTTAAAGTGCAGATTATGGTACCAACCCATGTTGAACTATTTCTAAGACGGCGGTCGGGACATAGTACCTTCAAAATGTTTTAAATATAAACATCCTGGAGTGGGTGTTACCTCAATTTACCTAACCTACAGCTAATCGGCACATACGCTTCCCTCAGGCGCTATTGGTGTTCGCACCAACAGCTTGAGCTCATAGTAAGTTAATATTTTTCCCCCTTGCGGGAAAGTGGCAGCAAGGCAGTCGGCGATGTATCCAGGCGCGGTACCGTATTCTGCACTTTAGCCACGAATTGTAAAAGAAAACTTACTTTACGATCTTAATAAAATATTCAGACAAGCAAATAGCACTTGTTAATTGAGCATGTGAAATTGGTAAATTTTCACCGTAGACTATTAATGTAGGGCTTCCTCAGACTCAGTATTTCTAATCTGTAATAATTCAAAGATTTTTTTTTTCTTTTTTCCCCACGTTGCTTCCGTTAGATTCAGAAGCAGCTTTAGTTTAAGAGGGTGGAAATTTGCTAACAGGTTTTAAGGAGGAAAACCTATAATTAGTACAAATATTATGATTACGAATAGTATATTCAGGGAAATTTAATGGGTGTGTGGAATTACAGGCTAACCATTGCAGCAATTAGAAAAAAAAATATTAATTTATAACACAGTGAAAATATGACTGGTCCACATAAACGGAATAAGTAAAAGAAAATCAAGTTATAAACACCTAACAAAACGGCTCAGATCTAATATTCTCAGAGCCTCTGTCCTTTGCCCTAACGAAATGCAAGACCCTTTTTGAAGGGAACTTCGGGGGAAAAAAGTCCTAAATAACAAAACAGAATGGAGATAATGCAAATGATCCAGACTTAAGATTATTTAAAGAAGGAAGTTAAAATGTTATTTAAAAACTTTAAAGTTAAGTCTATTACTCTTCTCCAGTCGAAGAACATAATGGAAATTTCTCATAATTGCAATACAGAAAAGGAGATGAATTAATGTCAACAATAAAATTATTTTCGTAGGTAATTTACGATATACCTTATTGACATTGAAAATAAGCCTAATTTTTAAAATTTGCCCATATTAGAAAAATTAGGCAATTTAATTATATTAATAAATTATATACCATTTATGCACAAAAGAATGTAATTACTTACATGGCAGATACAATTAATTTTATGTAAAATAAGTCCACTAGTCGAGCAGTGAAAGCTCTCCACATTGGTCCACAAGGGACCTACCCTCCTCCCCTCAAAAGCTTATAATATTATTTCTGTGCAACAACAAAACTTTGTCTGTTTTTATTTCATTTATTGTTTTTATTCAAGCTAGTTTCAAGTTTATTAAACCATTGGTCAATACAAAAAAAAAATCATGTTTCCTAGTAGTAATTAAATTTTCTAGTAGTAATAGTAGCATTACTATTAATTAACCCCTCTAATTAATAGTAGAGGGGTTAATGATCTAATTAATTACATTAATGGAGACAGACCTTTTTGGATCATTGACGATCGTTATTGGTATCGTGGATCATAAATGAGGACAGTCCAACATAGCAAATTTCAACTATAGTGGAGCAAATCAGAGAACGACCGTGGGCACCAGATGGCGCGATGGTAGAATTTGAATCGATTGTTAATGTCAGTGTTTATGGCGGGAAAGTTTATGGCTTCTGATTGGCGACTCTCAAGCGAGGCAAACCTTTGTCAATAATTCTCTTAAGTCCTGGAATGATTAAGAGATCATTGTCCTCTATGAAGGTCAAAGTCAATCTTTGGCTGGTCTTGATATACAGTATTTCCAGTTTCAATTTCGATCTTATTTGTTATAAATCTTTTCTCACAGCTCGATATTTCTTTTGATAAATCCATTCAATATGGAACGCTTTAAGTGCTGGTTGATGAATTGTAGGCTTTGGTTTTGCTATTCACTTAGGCATATAAAGGCTTATTGAACTATTTAACTCGAGAAAGGCAAAAGCACGCTGTAATGTCGGAATTAGAAACCAAGCGTTGAAACATCAGCAATTGTAGCCAGTTTATTTGATTCAGATCTTAAAAAAAACATTTATTTTTATGAAGAGATGTTCTTATGTGCATGGTTTATCCTTCAACATAGCACGAGCAGAGAAATAGATGAACGTGAAAATTTAGTTCAGAGATTACATTAAAAAAAAATGGTTTCGTTCGAGTTTTGTTTTTATAAGAGAATTGGTTAGCTACGAGAAAAATGCCATTGAAATTCATGAATCCTAAACTTTTAAAATGAAGTTTTGTTTTGAGATGTTTTTTTTAAGAAGAGTATGGTATGGCCAAGGCCATCGGGTATTCTGTGCTGTTTGTCAATTGAGTTCTTTGAAGACAGAAGTATGTAGCTGGTTGTCCTAGAGATCGGTGGTGGTGGAGATGGAGGAATGCAAATGTGTTCCTAGCATTTAGTAATGCATTCAATTTATGAATTGAATTTTAATATTAATTACACTACTACTTGATTTTTCAAAATAGTTTGATAACAAAATTTACATAATCATTTTCTTGGGTAAAGTTGAAGTGCGAAGAGGTCAGGAACTGGAAGTCGTTGATTTAATAGCGTACTCAGCTCTAAACTAAAACAGTCGGAGCTTTTGGTGACTTTTGTTTATATTGTCTCATTCGTCAGAATTTTAAAAAGAAAAACATCAAATAATGAAAGCTAATTTAACAACAAAGAATGGTTGATAAAGAAAGTAAGAGTTATTGTTTAGAGCAGCGGTTGTAAATCACTGGTAAGCGTAATCCCAAAACAAGCAAGAGGTCATCGCAGTATGCGAAAAATAAATAATAACGTGAATAGGCTTTTTTTTTTTCTCCTTGATAAATATTTCATAAAAACACGAATGAATTAAGACCATCAACATATTTTTCTACTCATATTTCATTACGTTTCTTGAATTTGAACTTAAGAAGAACTCCCTTAACTTAAAAAAAAATGTATTTATTACAATTTAGCTTCGATTATCCGTCACCGTATTTACCGTCAGTCTCTGTTATTCGTTACTTATTCCCACTACGCCATAATAGTTATGTATGGAGATATTTATATTATAATTCTTTTGAGGACCCTATAAAAAATAATTAAAGTTTCTTTAAATTATATTAGGTTTCTTTAAATTATAATTATGTAATAAAATAAGCAAGTTAGATGACCTGATCTATTGTATACATAATGTTTCAGTTATCCGCCATTATCTCGGACCCGCACTCTGACTGATAACCTAAGTTTTATATGTATTATGATGTTTTTTAAAGGTCTTCCAAGAGACTATCTCAGATACCCTTCCAAAGTGTGTTATACCTTCAGCCTTCCCTTCTGCATCATTGTAGTGTTACTTAAAATGTAACGATCAAGTTTACAGCTGGTTTATTACAAAGGGATTCGTTTTCCTTTTGTAGTTCTTTTACTGCATTTAGCTCTAAGCAATTAATCATCTTTAGAGCACACTTTCCTATCCTCCAGGTTCAGTACAAAGTCAGTTAGCAAGAGATCATCTTTAATGTCGGTATCAGGCCCTAACGTTACACTGAATTTCTAATCAGGATAATATCCTTTACTATACATTATAAATATATTACAAATATTATTTCAACAGGAAATACGCTATATGATCAAAAATATCCGGACACTACCCTACACCGTTGTCAGGCTTTCCCCGTGACACGTTTCCCAATAGTCTTTCGTCGTTATCAACAGCCATTACTCAACCAGGGAGACTTTTTCCATCAGGAGCCTGGACGACAGCCTGTTCTTCCTGAAGAGCTGTAGCCCGAGCAGGTCGTGATGTGGGACATTGGGGTCTGGAGCGAAGTCGACGCTTTAATTCCTCCCGTAGGTGTTCGATGGGTTTCAGGTCAGGACTCTGGGCAGACCAGTCCATTTCTGGAACATTATTGTCGACAAACTATTCCCTTACAGACCCCGCTTTATGTCATGGAGCGTTTTATGCTGGTGGAGGCAATGGTCATCACCGAAGTTGTGCTCTACCATAGACAGTACATGACTAATCATGCCCTTTTACCCTTCCGTTCCACATCACACGTCACTCTTTACGCCACCTCAGGCTGCAGTCAGCATTTATAGGGAAAATATTTAGTTGGTGAGTAGCTGTTCAATTATAAAACTCCATTCCCTGATTTCTCGGCGAACAGTCATGGTATCTTCACTGTTTGCACAAACCACCACTTTCAACACTCAACGGTCCTGGTCTGTCAGTATATTATAGCATACGTGGCCTAACCGGTCGTGGTATTGGTTGTGCCTTCCTGTTTCCACTTCACAATCACGTCACCAACAGTTGATTTCGGCAACTTCAGAATGGTTGAAATTTTCTTGATAGACTTATTACGCAAATTGCAGGCAATAACCAGTCCACATTCAAAGTCACTGAGCTCTGTTGATCGACCCATTCTGCTGTTACATCGTATCAATTAACAGTTCACGACTCCCTACCTCCTTTTTTACTGGTACGTAAAGTCGTCGTGGCATCTAGGTTTCTAATTACTACTGCAGAGGGGTGTCCGATATTTTTGATCATATAGTGTAAAATGTTCATATGACGATTTTTAACATTGCTGATATTTTGTCATTTTAGAATTCAAGAATAATTGTTTATTTTCTTTTTATAATAGCAGTATATTGTAATGATAATAGCATTAATTGAGCAAATAAACAGAATTAGATGCGGGAAAATATGGAACACAACTATTGTCCTCAAAATGAAAGTTGGCCGGCGGAAGTTTGAACTGCGCAGCCCTTCCGGTAGCTGATCAATTATGTTTTCCTGTCATAATGGACGACGTAGTCTGTTTTCACTGAGAAAGACATGTTGATAACGCCAAATTAAAACTTCTCTCGACTATTTAGCGTTATTTCAATACCAGTTGCTAACAATAAGTATTTATATAAATAAATAAATATATATTATTTATAAATACAATGCTCTTTTGCAAAGTAACAAGCGATTAGCACAATGGTGGCGTCCTGTCATAAAATCAGACGGAAGTGCCTGACCAGACTAATCGATGATACATGCGCAGATCTCACAAAAACAGGGCGGCCACCTCTCATTTGGAGGACAGTACGTCTTCTTTTAATCATTATTATAAAATTTAAGATTTTTCTTAAACAAAGAGAATGACTGCATTGAAGAGAAATTTAATTAAGCTAAAGAAAAAATTAAGCTAAAGTGGAGTATTATAAACTGATCGTAAGGTAATTCTAAATATTTATCTAAGTAAAAATACTGCATATAGTTTACACTGAAAGTATATTAATTTGATATTTTTCTTATTGCAGCTGAAAAAGAGAGATTCAAAGAAATTGAAAGTAAGTCTCCTTTCTTTTCTTGTAATTTTTAAGGTTTTATGTCTTCTGAATAGTTAAATAATTATCTACAAATAATTAACTATACAAGGAGATTCGGAATCAAATGTCATTGCATTCTAAAGTCATAAGTCAGTTTGGGCCAATATTATATTATAGCTAGTGGACTGGTCAGCATTTTGTTCGGAAATGCCAGGATAAAGGTTCCTGTTATATATCAGGTGGCCGTAATTACAGAGATATTTAAAGCCCAATTATCAAAAAAAAACAATTGAGCCAAACTTAACCAAGTTTGCTGCGAATACTATTTAGACTATGAGGTTTTTATTTCTAAAGAAAAAAAAATTAGTTCAGAATTTGATCACCAGTGGAAAAAATGGCACTGGAAGCACAAGTAGAGAAACTTGGGAGCAATAAATAAAGCTTACAATCAATAGTAATTTTTATTTCGTATCATTTACAGATGAGATTCAATATGTTTTCCTTGCAGCTGTTCCAATAACTGCATTCTGGGAACAGCATTTCCTACAGCAGAAGACTAACAGATCTGCAGTGATTTGCCTCACATATAGCGTTATTGGTTGTTTAACATTACTAAGTTATCGATGCCTCCTTGGTACACCAAGCTTTTCAAATAGCCCCATAACCAAAAAAGTCATAGGGAGTGAGATCAGGCGAGCGGGCTAGCAGCTCGTAGGAAACGCTATCCTAATTATTCTGTCTTCTGTGAAGTCTGCCTTAAAACTTGCTGTACACCCAATCCAATGTAAGGGGGATGCTCCATCCTGCAATATTGTGGATCTGAGGCATCTCCGCTGTTGAAGTAGTGGAATAGCAAAATCAAGCAGCATTCGTTGATATCTTACAGCTTTGATGGAGCAAGTCACAGGACCGTTTGGTGTTAATTCTTCAAAAAAGTACGGAGCGATGATAAACGAAGCAGTAATGCCACACCACACTGACTTAGTGCAAAGGAATCTGCTGAGACACATGAGGATTCTCCAACGCTGAAATGCGGCAATTTTGTGTGTTTACAATTCCATTAAGATGAAAATGTAGGATGTTCCAAGGCCATACATCCTCAACTTCCATTCGAGCTAGGAACATCAGAGAAAAGTTCAGACGAGCGTCCGCATCTCCTCGAAGCAGTTGTTGAGTGTGGCTGATCTTGTATGGGAAAAACTTCAGCAGTTTATGCATAATTCTCTACACCGTTGCAAACTACATATCAAATTGCCTGGATATTGCGCGTGCACTGCTGGATTCCCGAATTGCGACAGAAGCAATGTTGTTGTTTTTTTATTTTTGATAGTAAAGTTTCACCAGCAAAGCACGGCCATAAAAATTTAGAATAGCAAAAGTTTAATATCAAAGCACCATCGTGCAACATAGCACATCAGTCGGACCTAACACACACTGTTCATTTTCATCTTTTTATATCCTTCAATCTACGACGTCAGTTTACTGCAATCTGCATATTTCCGTGCTTTCAGCGCCATTTCTTCCCCCGATTGTGAAACTTTTAACTATTTTTTTTTTCTTTAGAAATCAAAACCCCGTAGTCTAAATAGTCTTCACACCAAATTTGGTAGAGTTTGATCCAATAGGTTGTTGGTAATTGAGCTGTAAATACCTCTTTAATTATGGCCACCCACATAAAAAAATATTCTCAATCCTATTTCTGGTCTGTAGCATTTATTAAACAAGATGGATCCATTGTCTGACATCTTATCACCGATATTCTAAGTTATTTATATTAATGCCAAATACTATATGTATTTTTCCAGTTTATTACAGATATTTAGAGGTTTGGTGATTGATGATTGAATGTCAAATCTTATCTCTGGTTGAATAACTGGTACTTGGTATCAGTAACATTTTTTTTCCAAGGTAATTGTAAAATAGTATTATGATCATCCAAGCCAAACCTCATATCAGTTGGTTCCTTTTGGCAATCGTTTACCATATTCACAGCCATACTTTTCTTTCTTATCAGATATGAGTTTCTTTTAAGACCCACAATCCATGAACCATTCATATTTCTGCATTGTTGTTGCTGTTATCACAGTTTATTATATTCCAATATGACTGTCCTCATTTGCATGTTTCTACTGCTAGAAAGACAATTCATTCATTTTAACATTGATTGTATAAGTAACTTTTAATTTTATTCCATAAAATTTTCTCCAAATCTTACTTGTAACTTTACGCTTCTGCATGTACATTTATTTACGAAATATATCTTGTCATTTTCTAAGGAAAAAGAAGAAAACAAAACGAACTTATGCAATTCTTCCTTTCCTGAAATTACTGGATGTTATTTCTTACATTATTTTATTTCTAACTTTAAAATTTTGTTGAAATTAGATTAATGAACATTAAAATTTTGATTGTTTGAGTTAAGAACTACAATGTAAATATTAATTCTAAACATCAACCTGTCCTTAAAATAATTTAAAAGATTTATTAAAATATTGGGCTATACCGGAGAACACGGTACCTGCCAATCACAGTCTTCGTAAGGATACCTCCGCACAGGGATATATGATGGTGCATACTGTTATCTCAAATCGCAGCTGGCCAGATGACGGTTAGTTTTCCTAGTAAAAGAATGTGCAAAACCATTTTTAAGCTTACCTGCAAATCTCATTCTACTTCACTAGTTAATTGAAAAACTAAAATTCATATCTTAAAAGTAGTGCCAAGGTGGCCATCTTGTCAAAACTCGACATAGACCCAAGTAAGCCTGGTACCGTAATCTCCGGTTTCACCAAATATTGATTTTGATGTGTATATTTCAGTTAGGATTGGCGAAAATAATTATAACTTTTAAAATCAATTTAAAATAGTTATTAAAATACTAAAATTTGGCATCATCATGCGCTCTAAAAAAACCTGAAATTTAAAAAAAAGAAAGTTTTATTTGCCTCAAAATAGAATTTGGTATACTTTTGATACTCCTTTTTCTGTGTAATTAATAACGTACAAATATGTGAAAAATGTTTTGCTGTTCACTTCCATTGTTTTTTTGTTTTTTCTATGCTATGCTTCAAATGACAAAATTCATGTTAACACTTGCCTTTTAGTTTACTTAATAACATTAAAATTTATCTTAAATTTGTTTTTACAAATTATTTATTTGTAATCTCTATTGTTTCTTTTAAAGGACAGTCGAAGTCTTTCAGTGGAGAAAATAAGTATGGTAAGATTCAAAGTATAGTTATGATTCAGTAAAAGCCTCCAAGTATAAACATACAGTATTAAACAACAATGGATGAAACCAAGTTATTCACAAGTGACATCCTGGAACAGCTGTTTCACGCTCGTTGGCGATCATCAGCCAGGAGAAGTCACTGTAATTAACAAGGTCTCGCTACTGAGGCTGGTGTGAATAAGACATCGGAAGCGCAGTGGTGGCACATGAATTTTCTCACTCTTTTTTTCCATTAGTGATTTATTCCTTGAGGCACCACTGCGCTTCCGATGTCTTATTCACACCAGCCTCAGTAGCGAGACCTTGTTAATTACAGTGACTTCTCCTGGCTGATGATCGCCAACGAGCGTGAAACTGCTGTTCCAGGATGTCACTTGTGAATAACTTCGTCTCGTCCATTGTTGTTTTTTAACGTTTCAAATGTGCAGTTTGAAGTCCTTTGCTTTAAAAAAATTTACTGCGCTTCCGATGTCTATAAACATAAAGTATTATTATGAGCCAACTACAAAAGCACATGTACAATTAAAAAATAATAAAAGAGTTAAAAACTCACTCATGACGTTTCAGGTTTCCATGGGTCAAAACCTATTATCAGGTGATGGTACCTTCTCTTTATGATGTGTTCATCCTTTTTCATGGGATTCATCATGTGATTGCTGGAACCTGTGACTAGGTGATATGGGTGGCACCTAACTTAATGTGCTGCCAAACTTAAAGGTTGTATTCAATCATGCAAAACAACGAATAAATGTCATATAAACATGAGTCTGCAAATGCCAGAATTTCCAAGATATGAACGATAAAACGATAAAGAGGTATTGGCCTTTACACCGTATTGTAGAGTCATTTAATTGCTCCTTAGTAATCGTGACATGGCATGCTCGTTTCTAGATTTTAAACCCTTTGGACTTATTCGTATGGGGTTATCTTAAAGTATTAGTGTATACCACACCGGTTCCTGATGCCCATGCACTGCATGATCGCATTGTGGATGGGTGCAACAGAATTCGACGTGCATCTGGCATCTTTGACCATGTTCGGCAGTCGATGTAACGACATTGTGTTGGATGCATTGCAGCCGGTGGACATTTCGAGCACTTTCTGTGAAACTGAGGGACTGTATGGCCAGCACCACTGTGTTATTGCATCATTTATTGGAAATAAAGCATTTCGAGACCCATGTTTATATGACATTTATTCGTTGTTTTGCATAATTGAATACAACCTTTAAGTTTGGCAGCACATTTCCTGTATATATGTTATGTTATCTATGTTTTTTTTTTGAGATTTTAATAGCTCTAAATTCGAAACTACTGCTTTAGCATAACAAAACTTATTTGTTAATTGATATTTTATTTTTTAATTGTGTTAAGAAGAGAAGTTTTTTTATAGAAAACTAACCATTTAAAGAAAGGATCAAATCACTTATTTGAAAAATTTCATTTATTTAAATACATTTAAAAAAAAAAGCGAAGATTGAAATTTTTCATTTTTTTTTTGGAAAATTTGAAAGTGGCACATTTCAGATTATTAAAACTTTATAGATAGAAAGAGGACTTTATTTAAAACCCTTTTTAATTCATATATTCTGTGGCAGAGTAACCATTAGGCTGAGTAGACTTAAGCGGAGGGGCCAGGATGGGAGGAGGGGAGGCTGACAGTTTTGGATTCAGTGCCTATACATGTAGTACATTACACATAATATAATGTTTTTTTACTTAACTTAATATCTTATGTCACTTTCCTCTATTCAACAAAAGATGGGCGAGGTCAGGGAGAGCCTTTCTAAAAGTTCAGCCTAGGGGCCCCCGTGTAATAGTTAATCTTAGAAAATTACTTTTTATAAAAATTAATTTTTTTTTTCAAATTTTAAATTCTAGGTTTGGAGAATGCAAAAGAAAGAAACAAACTTCAAACTAATTTTGTATTAAAGAAATTCACAGGCCTTCAGAAAAGACCGAGTTATGATGATGATGATGATGATTCTGATCTGATCAAGCATGGAAGGAAATGGAGGAACCCTACAAGAAAACCTTTGATTTCTGGAAGATATGAAAACAACAAAAGAAAGTTTCAGGATGAGATAAAGAGTGAAACTAAATCAGTTCCACTAAAAAAAGGTGCAAAGAAACCGAAGACTAAAGAAAAAGCAAAAAGCAAAATTAAAAAGCCAAAAGTTAAATCGCCAGCTTGGATTAATCTGACACAGAAAGCCAGGGAAGGCAAAATAATTTACAGGACGAATGCATCGACTATGTTTGAGAAGAGTAATTTCCCTAAAAAAGCCACATTACAAAATCTTAAAGACTTTTCAAAAACTCAAGGCAACTTATCAGCTGCATTATCATCACTTCCATACAAAACAGATAACCAGTCTCAAGAGTTTAAGGAATCATTTGTACAGGACATCAATGAAAAAGACTTCCGATTTCATAAAAACCTACCAGTAGCAGATTCAGCAGATGCAACTGGAAAGAAACTGATTGAACAGAAAGGAAGCTTTCTTACAGCACTTATTGCTGCTGCTGCAGCGGCTTCCAAAAATGATACAGACAAGATACTGAGTTCATTAAAAGAAGCTACTGATAGAACAAAATTCCCAGAAACTTCAGTTGATGCAACTGTTGGATTTAAAGATGACAAAGAAATTAGGAAAGTTGTAAACGTGAAAGCCAAAATTGCAAATCCTTTAACTGATTCACAAAAGCCACTTGTAGTTCCAAAAGGAAACCTGCAGCAATCTACACCAATGTCAGCATCGTCCCATGTTGCCATCCCATCAGTTCAAAAAAATATCTCTAAGCAATTATCAAAATCATCCAATGTAGCCACATTTCCAAGAAACTTGTTTCCCTCAGAAAGCATCTCATCAAAAAGGGACAAACGTTCAGGTGAGAATATCAATATCTAACATATAAATATTAGGAAGTCAGTCATAGCAAGAATTGAAACAAAGGTTCTTATTCCATTAGATTAATTTAATCTAAAACTTTTAATTCAATTTAAAAAAAAAAATATTTAAATCTAATAGATAGGAACTTCAATTCACAAAGAATTGCTGCAGCTTTATCCAACTGAATCTAAAAAGATCAATTTAAACTTACAAACAAAATTAAGCAAATAGGAACATTAACATCATCTAGCAGCTTTTTTACTAGTTTCAGAAAAAAAATTTATAACAATTTTTTTTTCATATTAATGTCCATTCAACGTTTGTCTTATTTCTCATATGGAGTAAGATGTTTAGAAAAGTAACAAAAAATAACATTAAATATTGATTTAAAACTAGTCGCAGCTGTCATGTATTTACATGGTTCTATTACAAGCAGTAACAGAAGCTTTCACTCCATCAGCAAAAACTTGGCAACAAGTGCATTAAAGCCTTGATTTTGTGATGTATGGAAAATTAGACTTTAATTAACTGTGTTGAGCTTAACTGGTAATCAAACTGCAAATTAAATTTATTCAATAATAAACTATTAACATATTTATATATTCGTTAGAACATTTTTAGTAATCTCAGATTTATTTTCAAATATTTCAGATACTTCTGACAATATGTTTCTAACAAAATTTGACTAACATAAAAATGACATTAAATGTTTACTCAGTATCTTCAGCATATAAACAACAAATTTCGTTCTGACAAATAAAGTAGATGATGAAGTGTTCTTAGATTTAGATAGTTTTGCAGTTTCTTAAGTATGATCAAAAAGAATACCGCATCAGTAATATTTCAGATTTTAATTGCAATATCAGTGTTCAATGTTGAAATATGGCATTGGAATTCAAAAAATTAAGTTGCTTATCAATAATAATTTAGTAATACTATTTCAAATGTTAAACTAACAGCAGTTTTTAGTAATGATTATGTGTAATTACTTAGTTTCTTTTTAATAAGGTTGAAACTCTTAAAACTTGCAGCATGTGGATAGTTTCAAAATTAGCGTAAAACTCAACAGGTATTGTAAACACAGCAAAAAAAAACTTCAATAAACTATAATAAATAGTGGGGTTTTCAATTTGTTGGGGGAAAGGAATGGCTGTGGTAATTTCAAAAATTACAACACTGTAGTACATATAATGTATTTTGGATGGAAGAAACATTGGAAGCGGGTTGAAGCCTGATAATTCCCTCACAATTATTGATGAATGTCCTTTAATGTGCAGAGTAAACTTAAAGAGAATAAATGAGAAAATCGCACAAAAATTAAAATTATTGGTATATTTAAAACATTTAATTTTCATACATGATTAATTTCGACTGCTGCACGCAGTCGTCATCAAATGTGTAGAAACAATAAAAATCTCACAATATATACAAAAGTCAACTGGGGTGGATCGTCATCCGAGAAGGGGCCAAGATGATCCACCCCGGTTGACTTTTGTATATATTGTGAGATTTATATTGTTTCTACACATCTGATGAGGACTACATGCAGCAGTCGAAATTAGTCATGTATAACAATTATATGTTTTAAATATACCAATAATTTTAATTTTTGTGTGTGTTTCTCGTTTATTCTCTATATCCTCATAATTATTCACAGACTTCAAGGAATAATGGACTAAGAATCAAAATTGAAATGTTATTTGAATCTACCAAATCAGGAAATACCCTCTGTTGTAATAAAAATAAAGATAAAACAAGGCTTGTATTCAACGTTGAACCCTTGATGGACTATTTTAGTTTTATATCTGAAATAGCTTGTTTCTGTTATTTAGGTTTGTAGATATGTTTTATAATCTATTGAATGTAATTTTTATAACAATGTTTCAATATGAACATTTTAAAAAGAGAAATAAATTAAATTTTGATTGCACATGTATATCTAAATAGTTTATGTAAGGGCTTTATTTAGCACCAGTTGGCTGCAGTCTTATTTTCCTTAACTGAAATTGAAGAAAAAAATAATTGCAATCAGATTAAAAGGCATAAAATGAAAACATTTAAAACTTTGAATGTAATTGACTGTAATTTTTAAAGTTTTTTTTATAAGCTTTTCTATGAACATAAGTGAGTGTTTCCTGGCTCTACACTTCCCCCCACCCCCACCCCCAAAACTAAAATGTAGGTATTGATAGTGCTTAAAGCCCAGGTTTCTAGCCTGGGGTCACAAGGTGTTGTCTAGCCATGGTTATTTTTAGTTGAATTATCAATATTTCTATAGGAATTTTCACCAAGAAGGTTTTTCAACACTTATTTCAATACTTATTTCAATATGACGACACTGCAATATTCTACTAGTGGATGTAACACTGATTTTTGATGAAAGAAATGCAGTGACTTAAGGTCTACTGCAATGGATACTTCAAAAACATTAAAGTCAGTCATGGTCATACATATTAAGCATTTTATATTACAGTCATCCCTCGACTTAGGTCAGGCTCTGTTCCATCCAGCAGGATGTAAGTCGAACGGAAGTCAATACATTAAATCAACAGAGGTATAGGGGTTAGGGACTTAACAGTAATTTTGTATACTGTACCAAACACTGTACATTTCATTGATATGGATTGTTAACAATTATTATTGATAAAAAACAAAAACAATAGTAACGATGAAAGAGAGAAGAGGAGAGAGAAGAGGAGACCGTAATATTCACCAAGACTGTTGCTAAACTTTGTAGCTTTAGATTAGAAAAGGACCTTGTCGTTGCTTCATCATTATCATTGATTTAATGGAAGCAGATCCTTTCACAGACTCAACCATTTTAGCCTTATTTTTCAAAATGGTCGTCACTGTAGAGACCATCCGAAGTCATGTGGGATCACATTGACTGGCTTACCAGCTTCATGTTGCTTTATACCTTGCAACTTCATATCAAGAGCAATTGCTTTTTGTGATTGAATGCACTGTTGCCACTGCTCTGGATACATTGCTGCTAAATAGAAGCCTTTCTACTTTATGACTGCTTGCGTCTTGTTCAAAAGTATGGTTGAAAATGTTATTTATTCCCTTAAGGGATCACAGACATATCTTCGAGCAGACGTAAATCAAGGGATGACTGTATTTAATTATATGTTATGGCGGGCCATAAATATTCTTTACGCCATAAGGAACCTTGATTCACTCCTTAAAAATAAAATATACAAACACAGTGCTATTATTATATGATAAAATTCTATGTTACAAATAATAAACTGAAAAAAAAAATATTCACCACGATGCAAAATTCAGTATTAAAGTTCATTTTTAAAATCTCTTGATTTTAATTAAATATAAGGTTAGAACTACTTTTAATCTGAAAAAATCTACTTTTAATGTGTTTTCTTTACTCTTATTAAAAATGCCTTTTTATGCAGGAAGTGGGGTTTCCAGGTTATTTGCCTATTATAAAAGAGGATCACAACTCAAAAAGGTTGGGAAACACTGGCTTGTATTAGTTACATGGTTGTTTAAAAGGGTTTGACACTCCTACTCAAGAAGTTATGGGAGATTTTGTTTTTGGTCAGATTCTAAAATTGCACCCCTCCCACTTCTCAAAATAAAATTTTATATATGCTCATATTATTTTCTATTAAATATATCCTCTTCCCCATAATGTTTTTGAAAATGATGTACTTTATATATTTTTCTTTCCTTTTAAAAAACAGTGTATTTTATTGAAAGAAAGCTTAACTTCAGTGATGCGACAACATTCTGCCGACAAAATTTCAAATCTAATCTGTTCATACCTTCGAATGAGAAAGAGGAGGAGGAAGCAATGGCGGAATATAAGAAATTCATTGCAAAAAAGCCCTCCTGTACAGAAGTAACATTAGGCAAGTATTTATTTAACTTCGAAATATAGCTTAATAGATCACATGATATGTAAATAAATAAAAGATTGTTATTCCAGTTGAAATCATAGTTACAAGAAAATCAACCTTAAAAATTTTAAGGAACTTCTACTAATAAAAAAAAAAAGAAAAAAAAAAATCTGAAGAGATTTCTTTCATTTCCAAATTGTCTTATCTATATCTGCCCATATCTTAGCACTTTGTAAAGTCATTAAGGAAAAAAATATATTTGTAACACTATTAATAGTGTTAATCTAAATACCTCATTATAGTTAATAACATGGTTTTTTTTCAGCCTCAATTCAGTTAATTCTTAAACAGAAACCACAAATTTAATGATAAATTTATTTAACTTCTTCGGGGTTATGCCCTTTACAAGTTGAACCACAAAGCTTCATGATGTAATAAATGAATCATAACATAGACCTATTGCCACTGGCAGATCCAGGATGTTTTCTAACAAGGGGGCTAACTTTTCTGAAGGGTTGATTATACCTGTGAGTCTGAACCGCACGCTAGTCGCCAGTTTTTTATTAGCAATTGAAATCGTCATCATGACAATATTAATATATATCAGCAGCAGCCTTTGTAAACCCCATTTTATCCAATCTATATTCACAGCTGAAGGGAGGGGCTAACCTCTTCCTGGATCTGCCTGTGCATATTGCAACAGCCTTTGAATTTTCTAAATAAAAATAAAACAGTATTGCTAAGTTGCGGGGTTTTTTTTTTGGTGATAAGACTAAACAATTTCTTGATAATAAATTTCAGTGAAGAAATCATTCCTTCACTGTAAAATCAATCAGTAAAAGAGATGATCAAAAATATTTATACATTCAAAGCATTTTTTTTCCTTATGACTTCTTGTAGGCTATCGCATGATTCTCTCAAAGCAGTGGCATTCCAGCAGCAAAGAGCAGTATTTCTTTGGACATCTCAGCAGCATATGGTATCCTGTCAACTACCAATTTGCCTATAGAACATGTACGGTCCTGCAATATAGGAAGAGAGCTTCACAATATTACGTCACCAATAAACAGTGTACTGAGTTAGTAACCTGCCATCTCTGCTCAAATGGTAAGGCTGTTTTTAATTACCAAAAAGAAAAAAAGTAATTTTTGTAAAAATAAGATAGCAGTCTTAGGGAAGTGGATAAAATTTTCTTGTTCATATCACCTGTGAACCAAGGATATTCTTACCATAATTATTACTGCATGAGTAACTTGATTATTAGCTGTTCACATAATACATTTTCAAATGGTAGATATATCAAAACATGGTTGGAGAGTCAGATATTACCCAGAGGTGTCCTATCTAGCCAATAAGCATTTTTGAATGTTTATATCAGTGATGAATCTTCAAACAAAGGGTTATGAGGAAGAGAAAACAGTAAAGAATAAAGGAGAAAAGTGCAAGAAATACCGTATTTACTCGCATAATTTCCCCTTTTTTTTCATCAATATTTTGACACAAAAAAGGGGGGTGGGGAAATTACGCGATGTTTTTCAATTTGAGGAAAAAAAATATAGTGAAAGTGTAAGGAAAACCATGTTAAATATTGATTTTTAAAGCAAGAAATGTAATTAACAACAATTTTATTAACGCGCATCATTTAAAATATAAGAAATCACATCTCAACATTTGTTTTTTCTTCAAAGTACAGTTAAGCAATAGGCATGCACGGAAGTGTGTGTGCGACTGTGATGTAATTTCGTAACTCACGCAGCGCAGCCCGCCATCTTTATAGCTGCTCACTGCATGACGTCAGCATCAGCTGCCTGCTAATAGAGAACTTAACTTTATTCGCGAACTTCACGTTTTCACAAAACACTCGAAATTGTTGTACTGATTCAGGAGGACTCTGCTCTTGTACTGACCGGGGTGGGGGTGGAATCTTCCCCTAATGTAGCGTGGGATAGAGAAATGCGGTGTTGGAAACGCATTGAAGTAGAGGTGGGGAAATTATGCGATAAAAATAAAAATTGAATTTTGTAATCTACAAAAACTGGGGTGGGGAAAATACGCGATGGGGGAAATTATGCGAGTAAATGCGGTAAGCCCAACAATCGCATAGTTTTATTGATTGCGTTATGTAGTGAATGGGAAGCCATTGTGTGAAAAACACAGATATGAAGCATTCCTATTGTTTTGTTGTACCATCTTTATCCTTACTATAAAACTTCTGCTATTGTTGTTGTTGTGTCCTCGGATCCATTTTCAGATCACTGGTTAAAGAGTCGTACTCTGTGATGGAGAATTTTTGTTGCTGCTTTACTGTCGTTTGGATATTGTTAGCTAGTAGGCACCCTAAGGTGACAATCAAACTTTTGCCTCCTATGAAGAGAAACAAATCCTGAAGAAGAAAGAAACCACCAAGCCCTGCTTCAGGATTCGAACCCAGATTCCAACACATTGGCCACATGACAGACTCAGCCCAGACCACTCGGCTATGCCAGAAAAGGGCATGTTTGCTATTACATGCTTGAAATAATTTCTGTAATCTTGCCGCCAATGAATGCTTTGATATGGGAAGAACAACAAATGGCAAATTTAGATGGCTGATGTTATTTGCCAGATTATAATTAACTATAGATTCTTAAGTTTTTATGACACCAGATATCATGTTGAAAGTAACATACTAACAATAAATAGTAATAATAGTTTAAGTATGTTTGGTATAAACATACATCTCACAGCACTGATACTATTCAGGATATTGTTTTTTTTTCTAGTTAACATGGCAAAATATTTCTTGTTTTATCTCTGTTTTGAACTGGTATTTAAAAAGCACCTGCATTCTTCATTCAGGTCCTCTTCCTTGTATTGATCAAAGATGCTTGTTCTTTGTGAAGCAGAAAGACACCACTAAAAATGGCAATAAAGTGTGCAGGCATTCTGGTGGTGTGGCTGCTGAGGTTTACAATTTCCGGCAATTTAGAATGCTGACAAGACTTGTACGCATACTGCCAAATACTGCACAGTGCATCAATTTTAGTCTAGGTGAGTAAGAAATTTTTTCATTCTTAAAAGTCATATCAAATTGCAAAAAAAATACTAATTCCTATCTCACATCCGTATCAGTTTTTTTTTTCTATTTTAATAAGAAGAATATAATAAGCATCCTAGTTTATATATAACATTGTAAAGGCCCAAGGTTGATAATTTTCATTGTGAAAACCTGATACACTCAGCTCAATGCATGCAAAGCCATATCCTTCTGTAACTGTCAAATAGGTTTCCAGAATTATTTCAGTGAGTGCCTGGATTTTTAACATAGACAGAGGAATCTTCTCACTGCTTTTATTTTGTGAACCCTGAAAATATATATATTTTTTTTTATATTGAAATTTTAAAAGCATTTGGATTTATTTCATTTGAAAACTATATAATTTCATTGATATTACAAAGCGTTTGTATAGTAATGTATTTTTTTTGGGGGGGGGGGGGGGAGGCGGGGAAAATATTAATGATTGCTTATATACAGCTGGACAATTGCAAAGGATGGATGACATTATCACCCCTAGCAACCACAAAATGGAAGGAACCCACATGTCGACCATTGGAATAAGTGAAAAGGTTTCAGTAAGAAGAGGTATGCCTATGCAAATTTTGCATTGCCACGCCTGTATGTCACCTGACATTGCTGATAGAGAGATTTGAAGGATTGAACGATGTGTACAGTTGTTGTTTGAAGGGAAAGTTTTACTGGGAAACGTTAATTGACGAACTTGAAATTTTCGGCATGTCTTCCCGATATCACTTAGATGATTTTACGCGTGGCCGTATTATTGGAAAGATCAAAGAAGGGCAACAAATAACAGAGGAGTTGCTAGGGAGTTTGGCATCGCCCACAGTGTTGCTTCAGGCTGTGGGAAGCATTTACAACAACTGGAATATGTAGCAGGAGTCACAGGGGAGGAGGTCGTATTAGAAGTACGATGCCTGCAGAAGACAGGTACATTGCCCAAATGGCACAACGAAACCAGTGCACCACAGTTCAGCAAGTTGCAAATGAGTTTCTTGCTGCCACAGGAAAGCAGATCTCCCGAAAAACTGTAGCCAGACGTTTGGGATAAAGAGGACTATACACCTGCAGACTTGTTGTATGTGTCCCTTTGTCCAGACTGCACTGTACCATCCGTTTGCAATGGTGTCGTGAGGATTGCAATTGAACCGAAGGAAAGAAATGGGCTTTCATACTATTCTCAAATGAGAGTAGGTTCAGTCTATCATCGGATTGTAGATGCCAACTGGTCTGGTGTGAGAGTGTTATTGCGTATTATCCAGAAAATATCCAGGAAAGGGACTGATATCCAACTTGCAGTATCGTGGTATGGGCCGACATCATGATCAATGGCCACATGCCCCTACATGTGGTTGCAACTGGGACTATGACCGGCCAACGATACATTGATGAAGTTTTACTGCTCGCCATTTTCGTGGTGCTGTCGGTGATACATTTCTGTTCATGGACAACACTTGCTATTCAGGAATGTCTAGACAGCGAGGGTATTCAACGCCTTGTATGGCCAACACGTTCTCCAAATCTAAACCCCATATTTTATGGGGATCCTGACCCTCTTTGAATCAATCAATCAATCAATGAAGCTACATATAATACTTAATTTCCTTTAAAAACTCAATTTTAAAATGATTTGCATTTTTTAATTTTTTTACTTTGGATTTTCTAAGAAATAAAATTTATATCTGATTTTTTGATCAGTGGGTTGTAATCTCAAGCCAGTTCGAACCAGTGATGAAAGATCATCTCCAAAACTACTGTTCTCGAATCAATAAATAAAAGATGAATTTCATAGTCAATACATAACTGACTTGCACTTGACTGTTTGCTTACGAAAAATGAAAATACAAAAATGCTTTTCAGATTAAGAACAAGCACAATAATATAGAATCACACACTACATACCATCTGGATACCTCCCTTTCTCACCACAGCTCTTTTGTATCACAACTGACTAATCCACCACTCCTAGCTGAAACCTTTTATGTGATTAAGGCCTCTAAATCTCGTCACCTGGGACAAAGTACTCTCCATTATTGTTAGCAATCTTCTCCCAGGACCCAAGTGCTTTGTTCTCCTCGATAATTCTGTCATCCATCACCTTTCCCCGGTGGTGGCGAACATATTCTCTGTGAAATAGAGATTCATTTTAGACATTATTGTAAGTAATTTTTTTTTTTTCATTTCATGTTAGTTTTTTATTATTATAAAATGGCCTCATTGTAAAATTGAAATTTTTCTATTTCTTAATCATTCTGCCACATCAAAATTCTCAGTAAGTCAAGTTTATTTACTAATAAATTAGTTAAAAAGTAATTACAAATTTTATTGAAACATTTTTGCACTTCACTATTTAAATAACAAATAATTAGTTTTATTATTTTGGGAATTAAGGTATGATCTCCAGTCCTGCCTATGAGAATGTAGAAGAAAAAGAAATAGCCTACATACCTAAGAGATTACAGTTTGCATCTCGTCTTGCCAAGCATTCCTGTACAGCAATTCAGAGTGAACTTTTATGGCTGAGAAGTTCCTGCTTGACGGAAAATTGCTTTGCTTGTGGATGAATGATAGATTTGTAGTTTTGTATATGTAAAAGTGAGCGCTTTCTGATGTAAAAGACAAGAGAATATTAAAAAGAAAAAGAAAAAGAAAAAAAGAACAAAAAAAACAGTAATTATGTAATTGTACATTGTTCAAAAAAAATGATTGTGTTAATCCAGATTGGGCCATGAAGCATATACTACTAAACAACATAACAATTACACAAACACTTAATAGTCACACATAAACATTTATAATGACGTTTCAAGTTTCATGGTTTCCAAGTTAATGTATTAGCAATGTTAAATTTTTTTTTTCCTCTCAAAAATTGAAGCACACGAGGAGTGACAACTGTCTCTGAGCACTATAAACTTTACCTACCCGGTTCCCCCCAAAATAATGGAATATCCCCAACTTGTTACTGGTTCTCTGAAGAGCTGTTTTCAGTTTAAAATAAGACTTATTAACCTGAGGATAAGGTTCGAAACATGAACCTTGAAACTTCATTATTAGTGTCTGTGTAACTGTTAAGTGTATGTGTTATTGTTATAGGTTTCGTAGTATGTGCTTCATGACCCAATCTGGATTAAGACTTTAATGCTGCACGTTAAAACATATTTCCAAAAATGATTGTGTATCTTCCAAAATATGTAATATACCAATTATTATTCCATAAATTTTGTAGCGCTAATACCTTTCCTCTTTTGGGGATGGTAAAGAAATAAATAGTGGGATATCAATTTACAATTAATTTTACTATCAAATGAAAGATGGTTAAAAAAGAAACTGATACACAAGAGAAAAACCTACTACAGGTATTCCTTTAACACAAACCACCTCACAATTATTGGTTGCACATCAAACTTCCTAAAATTATTTTTCTTTCTTAAAATTAGATTACAAAATTATTATCAAGCTTTTTTTGCTGAATATTGAAATTTATTTGTCGATTATCTATAATCTAAATTAAGATATTCATACAGTGTTTTACATCATCATTAAGAGTTATATGAAAAAAATTAAAAGAAATAAGACTTTAAACAGTAGAGAACTATAGATGAACTATCGTCATCAAAACTTGAATTTATGTCATCTTGAAAATTCTAATTATATTGTTAACAATGTAATGAAAAAATTGAAAACAAATTTTCAAAATCTTCAAAACAAATTCAGTTTGTTTTCCAAGTTCCTCAGAGTTCTTGAACTTTTGCACTTATTTTGATTTTTTTTTTATTGCATGTTCAAGTAGGATTCAAGAGAAAAATATTTCTGCCACAACGATAACTAAAAATGCTGAAAATTTTACAATATCAAATAGATTGTAGTAGGATGTTTTCAAAATTGAACTCAGTCATATTAAGTCATATAAGATCAATAACAACTGAAAAAAATCAGTGACCAAAGGGTAACCTTATATAAATGGAATCTGCAAATGATGAGGTATTATTTAAATGATTATTTTCAACAGAAAAATTGCCTTAAAAAAATGCATTTTGAAGGATACTTTCAACAATTTAAGTTTATACTTCAGGCATGAGAGTGGGGAAAATGTAAAAAAGAGGAAATTATGCGCGAGGTAAAATTTAAGACAAAATTTGTTTGCAAGTCGAGTAATATACATTTCATTTACACATAATATATTGCAAATGTTAATATACACATGACTCGCCCGCCAGTCAATGAGTTGAAAGTTCAGGAATTCAACGAGGAGGGGCATAAAAACGTTCGGAAACACGGTGTACCACGAAACAAAAAAGGGAAAATAATAAAAATAAAAGGAAAAAAGCGGAAGTTCGCGAATCTGCAAAAAAGGAAAAAAGCGGAAATCTGCGTTTCCGCGGAAATTTGGCATGCCTGATACTTACACTCTGCAAATGACATTTATTTTTCTTTAATTGCTTTCAAATTTTAATGATATTGTATTTAGCTATCAGTTAAATTAAATGAAAATAGGGTCAAGGTAGACGAACCATGAAAGCTTTAAATTTTATGATGAATAATCATAATCATCTGCTAAATCATTCATCATATCATTGTTTTCATAACGATGCCTATATTCAGTGATACCCGCAGTTAAATATCTTCGCAGTTGCGATCACAACTCTTCTGCATGATGTCGTCCTAAATGTTTGTCTGTATGTCCTATATGTTTGTGCCGCCTGATGAAGGAATACGCACAGTATTCCGAAACTGTCGGATTATTACCATATATAATTCTCTCAACTATTTGTAAGTAAGTGCGTTTTATTTATTTCTATTTTTCTTTATTTCATTCCACGCACATTAAGCCTTCTTAGATATAAAATTTATTAATAATTTCTATATTATTTTTATTAATGCCCAAAGTTGTGATCTATTTCTTAATAAAACATAGAAATAATCAAAAACTGCATGTTAAATAAAAATATGGTTTATAAGGAAAAATTCCTAAATAAAAAAGCATTTTCTCTAAATCAAAAACATGAAAATCTTGATCCTAAAATATAAATTGTTGCTTTCATGGGAACAGCCCTTACGGAATGCAAAAAATTCAGTTGCAGACTGAAATTATAATAAGCAATAAGAATAGTGGGGAAATCAGTTTCTTTATTCAGTAAAACTTACTACAGATAAGTAAATGATAAACTGGCAATAGATAAAGACAATTTTCCAAAGTAAAAAACATGCATAATCAAAAAACAGAAAAATAAAACTAAAGAAAAGAAAAATGATAAAACTACTTAGAAGTCAAAGTAAAGGACCAACGGCAGGAATTACAAGATGTAACTTAATATACTTGAAAACATTGACATGAGATTGTAGTAAATAGAATCAATATTCTGCAGTTAGCTTCTGTTGAAGAATGTTCTAAGATCAATGCATGGTTTGCTGAAAGGTTGGAGGGAGAAAGATAGGAATCCCTGAAACACTTGGCTGAGTGGGAAGTAGTGATGAAACAGGCTTTAAAAAGTTTTGAATCCCATCTATAAGGAAAGTCTGGAAGTGTTAGTAAGATTTGTAGAACCAAATGAATACATATAAACAGTGATTCTTGAGATGGGAGTGTAATGGAATAATATAGGTTAGAATCAAATCGTAATACTATAAAGCAAGCAATTCTTATAAATTTTATCTTGAAAATGGGCCTAAGGGGTGAAATGGAATGAATCTACTGTTTTCGGGTGCTAGAAAGCAATTTAGCTAGGTTTAGACTTCGGGAAAACTCATTTAGTGGATATTTCATTGACCTGAGTACCAGGCTATTATCTAGTGTTCTTACTTTATTTTCATTTTATTTTATTCTTAATAAAATTTGTGTTTTGTGCATTTTTACATGTAATAAAATAGGTAATTTTACTTAAGTTTTAAAACTTTTTCCTTTCAACATCGAATGTATTCACTGTGGAGCTGTCCATTTTCCCAAAAGGTGGTTAAATAAATAGGCGATTGTCTACAGTGTTCTTACTTTATTTTATTTTACCGATCAAAGCTCGGTTTTCCATGTATTGAGTAATTTATAAAGGAAGCTGTGGAAAGGATAGATATAGATGTTGCCTGAATGTTGAAAAATAAAACAGCTTGAAACCCAGTTTCTATTTGGCAGATGGCCAAAGAAAAAAATCTTAATGGTTAAGACTTTCTAATAGGAAGTAAAGAAGCAGTGAGAGATCTTCAATCTGAATTCCTGATTTGCAACATTTGTCCTGTATTGATCACAACCAAGGCTTTTGGAGTCAGTAGTTTTTAGATGGAGTTTGTCCCATTTACTAAATTACAGGAAACGGAGTTGAAAATTTTTATTTTAGACAACTTAACATTGCAAAGACTGTAGAGTCTGAGTTGCATTTTATTGTGGAGTTGGAGTTGAAAAAACAATTTGATTATAACTGCGAACATTCCTATTTATAATAAAACTGCCAATTTTTTTTCTATTTTACATTTTTTATTATTTATTTATTTAGTCGGATATTAATATTACAAAAAATACTTTTCAATTAAACTATTGAAAATATTATGTGATAAGGCTTGCATTCTGTTAGGGTTTTTGTTAGTGGGAGCAAATTTTGCAATGAAAAAGTAATTTCATTATTTTTTCCAAAGCAATAAAAATAACTAAATTTATATATATTGGACATACCAACATATAAATATTTAAAAATTATTAAAAATAAGCATTTCACTCATAACTTATTTAAAAGTTATTAATTAATGATAAATCATCATAACTCCCCCTGCCCAATCTTAAATTCTAACACCCCATATAGAAATCATTTAAAAATAATAGTTTTAGAAGACTTGTAAAAGCAATATTCATTTGATGCTAAACAGAAGTTACATTTTGCTTAAAATCGTAGTCAACTCTGTAGAAATTATTTCCATTTTATTCAAAAAAATAGAATTTCTTAAATAGTTACACAGCTTGCCTTAAAAGTTTTTCAGTGAAGATTTCAATGTTTCCAGTCATAATTCTTAAGAGACTACTGCGATCTATCTTAGGCAATCAAGAATTTAGTTCATTAATGTGCAACATACACTGAATCGAATGAAAATTATATAACCATTAAACTTAAACTAATAGCGATGATGCATAAGATATTTAACGTGGAATGGCGTTGATTGGTTATCAATGTCCATCATGGATAGTCTCGAGGTCCGTCACTATCAGATGCAATCAGGTTACGTTTAAATTCCAGAGAGACATATATATTTTATGTATTTATTTTTTTACCTCACTCGACAATGACAGACTGTGATAGCTGTCGAAAGTAATAGTGCATTTAAATGGGTTTTTTTTGTATAGTTGTGTGTGTGTTTAAGACCTTATTTATCTAATAGGATATTATTTCATTTTAATAAGTTGAGTACTTCTAAAAGAAGGAAGCAACAAATGTTCTAGCTTGAATAAGGAATACTACAGAAATTAAGGAGAAAATTAAGTGGTAAGGAGAGAATCAGGCACAAAACATGCATTGATTAGGACACACAGGATCTAAGAAGAAATGAAAACTTCAAGGGAAAACAAAAACAAAAACAAAAAACTGAATTTTCTGCCAGACGGCATAAGAGACAAGTGACATGTCAGGAGATGTGTTGGCAAGGTACAATTGCTCTTTCTTAAAAAGAGGAGAGACTTCTATAGCACCAGGCAGAATTCAGTTTTTTTTTAGTTTTCGCTTGCAGACAAAATAAAGAAATGGGGAGGGGAGGAATGAAAAACAATTTTCATTTTTATTACTTATTCCTCTAACCTACTTAAGGGTACTTTAAGGGGTATAGGCAACTAATTCTTAGGAAATAGGATCTGACCAGAAAGACGTCGGCTTTTATGCAAAGATTATCTAGGAAAAAAAAAAGAATTACAAAACAAAGAAAAACAGCTTAACTGGAGAAATGCTTCACCAGCTTAAATGAAGACTGAAGACCAGTACAAGTCACAATGAAAACTTTTTTATTACATAGAACTTATTTACATGCAATCATTAATAACAATTTACATGACTAGTATTGGGAAACGATCCATCAAAACATGATTTCGAATACTAACAACATAATACTGGGAATTTTCTTTTAACCTTCTTGGCTTTAAAGTTAGGCCAATTAGTTATCCAATTCCATTTTAATTTCAAACAACTCCTTTTATATTACTGAATTTTAAAACCAAAATCAACTTTTTTTGCTTTGAAAAGAATTAAGAATCTTAATCCAAATTTTCCACTGTAATTATTATCTTTTTTATTCCCTTAATTAACTGTTTTAAAATTTATCTGTAAAGAAAAAAATGATATGTTTCACGCTGAAACAGAAATTATAATGTAAATATTAAGAAATACTTCTTGAGGAAATTACAAAAGCAGAACATTGTATTGGAGACTGAATACCACAAGATAATTTTATTGTTTCTATATCAAGGACACTTGGTCATCATGAAATCCAATGAGAGAAAAGACAATGCTGGATTTAATTTATTCTTTTTCTGATAATATTTAGTATAAAAAAAATAAATTATAGTTAACATATCAAAGTTATGGATACAGCAAAAAACCTGTCTCTTAATATAAAGAGTTTTAAAATATGGCCACGGCCTTTCCTGTGCAAAAATTTTTTTTATTAGTGGCCTGGAATTCTTTAATAGTCTTAAGCATTTTTGACCATATTGGTAATGAATTTCAATTTAGTGAAATTAAATAATATATCCAAAAAATATTCTGTTACAATGTAAACATTTCCCAGAAAGAATCTTTGTTTGTATCATGGATTGGAGAAGGGAGACCTAAATACTTGTTCGCTCTAAAAATACTGTTATTTTCTTTTCTTTTTTTTTGTTTTAAAGAGAACTATCGTACCTAATCATCATCTCAGTCTGAGACGATGATTATTCAAGTCCCACAAAACTTAAGGAAAAAAAAAATAAATCTTTCTGTGTAAATGACAGACCCAAAGTTTTGTCAATAAAAACTGAAAAGAAAAAAAACCAAATGAACTTAAAAACTCAATGGAGATTCATTACTGAGGTAAAAGAGCAGATATTTTTGAAACTTTCTAAATATAATCGTAGACGCTTCAGGATTCTAAAATTATACTACATTAATAACCGACATTAGTTAATTTCCGTTTTTGGTTAATCTATTCCTTTATAGACCATTATTCCTTAAGTAAAAAAATCTAAAAGTAAAATAGCTAGTAAATGCTGATTATTTTACATATATATTTACTTTGCATTGGTGAATTAACCCAACTTTTATTAGGAATTCATTACTTTCATTTCCCCATGTTATTCTCCACATTATACAACAATACTAGAAAATAAAATAAAAAATAAAAAACAAACTTCTTTTTTACAATCATAAATCCATGTTCATCATAAAGACAAACCAACAGAGCATTTCAAACATATCACAATAATAAAAGACTCGAGAACTGGAATCAATCAAATCATGAAAACAAAAATAAATATAGCATTTCTTGCAAAATTACAAAATAATACAGGAAATGTGAGGATAATGCTAACAATGATTTAAAAAATCTAGTTGAATTCTAATATATAAAAATGTCTGAATATTTTTATTATTTTTTTTTTAATGTTTTATTCCTCTGCAATAATAAATGGATTTTCAAATAAGGAATGGTAGATGAAATGTAGGGAAATATACAAACATCCCAAATACATGTTGATTTACAACATTACTTTCTTCCCACCTTTCGAGTTAGATCTAGGAATCAGAAATGAAAATTATATTTTATATGTTCTTAAAACCATCATAGTTTTTAGTAATTTACAGTTCCATTTCGAGCAACTTGTTATTCAAAACTAGAATGGTAATTCTAATAGTGTTTGGAGTAAATTATATTAAAACTAAAGCTTCTTAAAATACATTGGCAACTTTTCTTTCTTTCTTTTCTTCAAATGGATACTAAAGTATTCAGCTAAATATTTCAACCAGAGACTAAAGGAGAGAGAATTAACAGATCCTCAAAAGTAGAAGCACTGTTTCTAATGACTAATCAATAAAACAGTTTCTTGCATGTTTAAAAATGAGGAAATAGTAATTAAGGTTTTAAAAAAAAAAGTGTAGAAAGAATCATGACCTCGATACTTTAAAAATATTGATAGATGTGGATTTTCCTAGTACAGCTAACTACAGATTTGTTTATGGCCCTTAATTTTCTTCAAACGAAAGCTCGCTAATCAGAAATAAAAAGTTGAAAGATTACATTTTATAACTCTCCTTTCCTTCTGATGTGACACTTCTTGTTTTTGTTTGCTCAAAAACAAATTGAAAACTTAAACATTTATTAAAACTTTTAATTAATTTCATACAAAGCATTTTTGTATTATTTTTTTTATATATATGCTAAAAATTATTGCTTAACTAACTTGCTTTTCCTTATGGCAATTCATTATGACACTAGATTTATTTTTAAGGATTTTTGCACTGGATTGATTTTATTTCCATCCTAAATCTGTGAATGAAAGGAAGGAATAACTAAATACCTGAAGACATGAGCTTCCTAATGATCGACAATACTTTTCAGAAAATTTTTATTCACTGTCAAATTTGTGAAAATCTCTTAGACAAAATAAGTCTAACTGTATAACTGATATTAACACACTTGTAATAAAACATTTTATATAGAAATAAATGTTACTACTAGTCAAGGGAGTAAAAAATACAGGAAAAAAAAAATTGAGAAAAATTAAATAAATGCCTCATTCATTAACTATTGTTTATAGATTGCTTCTTAGATTTAGTAAAATCAAATTTCTGAACTCTTTAAATCTTCGAAAATTTAAATTTAAATGACAACATATAATTTCAACATATTTTATAGAAAAACGAAACGAATTTAAGGAAATAAAATGACTTAAAATTAAAATATTTATTTCCTGGAAATAAATATATAAAATAAAATTTAACAAAGAACATATACTGCCGAGCAAAAGAAACAGTGATGCACTGCTTACTTGGTGCTTTATTATATTTTTCCCCAATTCTGTAAAAAGTAACGTCCTCAACTGTTGAGCCGAAAACAAACATTAAAAATTAGAATGAAGAACAACGCACTGATCTTGTAAAGAGAGAATAATTTGCTTATCAGTTTCATTGCTTTGATATAAAATGATGACTTCCTTCTGAAATCTGCTTCTGTTACCAAAAAATAGACAACTGAATCTGCCGTTATCTGTGTTTCATTAAAACGGTGCATTATTTTATTATCTTGTTCTGGAAACATTTCCATGAAAAGGGTTCTTAATACAAATGAATAGAAATAACTTAAGAAAAAATCCTTAAAAGTTAATAAACAACGTCTGCCATATCCCACGTATTTACAAACACTTAAGGCAATTCTGTATAACCCTGCTTTCTATTCTTCTGAATGCAAATAAAAGAGTTGTACTGCAGTATTCCATCCAAACCTTGAAGATTAATTAATATTCCTTGTTGCCAGATATTTTTTTTTTTTTTGAAAATCCAAGGTTAAACTAAGGTGCTGCCCTTCCTAGGAAGAACAGCTTTCATACATTTTTTTTTTTATTTTACAAGTTTTAAAACAATTCAGTTTTTTGATAGTCCAAATGAAACAAATAAGAATAGATGAATAAAAAAAAAAAAAATTAGTCAACGTCCTTTTGTATTATCTTGTTTCTAAATGAGACCTTATGCTTCTTTCAAAAGGACAAAGACAAACAACAATATATCATTATATAAATTCGTCATCTTGGTTTTGCATTAATTTTAATGATAAAATTACTGTAACGTTAAATCTCCTGGGATATTAAACAACAAGAATAATCGCACTTTTGAAACTTTAATGTCTTATAAATGATATTTTAAAACTTCTACAATATACTCAATCACCCATTAACAATTGAGGGACCAGTGGAAAACAGATTAATCAATTACTGTAATTAATACATATCCAGCTTTTATCTGGCAAATGGTAAACCATGATGATAATTACATCTATCTAAATTTGGCACAATGCAATTATGGTACATTTGATTAACAGTTATACTTTTCTGTTTTCCTGATTTTTGAGGAGGATATACCAGGTTTGCAATTAGCTCCTCAATTGTCAATCTAACATTTTAATGAAGTTCTTATGAACATTACAAAGCCCTTAAAGATTGGTGTTAGTAATTCTAAAGAAATGCTGCAGAAAACTTTAAGATTTCATTCAACCAAGTATTGCATAAGAAATTAAAAGTTTTGTTTCAATAATTCATTGTACCGAACAAAAACTCTCTTTAAAAAGAGTAGACTGCAATATCAAAATGAACAATGTATCTTCTTTTAGTAGATTTTAGCCTCATTCTTAAACAATTTATAGAAAAATGACAACTTTCATTAATTTTTTAAGTTTACAATTGAAGTAATCAAACTTTTTTAAACTTTTGGATATTTTAAAAGTTATCATAGATTCTGTAATTTTGAAACCAACTGCAAAAATGCTGTAGGAACAACAAAGTTGACCACGAGACATTAAAATTTCACTTTTCTCTTATACTAAATAAAACTGTATGATTTGAGGTAACTCAATTCCACAAAACTCGAAATGATACCAACTTTTTACTGAAGAATTCAGCACAGAAGTATTGATATTTCTTCAAAAAGTCTTAAAAACATTTCTTAAAATGAACTGAACAGAAAAGAGTTTAAGTTCAGGATATAAACAGGTTGTGCATTTCAGAACCATGAATACAGATTTAATATTAGTAACATTTATGATAGCTATAGATATTTATATATCAAATGCTCACTTTGAATTGGATTTAGAATCAGTTTCAAATACATTTTATTCATTTTTTTTTTTAACAAATAAGAAGTGTTAAGCTTTGTAGAAAAATTGAAACAAATCATAAACGTTAAAAATCTTAATGTCTACTGCAGTTCATTTATTTATAAGTAAGAATTGTAAGTAAAAAAGCTGAAGGATCAAGATGCTGATCACAACATGATTTGAATTAATTTAATGTGTTTTTAGTTGAAAAAAATTAAAACTCATCAAGACAGACCATTAAAAGCTATAAAGAAAATAAAAGCATAATATAAAAGAGAGGATCATAAGAATAGAATTGAGAACTTTTCAGTGGAGACTGTAAAATGAATCTGAGAGGTTACACGATATTTACATTTAATATTCTTAAATTTACGGTAAAAATTAATTCTATAAATTGGGAGAAAAAATTATTTATGAACTTTCAAAAACCTGGAATACAGCAAAAATTCAGTCATCAGCATCTCTACAACCAAATAATTCAAAGTATGAACACTATTTTTTTAACTTTCTTCTTGTTCGTACATAAACATTATTACATCCAAGAAAGGTAAAAGGGGTTCTCCAAATAAAGAGAAGAGGCCGTTTTCATACTCTGTATCTATTTTGAAATCAAATTGCATATTTAAACAAAAATATATTAATTCCTATATAATATCAGTATCCATTCTTGATTCTAAGTAAATAATAGACTTACGTTTATCCAATCAATGATTATTTTTTTTAATTGTTTTCTTCATTGTAATATCAAAGACAGATACATTTCCTAATTTCTTAATCCTAGATTATAATAAAATCCTTAATAATAAAGAAATAATCAAATCTTCCAAAACCAATTTACACAAATTTGCAAAGTTATTTCTACATTAATAAATGTGTATCTAAATTTATTTATACTTGTGTCTCACGATTTACAAAGATACAGGATTGGTGTTTAATTTGTCTTTGTAGATAAGAATGTCTTGTATAAAAGGTATTCTATATAATTATCATAACCAATAAATATTTTACATTGTCTACAATGAAGGAAAAAAGCATTACAATGTAAATAGAAAGTATTATTAAATCACATTCAAGTGTTCCTAAACAGACCAATGGTAATATGGTATAATCTGTTTCGATGATTTTGCATTTTAGAATTTTTAAAAAAAATAATGTAATTCAGTCAGGTTTTAAGGCAAACTGCTTTGCCAGCAAGACTATATAATCATTAATCAAAACTTAAAGCGCATTTTTAATAATAATAATAATCATAAAAAATAAAAATAAAATAAGGAACTTTGTAGATAACAGAAAGCCCACTACTTCATTTAGCTGCCTTTTTCTGACTAAACATAAATATTCAATGTATTATAACTTCCACATCATCAGCACTTTCTTCACACAACTGCCGTGTTGGGTAAGGCAGTACGTTTGGCCAAAGTGTTGCTTATCTTTGCCCTATTGTTGTGTAGTAGATATTACACCATTAATTCACAATTTTTAAAATTTTCCAAAATCTGATTCTTAGGACTGAACTTGGTGGATAGAAAAACAAAAAGAAGATAGCGTAAATTGTGAAATAGACCGAGTTCCTATATGCCAAGTGGGCAACTCTTAAAACGAATGCATCACAGTTTGGCACATTCCAACCTTCACAGGAAGTTCGGTGCCTTCGATCCCCCCAAGTTTCTCAAATATTTACACTATTTACAAGCATTGCTCAGGAATATAAGCTCTGTAGGGTCTCACAGGATGGTGTTTTCAGGCTGTTTGCCTTGCGTAGTAGATCAGCATCACCAAAATTCCGAGCACGCCATAACATACTTTCCTCTAAAAAAGAAAATAAATGGGAAAAAAATTAAAATAAAAAGAAAAAAATAAACAAAAAAAAAATATAATTATCGTAAAGAGTTACTACTGTTTGCTTTCAAGTGTACTTAAAAGGGAGAGAGTCACATGACTAAAAATTCAGATTGCGTAAATCGAATTAAATGTTAATAGTAATTATACAACTGGACCTGAAATGTAACTAACGACTGGATTTTCAGTGTTACTAGCATCTGTGAAGAGTCAGACTTATATTCTGTAGCCCACTGGTGTGCATTCAGTCGACTCGGTCTTGAAAAGGTTTCTTTAATAATGTCATTTTAGAACAAGGGCCTATTAGAAGCAATTCAAACTCTCTTCTTTGTGGACGAGTTTGAACAATCTGTCAATACCTTTTACAAGGCACCTTTGTAAAGTGCTTTCTTAAAGATTTATTTCCTTCTATATATTCCAGGAAACATGTAATCTCACATTAATCTGTGATCTACTACACTAGAATACAACTTGGGAATGAAGGAATACTTTTAAACGATGGTGTTCAGTACGAAGAGAATACGCTAAGAAGCTATTCAAAGTTTTTATGCTAAGATTTACACATCATCAAACATAAATGCAATAATACAACAACAACTCCTAAAACAAACAAATGACTCAACAATCATCTAAGCACACTGGTAAATTTTTTTTTTTCCTAATGTGAAATTCACTCCTCCTTAACATTAACAACTATTTCAAGACATTCACATAAAACTACAATTTTCAGTTACTTCTATTTTAAAGTCCAGCGGCAACATCTAAGTGCTCGCAGCCACACAAGATGAAAGAAGACAGAAACCAATTGAAGTTTCGACGTTACAAAAACTCTTAATATTCCGAAAAAGGAAAAATATTTACTGAAATTTGGATCATATATTCCAATTCTAATTGTTTATACCAATGAATAATTAGTATATAAACATATTTCATATTTTCGTCCTTGCAAATGGAATGAAAGTTTTTCAATTATGCTTAAGGATTCAGTATTCATATCCTTCACATTTGATGAGTTACAAAGAATGATTCGAACTTTAAAACAGCAATAATCAATTCAAACTACAACACATTTTGGACCAAAGTTTTTAGGTTTTTTTTTGTTCATAGTGAAAAATCAGCTTGCTTACCAAGGAGCTACAATGAACTCAGTTTTTTTATGCCATAGCTCTGTTATAAAACATTATAAAAGCATGAACTTACGATTTCTTTCTCCAGCCATTTTTTTTTAATCAACTTCTATTAAACCAGAAAGTTAAAAGGAAGTATTAAATCTGTTCAAGATAACACTAAAAATTATCTATATTCTTTTTTTTATTATACTGATTTCGATAAATCTTAATGACTTTCAAGGATTACTTGAAAGAAATACTTCAATTTCTTTGTCTTGTGCTCTATCCTATTCACCACTTAGAAAGTTCTGCTTCTTCTGAAAGAACTAGAATATTGACAATAACCTCTGTTAAAATAGAGGTTAATTCTGAGTTATTTAAATAAAATTACCCCTTGGAGATGGTCATGACGAACTGAACTACCAAGTCCAGTGGAATGTGGGCAAAGAAGACTGGAAATACAGTCTATAATAGATCTTTAGACGAAGGAATATCAAAATTCAGTGGCTGTTTAAGCAAGAGTTAATTGCTAACAATTGGCCACCGATTTATCTTTGTCTTTTGTGTCATTTGTTTGTTTGTCTCTACACCCCCACCATCTAGTAATAGTTTCTATTTGAAACATCACAACAAAATAAACAATAAAACACAAAGAAATGCCCTAGCTGCCTCCATCCTCATTCTATAATCTTGGTCAGCGTCACATGACATTTGAAAAACTTTTTGACAACTAAGAAATCTCTAAAATTCATTTCTATTCTTCTTCTGAATGACCAGTCCTTGTCCTCTCGTCTGTTACAGCGTCTGTCCTTCAGACTGTTGTTAGCATTTTTGGGGTGGGGGTGGGAAGACCTATCAGATTTGACCCAGTTGTTGGTACTCCACAGCAGACTGCATGATGCTTAAAAAAACAGCCTGTAAAAAATAACATGTAGATATATTGCTTCCCTAGTATTCAAAATTCCTAAGCAATAAGTTAAAAGTGTTGTCTGTCTGTTGCTTTTATTCTTTTCTGTTTAAATTTCTATACAAAAAAAGACAGAATTTCCCTGCTGACATTAGTGACTCTGTCCCTTTATATGCTAATTGCAATCTATCAAAAATGTTATAAAGCTTAAACTAAAAGTTCTAAAATGAAATTATTTGTACTTGTGCTGAATTCAAATTCATATGTAAGTAAAGAAATATATACGCAACTGTAATTTTTTTCTCTAATGCAAGATGCTCTTAGGTTAGTGATATACTCTTCTTCTACTTGCTGTTCTATCCTTCTTATACTACCTTGATATTCGGTATTGAAATTTTCTTTTACATAATAGGGAACATGTAAATGCTTGGTATGTCGTTCATGCTGATATTTCCTGAAAAATAAGTACAAAAAAAAAGTTAGTATGTATTTAAAAACTGACTTATTTCTCATTATTTGCAAATAAATGAAAATGACATAATGAATTCTAAATAACTTTAAATACTACAATAGAAAAAAAAAAAAATTGTCGTAAAAAGTGACAAGTAGTCTCAATATTAGGCTTCCAAAATTTTTATTATGGGTATTGGAATTAACTGCAAAATTTCACACTTAACTAAGATTTACAACAGTTAAAGAGGATAAATGGAAGGCACAAAAAAAAAATACAAATTCAACCAGTACACGAATTACAAAACTCATTGGATGATGTTTAACAAAATTCCTAGCACTTCTTGACAAAAAATAATACTTCAAATAACTGCATACTCTTTTAAAATTTATATAAGTTAGGAATTAAATATCAAATCATATATCCTATTAAGTGGATTATAACTTAAACAATGTATTTAACTGTGTGTAAATTTACTATGTTTCATGAAATTATGTAGAAATGTGAGATAACTGAATGTTTATACGTTCTACAAATACAAGCTGCAGCAAAATATAAGAAAATGAATCAGTGGTTTAGAATACTAAAAATATAATAAAAGAATGTGGTCTCCACATTAATTCATGGCTTGGATTAAGATAGTCCTTGCTACGAGTCAAAAGACTGCTTCTAACAAGGACTCGACACAGCGTGTATCTTTCAAATCCGAATGCCCTTTTGTGAAATGAAGTACCCATGAAGTACTTCAAAAATATATACACATATTTGGGCCAATGCCCTTTAGATTTCGAGATATTTAGCGTTATTTTCGTAGATTTTAAAGTATTGGCTTATTAGCTCACTGCTGTCATGTGAAAGCAAGTGTGAGCGTGGACTCACGGATAACTCACTGGCTTTCAGATCGAGAGGTCCAAGTTCAAACCCATGCAAATCCCAAGTAATTTTTTTTTAATTTAATTTTATTCATTGTATTTTTTTACTTTTTTTTTGTTTTTTCTCTCTTTATTAATTTTTTTGTTTTATCTTTTTTATGATAGCCTAATGTACGCTTTTTTCCGTTTATGTTATGAATATTAGACAGAAAAACAATTTAAGATTAGAAGTAAATAAATAATATTCTCGTTAACTTTGGTTTTTAATTAATTAGTTAACTTAATTAACTAAACTTTTTCTTTCTTTCTTATCATGTTGTGATGATACTCATTTACTGTTTGTATTTAAAATTATTTCAGTTGTGCTTTTATTTTAATTGTTTATGTAAGAGTTTTAAATGTAATACTTCACTAACTGAATTTTAGTTTTTCTTTATTATAAAAAAAAACAAAGTTAGTATTCTTTGTTAATTTTGGTTTTTAATTAGAAGTACTTTAATTCAGAAAAAAAAAAGGTAAAACATATACTGTATATAATTACCTAAATATAACTTTTCCTTTTTTTTTCTTATAATATGAGTATTTGCATATTAAGATAGGTTAGGGAAAAAAAAAGAGTTCCGTTTATTTATTGCTATTAAAACGTTTCATTATTATGAGCTTTTTTTTTTCTTTTTAATATGTAACCTACATTACTAACTAATTGCTGCCTATTCCTAATTATCAGTCGCCGTGCTTAGAATCTGACATTTGGTTTGAAGGTTTACTGAGAGACAAGAAGTGCAGTGTCTCTCATCCTTCTAGAATTAGTGAAAAGAAAATGCTGTGCAGTGATAATCTTAAGAGCTTCTGGCGCAGTTGTTCTTTTGTTTTAAGAATCAATTCAAATACTAATTTAAAAAAATAAAGATGTTCAGTTGGAAACATGAAGTAAGTAGCTGTGTCCTGGCATTCTAAGGCTCTATCTCTCATTGGGAAAACTCAAAATAGTTTATTGCGAACATATACCAACCATTTTCCTTTTACTGTCATTCAATGTAAAATCCATTTTTCGAATGGATGACATTGTGCTTCTATCCAGTATCACGAAGAAAGAGAGAACCCAATCTGTTTAGAAAGTCTGGTTTTAAGCTTTTCTATCCTTGATATTAATAATAATAATAATAATATAGTATCTGTCTTATATAAATTACATTCTTATATGGATTAAGGTATCTATAATGTTGTATTATATAAAAATTGCAGTGTTCCCAATAATACATAGCCTATCATAAAAAAACACATATTTATACATTTCTTAAAAACTTAGAAAGAAGCTTCTTTTTATCTACAATATTTCAGGTTTATAATCAAAACTTATTTTTGATATGAATAAAAAAAATATCTAGGCTTTGTTAGAAAAAATATACTTTAAATATCGATGCCACGTATCCATCATGGTAAGGCTATTTCCCAAATGGGAACCACCTTGAGATTTGTGAAGAGTGATTGATAATACCATCCGAGTCCTTAAGGGTATCTAGTACCCATAAAAGTTTTAGCTGAAAAGCTAAAATTATGGCAGTTATCCAAGTCACAACTTTGAGATCATGTCCAACTTTAAGTTCAGCTCCCTAAAAACCCATGAACAGATGTCGACTTTTTTTGGTTACTTATTTGAAGTTAAGCCAATGTCCTAAAAGCTCTAAAAATTTCGTGGCAAAAGCTCTAAAAACAACGTGAGGATAAGGTTGAAAATAAGCAAAATGTCAAAAATTGGAAATTTCTATCAGCCACCATTTTGAAACGGGTGATCCGATTCGGTTGAAATACAATATCAGCCGAGTTCTTAAGGGTATCTAGCAATCACAATACCATAAAAGCTCAAAAGTTACGACAGTTATTCATATCACAACTTTGAGGTTATGCCCACTTCTAAGGCCCGCTTCCTAAAAACCCGTCAGATTTCAACTTATTTGCTACTTATTTGTAGTTAAACCAATGCCCTAAAAGTTCTAAAAACAAAGTGACTATAAGGGTTTGAAGATAGGAAGAATCATCAAAAAGTGGAAATATATAAATCATGGGAAGAAGAATTTGAATAGCATATATATTCGTGATCTAGGGCCCAAGATCGGCGCTTATCACAATGTCCCGGGCTCATCTGTTCAGGTAGGGAGAACGCAATACCATATTTTTCCTTTGGAAAATGCACTAATACATTTAAATGTTAATTTTAATAATACTATATAACTTAAATTATATCAACATAATTTATCAAAATATAAGATCAATTTAATAAATACACCCAAATTCACTATAACATATTTTTAAATGACCTCAAGGAGGGAATATATATATATAATTTTTCTTTAAAACTTACATAGTTCTCTGTAAACTGTACGCTGGTTCCGAAACGAAGAAACTGCTCATTAGTGAGAGGAAAATAAGGATGAGAATAGGTAGCATTTGCAGGAGAGCTGAATAACTACCCTAAAAATAGAGAGAAAAACAAAGATTATTAATTTATACATCAGTTTTCTTGGAATTAAATAATATTCATACTGAAAGACTGATATTAATCTGAATACAAGGACTACATAATTTAAATAGGAATGCAAGATGCAATATGAAAAATAAAAAAAATATTTCACCTTAGTTATGATCCAAAGAAAAATTTGAAGCCACAGCTTTATATAATATCCACTCTTATTTGATTATTTGTCCTAGCTAACTCAAAGAATACTTACTGTTTCTTTTTCAGTAGCTAGCTTATAGCAATGTTGTAAAATTACGTGAATGACTGAGGATGGAAAAAAAAAAATGGTCTAAAAGTAAATGGATTATCGCGAGACTATAATGTTGGCTAAACAGTCCCCCCCCCCCCCCAACAAATGAGAATGAAATGATTTCTAAGCAATGGCTGAAGAAACAGTAAGAATTCCTTACAAAAAAAGAAATTTTCGGTTATTAAAAATTTTCAAATGTTCCTGCTAGGATGGTTATGAAATTTGTTGAATTTCACTAAAAACATATGATAATGATGGACTTAATAATGGTCGGCTAGAGAACATTGATGATTCTCTTCTAACATAGAAGCATGACAGCAGAAGGAATAACTATAGTGTTATTCTAATATACACCGAACCATTTACCTATACAAATTTCATTTATCTTTTAATTTGGAAAATATCTTCAAGACATAACTGAAGGAATATTAAGTGTTAAGCTACAACAATCTCTCTTATCAAAAAAATAAAATTGCTCTTTGAGAAATCCTTTATTATGTTTTTAATAAACCAGCCAACCAAAAAAATAATATTAATACATAAAAATAAACCCAAATATGATTGTAATGTGTTCTTTCTAGCTTCCAAATTGAGTCAAATGAAGAGCATTTGAAAATTAAAATTTCAATCTATTTTAACATTTTGTATGATCAGTATATTATAGTAAAGACTTAAAATAATCAAACAAACAAACAAACAAAATCAATCCAGAAACAAATATATAACAGCAAGGATTTCAACCTAATTACTCTACAGTTGACAACAAAAGGAAAATGTAGTTGGCTACAGTTGTGGAATTCTGTAGATGGCAGAAAAAGATAAAAGTTTGAGATTTTGCTAACATTTACCTCATTATGATGGTTTTCATGATGGTGGTGCTGCTGCTGTTGATAACGGGCCCACCGATTCCCCCTTCGAACATATACATTTCCTAATAATTTTCAAAGCAACATATTATTAATTGAGGGAAACAGCATCAAATTAGTCGTAAATTTTAACTGCTTACTTATTTGATATTTTTATTTTACATTTCAATCAAAATTTTTGATTGTTTTATGCTATTGCACAATGTATCATTAAAAACAAATAATATGGCAAATAATAATAAGGAATTAACTTTTTTAATTAAAATTAAACTTGCCAGAAGCTTATAACTTTTAAAAACATCAGTTTCAAATTCATTAAAATATCACCAAAACTGAAATACGAAGCTCTATTTACTTTCTCTTCTGATTACTTACATGGCATGATTATTCATTCAATTTATAATTTTAAACCAAGAAACTATGTTATTGAAAATACCTTTGAACCCTCAGCAATTAACACATAAGCGTAATTTCCAGCTAACAGCATTAATTCTTTTTCTTCATTCCAAGCAATTTTAACGCTCAAGTAACAACATTCAAGGTTCGAATAACAATAACGTATTTTGATTTTAACAAAGAATCGAAGTTTTACTATTTTTCGAAAATAGTAAACACAGCAAATAAATACATTATTTATCTATCAATATGTTTATAAATGAGGACACTTCTTGATTTGTTTGTTCGCTATACAATCCTAGGCTCTTTGACCTATCTGGATCAAACTTTGCAGAATTACTCTTTAGGACCCTGCGGAAAAAATAACAGGCTACAATTGAAACCTGGACACATCTTCCCCTCCCCCTAATTTAATCCCTTCACATTTTTGTATAATTTTCAAGTAGAGAACCGGGTTCAAATCCACTTGGTGGCAATATTTTTTTTTTTTAAATAAAAGAAGTTTAACATGCCGAAATAATTCAAAATTAGGTATCAATCCACGGCACAAAGCTAAAGTTAGGATTCGCACCTTGAGTTGTCATCGGGAAGAGACTGGTCGGACCGTTTCGTCCTCATTAGGACTCCTCAGCCAGCCAAACTCCCCCAATGACAACTCAGAAAGTGCGCAAGGGGCTATTTTTATATTTCCTTTCCTTCTTTATTTATGATAAAAAACAAAGAAAATTCGTTATTATTACTAGTCTTTTACATGCACTGTCTATCCTTAAAAAAATCACTCAAAGGCCGTGCATCTGCTGAAGCAGATGCATGGGCTTTACGAGTGATTTTTTTCGTTATTTTTAAATAAATAATAATCTTAACTGTTTTTTTCTTTTTAATTAAATGTTCTTAATTTAAGAACAATGAAAACTGGGATCTGGACTAAGGGGTGTACACATGGGGGGGGGGGGGGGAACTTTCTTGAAGGGTGGTACGCATCTCTCTCAAACCGCTTTAGTGGGAAACCACGAAATTTCCTATGGACGTTCTTTGTCAATATAAAAAAAATACGTATTCGACGAATTTTCTATTCTTGGGTTGTATTTCTGTTATTTTTATAAAGGAAGTAGGCAGGGGTGGGGTGGGGGTGAGGGACCAAACTTTACTATAAGGTTCTTAACGGGATTTTCAGGTTACAGAATCAGAATAGAACATTACTTTGTAATCATCACGTGCCTTTTTAACCAACTGGAGAAGGTTTGAAGTGACAGGGGTGTGGAAAAGGAAAGAAAGGGGTGAAAGTATTATATTCTCCAATCTAGATATTAATTTCATATCTAGGCCTTATCAAGTTACAAAATAGGAATACAACATTAATTTTAACTACCGTTGGACTTTTTTACAACTGGAAAAGTTTCTAAGTGACCTCACAATTTCTTTGTCATTCACATCACAACAACTCATTTTTGTAACCCAAGCAAAGAACAGGGGTCTTTCTGCTAGCGTTATATAAAAGTGTATTAATGGAAATAGTTTTTTTACTTAATTTTCTTTAAAAACACAAATAACATCATAGGTAACATGCTGTGATGAGATGAAAACAAAGAGCTTATTAAACAAATTTTATATTACTGTCCAGCATTGGAATAACGAATGCTGTGTAAGAATTTTTAAACAATTTAGGTTTGTTTACAAAATTGTAACAGCAATTCATTCTGGAAGCAATTTAAAAAAAGTGACTGTCAATACCCATATTAGAAAAATAAAAAGAGAATTGAAAAGGAGGTGGAAAAAAAGTAGAAGAAAAAAAACATGGTAAGAGCAGATGAAGTGAATTTAAAATTTACAAAGAGAAAGGTCATTCTCATCAAATGCATTAAAAATGAAATGAAGGTCTGTGTATATTATGCATTTCCTTCATTCACAATTCAATTTTATTACATATTCTTAAAGTGTTAGGTAATTATGTAACTTTTATTAAATATAATTGATTTATTTGAATACAATAATATATCTAATTGCAACCCGCATTAAACTGAACAATTACACTTAACAATATTTCTGATTGAAACAGGCCAAAGGTATTTCCAAAATAATAATAATAATATTTCTTGTGCCATTGTTTACAGTGATGAGAATGCAGAATAATGAAGCACAATCCAAACACACAACAGATGTATAAGCTTCTTTTATAAAATTTCAAAAAAAATGAATAAGGAAAATGTGTGCATGCCATGCAAGAATCATTCCCTCATTAAACATACTCACTATATGTACCTGATGGAAATCCACCTCCAAAGAACATGTTGAAGAGTTCTTCAGCAGTCATGTCCGCTGAAAAAAAAAGAATTGATTTAAATAACATTTTATGTTTTAACTTCTTTGCATTTAAAAAAAATGTTCATACATTTTAAGGAATTGCAATTGTTAATGATACACAAAAAACAAAAAGAAAATAACAAAAAACTTTTATATTGTAAATAATAAAATGATGTATTTGCTAATGTAACAAATACTAGAAACAAGCTACAAAATATACTAAGGTATGAAAATCCAAAAAATAATTAGGGCCTTAGAAACAATAACAGGATTTTAACGAAACTGTTCAGCCAGTTGGATTCTGAAATTTATAACAAAAATTATTGGTATTACTTATTTGAAAAATAGAAAAAAAAGGGTAATAGGGAATAATTCTACAGTTTCGGGATACTTAGTGTAATCCATCGTCAGGGATGGCACAAACATTTAGGACAATACAAACATTAATATTGATTTACACTGCAGATTGGCATTTATGTTGATTTTATCAAGTCAGTGCACTTACACTTTCTTACCTATCTACATGTACATTATAATTAGAACATTTTCAAGTTTAGATACTTAAAATATTTGCTAAACTATTCAAATCAGAAAAAGCATTAATTCTGTTCGACTTCTTAGTTTCCATTGATTGTATTTAGTTTGAGAGAAATATATGAATCTGTGCCAGAAGAATTGATCTTTCATTTATTGTAGATTAGCTAGCCACACACGAAGAGGATTGGAATAAAGGATTAACTGATTTTGGTCCCCTAAGGGGAGAGCCATCTTCCCTTCACAACTCCCTCCTAGGATAATGAATATTTTATCACAGATTAACTAGAAATGTCTTATACCTAGGGTTATAATATCAACCAGAATCTTCACTCAATGGCAAAGCTCTCATCTACATGACTATTTGAATTCGCTCATGTTGTTTAGAGTGAATTAGAAACTGTTTACTGTCATTATTATTACATAATTTGTAGTTGAATAGTAGTAATTTTATTTTTTAATCTTAATTTTGTTTATTTTTACTTATAGTTATTTGTGACATATAATAAGAGAAGATTTTCTGACAAGATACATCCAGATCCATTAGTAACAGTCCTATATAATAATATAGTTGACATAACAACAAAGATTTATGATTGAAGCTTGTGTTATCAATAGTTTTGATTGTTTTAATAAGTGAAAAGGTGTGGAAGTTAAGTCCATTTTTGCTCGAATTATTCAAAAAGCATTGTAAAAATATTGAAGCATTTCAATAATTGCCTATATTTGTTGTTTAAATGACCCTATTTTTATTTTTAAATTATTTAAATTGCTTTGTCAGAAATTCGAAGTTATGCCTGAAGAAGCAGAATAAGTTACTTTCTGTGAAATATAGTAATGTTTGGAAAAGAATTTGTGTTCCTTGTGTTTCCGGTATCATAATTATGTAGTTTATACAGGGTGTTTCAGAAATACTTTTACATACTAACATCAAAACAAGAACAAAAGTCTATATAAACATAAGTCTGAAAATCCTACGGTTTTCAGTTATTAATGGAAAGTTTACGGTCAAACCATTTTCAAGATACCATCCAACAACTCACGTTTGCTGTTGCACTGATTATCTCCTAGATAGCGCTGTGTTTTTGCAAAGGACATTTGTTTCCATAGTCATTGGTGAACATTTGTGTAGTAGTGCATTAACTGAAATGTATTCCGTTGAACCATGGCAGGATACCCATTTCGTTAGCAGGCAGATATGATTTTTATGTATGGTCGTACAAATGGTAACGAACACATGCTGCACATTGTACAGATGGTGTTTCCAGACCGCAATCAGCTGAGCCATCCAACATTTGCTGCTGTTTATCATAGTGTTGCTGAGACAGGATCCCTAGCACCACGAACTATGGATCGAGGAAGACCAAGAGTCGTTCGTACACCTAATCAGGAAGAACGCATTTTACAAGTTGTTGGAGAAGATATCAGCACATGACAGGTGACCCGAGTGTGATGCATCTCCTACTACCGCATGGACAGAACTTTGCAAGAGGCTCCTGTATCCATATCATCTGCAACATGTGCAGGGTCTTTCGCCTGCCGAGAACCCACCAAGGGAGAACTTTGCCGTTGGTTTGTTGCACAAACTACCAATCCATTGTTTGTCTCTTTGGTCTTGTTTACTAATGAGGCAACATTTGGACGAGATGGACTAACAAATTTTCTTAACCAACATTTGTGGATGTATGAAAATCCTCATGGTACAATTCAGGCTAGACAACAGCATCAGTTTAAGATTAATGTGTGGGCTGGAATTGTGTCTGTCTAGTAGGTCCATATGTTCTCCCAGCATGTCTCACAGGCGCTGTCTACAGGGACATTCAGAACACTCTTCCAGCCTTGATACAGGATGTGCCCTTGCAAATAAGACAATGTCTACAGATGTGTCAGTATATTTTTTCTTTAATAACTGAAAGCTGTAGGATTTTTGGACATATGTTTATATGGACTTTTGTTGTTGTTTTAGTGTTAGGAACCTGCCCCCAAAGTATGTAAATGTATTTCTGAAACACCCTGTATATTTATTTGTTTAAGATACACTTTTGAATATTTTTTTTATAAATGTATAAAATAAAAATAGATTTATAAATTTGAAGAAAAATAATATAACAGGTCTGAAATAGTGAATCCTTTCATGTGAGATCAGTTTTATTGTTTAAATTGGTTCAATAAAGACTTGCTTTGTAATGACGGTTTATCATGGCCTCCATATTTAATATATTAATTAACATTGTTTTCAGTGATCATTTATTTAATTAAGACTTGAAATTATTTGTGTTTTTATTTATTTATCAACATAAATAAATCTATCATTTTTTTTGTGTGTGTATCATAACAAAGGGCAAAAGAAACTAGTTGCGCTTTATTTTAAAGTTTTAAATTTAATTTATTGTGGGTTTTTTAAACTGATTTATTAAAATATTTTAACACACATTATCTGTTTATCATTACAAAGATTGCTGAATTTTTTTAAATCAAAGCTCGAGGAATATCAAGAGAACCATAAGAAGATTTTTCTATTTGCACTTCAAATTGGCCAGAACACAGGCATGGATTATCTGCAATGTGGTATATCGAAAACATGGACTTACACAGAGGGGCTTGTAATATGAAGACTATTCACAGAATCCATATATCTTCAGATGTTTGAAACGTATCCGAAGACAGCTCATTACCAATAGAATTGCCCATCGTAAACGCCCAATATGCATAGAGGATATCAAAAAGTTAGCAGATTTTCTACATATGAAACTTAGATTTAAGAAATGGTGGGCGTAATCAATAAGGTGGACATAGACAGCGTTAAAAATCTATCATCAAACAAAAAGGAAACACTGATTGTTTCCAAATTGTTAAATCTCCGTATTAAGAAATAGCCTGTTCTGGTATGTGACAGCACTTTTGATAAATCCAGTAAAATTATTAATGATAGGCTCAATAGTTGTACTCAATTTGGCAAAAGACAGTACTGGAAAAAGAGACTAAGTTTGTCATTGAACAATCTAAATTCAATTATATACGTGCAGCTATGCAAATTGAAAATGAACTTGTCAATGAAAAGACTACAGCCAACAACCTAAGGAAGGTGTCTAAGACAACAGGAAAGGCAATCTCCAATGCTGTCAAGTAAATCAACTCAAGCTTAAGGCCATACAAGAATTAAAAAGTATCACGGACATTCACGTTACAAAGACTGATAAAGAGAGGAGAGTTGTATTATAGGATGCACACAAATATCATAAAATGAGCAAATGTTTCCTAAATTCCACTGAGGGTATTATTGAATTTAATCTAAATAGGAATAAAATGACCACTGTTATCAAAAAGATCGGAGAAGGTTTATATGGCAATGATCTTATTGATAATTACTGTCATGCAAACTTATTCAATATTCCTAAATTTACTGGTGTGCCGAAAATACATATGAGATTGAAGATAATTTTTTTCCAGTTCATCCCATTATCGATTGTACAGGAACTGTGATTTCTTTCATTTCTAGAATACTGGCCAACAAATTAAGTATGCTTATTACAGCTTCACCTACAATTCATTAATGTTCGTTAGAGATTTAAAGAAAATACAATGCATCCAGGACTGCGATATTTTTTACCCTGGATGTTACAGCACTTTTTACGAACATTTCATTTGATCGAGTTAAATGTGCAATGGAGTTTCATAGTTCAAGGAGAGACGACAACGAGAAACAAATTTTTATTGAAAATCATTTGACCTTTGTTCGATGCTTATTTGGTGCAACTCCAAATCTTTCAAACTGAGTCAGGCTTTACAAGCAAGAAAAGGGTATTTTTATGAGTTTATCTTCCTCAGCTGTCATCGCAGAACTAGTTATGACCTACATGGATTTCAAAGCATTGGCAGCTCCACATTTGCAAGATTCCATTTTACTTTACAGAAGATACATGGATGATCTCTGGTTTATTGTTAAGAAGGAGCATACTGAGATAATCCATAATACGTTCAATCATTTAGCCAATGAGATTTTATTCACCACAGAAAAGGAAACAGATGATGATCTCAATTTTCTCTATGTATTTGTTAAGAGAAACTTTGGTAGAATTGAAACGCAGGTATCGAAAGCTTACAAATGCTAACATAATGGTACATTTTGATTCAAATATCCCTGTTAGTCAAAAAAGAAATATCCTCAGCATGGCCATTCAGCAAGCCTTTTGTATTTCATCCAATGAACCAATTTTTAAGACTAACTCCTGTTGATCACCAGCATTGCCCATAATAATGAATACCTGATATATTTATTAAACAAAAAACAATTGCCAATTCACTTGAACATATGTATAACCCTAATTATGCTGAACAAAATGTGACGCCATTATTTTACATTACTGTGCCTTACACTGTTACATCAGAATTCTATTATAAATTATATTAATAAAAAGTGAGATGTAAAACATAGCCCAGACCTTCTGGTCAACAATTTCTGCATATATGCCATGTATGGATTTTGGTTGTCTTTCCACAGGAGAACCCAAAACGCCCTTAAAAACCTGGCTCAAAGAGCATGGTAATGCCATTAAAAAGGATAACATGAATTATTACATAACAGCTCACATTTATAAAACTGGCCACACCCTTGATTTACAAAATCCAGTAATTTTGGGCCATGAACATGATGACATCCATGGAAATTTCAAGAATCCCTATTTATTCTTAGGAAGCAGCCATACAAAAATAGATTATCTATTGAAAGCACAGGTAATTATGGTTTGCAAAGAATACAAAGAAACAGAAGAAAAGTTTTTTTCAATTTTTCTTTGATGTGATCTTTTGGTCTCTCGATTATGTTAACCCAACCATTAATTACTATTGGTCTGATTTGTTCTTTGCGTCACTGCACTTCTTGAACTTGTGTTTTTTTCTTCACTTTCATTGGTTCTAATTACTTTAAATAGCAGTTGTTGCTCCTTGAGACAGCAAGTGCTTGAAAAAGTTTGCCGCAAGGATGAAAGAAATTAGTTGTTCGTTCCTTATTTGAAAATTTTAAATATATTACGTGGTTTTTAAACTAATTTATTATTAGTTAAAAAAAATAATAACATTAAGTTATCTAATTATGTTCCCATATTTATTTTCGGATTTTGCGATGATATATTCTTTCCTTTCCTTGAGGGAAGAACCTTGTTGAAGTTATGAACAATACAGTAGTCCCCCGATTATCCGAGTTAATGTGGACTAAGACTGACTCGGTTAAACCGAAAATTGTAAATAAAATAAATCGTCTAGGTTTAAATGTATATTTTAACAAATACAAAAGTTATACAGATACACCACATACAATTAACATTGAAAGGTTCTTTTACTTAAAAAAAGTCCTTAATTGTTTTTTGTTTAACGTTACTTTGGTGTTTTTCTGCAGCATTGTTTCGCCATTTTTTTAAGAATAACCCAGGATTGTTGGTGTCGAAACCATTCCCCGATTCCAGGTAGGGGGTCAAATGACTAGACGAACGAAGATTAATTTGCGAAAAAAAAATCCTAGAAATATTTGATAGCTCGGTTAAAGCGGAAACTCGGATAATCGTGGTTTCACTGTATATGCTTTTTTTTTTTTTGGGGGGGGGGGGGGGGGGGGTGAATCAAACAAATGATTTAGTTGCTTTGCCTAACTTACAACCCTTGCATTCTAATGTGACTTGATTTGCTCTGAAAGGGCTTTTGATATTAAACCCCATTATCCTTTTTTTAAAAAAGTAGCAGTAGATAATTGAAAATCAAAACTGAAAATAAGTATCAATTGCACTTGATAACTAAAGACACTATGATTTTACAAGGAAGGAAGGAAGGAAAAAAAAGGAGACTATCAAGCAACAGCTTGACTTTATTTCATGCATAATAAATAGACTAGAATTATAAAAAGCAGTTGTCCTACCTTCAAATCCTCTTGTATAATCATGTTCATTATATTCATCTCCTCTACGAGATCTGCGTCTCTGTTCCTCTTCCGTTCCATATAAATCATAACGTTTTCTTTTCTCGGGATCACTCAAAACAGCAAATGCATTTCCTATAGCTGTAATAGTTTAATCATAAATAAGAAGTTCTTTCGTAGGAATAAAATTTTATTTAAAACAACACAAGCTGCTACTAACAAATACCTACCTTTAAAAGCTTCTGCTGCTCCAGGAGCTTTATTTTTATCAGGATGAAATTGTAAAGCTAATTTACGATACTGTTTCTTTAGTTCATTTTCACCACAGTCTTTAGTTACGCCTAAAATCTCATAATAATCTTTACAACGTTTTATCCTAGGAAAAAAAACAAGAAAAATATACAAGTGAAAAATACACTGTACTCAAATATTATTTTTTTATATAAATTTTCATTAAAGAATGTTTATTGAATCAGCTTTATTAGGCTTTAAAATAAGTTTGCTAGTTTATATTCTTTTTAAGAATGATTCTCCTCCCAACTTTTATTTTATTACAAATCCATGAGACCAGCATTAAAGAAATGTAAAGATAATATTGGTGGGCCCGGTAGCCCAAGTGGGTAAGGGCGCTTGGCTGCTGGTTGGAGGTGGTTTGATTCCTGGCCTCGGCGGAGGACGGGAATTTTTCCACGCTTCTTTCTCCTCCAAACAGGCCCTAGGGTCTACCCAGCCCTCTATAGAATGGGTACCGGGTTTCTTTCCCGGGAGTTAAAGGCGGGTGAGCAACGGGCCGACCCCCCGTCCTCAACTTTGTCCAGTAGGTTCTGAACACTGGAGCCTACCCTCCAGTTGCATTGCGCGGTCCAGACAGGAAACCACCAGCAATGACCTAAGGTAGTGTCACCAGTGTTAACGTGGATTCGACGCATGGCCCTCCAAGAAAACCCTCCGACTCAATGTCGCATGCCAGCACTTGTGAAATCTCAAAGCCACATATTTCTAAGAAAATCCAAAAATGTTTGGGACTAAAGAAGATTCACAAGGCAGAAGGACAAAGCCTTCTGCAACACCATCGAGTTGAGCAAAACCGAACTATCACAAACTCTACAAAAGATATCTTTGCTAGAAACAATGTAAATTTATGGTAAACTTGAAAAAAGCAAGGATTTATCTCATGTCTGTGATAATTTAGGGGCCATAACATAGCGGCCGATAGTAGAAGTATGGTATGAAATATGAAAAATCAATGCTGCCTATTATCAAGAAATAATAATAATTATAATGAGATCGATCACCGGCCCGCTATAGAAATGAAATGTCTGTCTACATCCACTAGGATAAAGCTGCTAGGGCATACTGCCAGAATGTCTTTAGTATTTTATAAATACATGGAGCTAGAAACTGGGATTAAGGCCATACCTTTCCAGCATAACCTGTCAAGTCCCCAGATACAAATCCAATGAATTTCTGTGGGTTTGGCCTACTAAAATGTACTATGGGAAATCAGAGTTGCAGCACACTTAACAGCTTTTGGAAAACTACATAGGCGGAGTGGTCCCATATTCTCCTGCTAACCTAACAATGGAGTTTTCTACAGTGGAAAGTACAATGCAGAGCGATTGTACAAAGGTAGATTCTCTTTTATAGGTACTTCTATAGATTCTCTTAGAAGTATGTCATGCTGAATTTGTTATTTTATACATCTATCAACCCTCCATAATTCTTCTGATAGCGAAATTTGAGATGAACAAGAAGGTTTAACGTGCATGTATACAACTAAGTGGAGGAAAAGAAACTAACAAGGATTCCCATAGTTTTAGTGGGAATCCTTCGTTGTCAGTGGATCAGTGGGACATAGTGGGAGTTGTCTATGTATTCTCACCTTGTGTTGTCCTAAGTGTTTTGTGATGCCCTATATGTTTGTGCTGTCCCTGATGATGGAAAAAGCTCAGTATTCTGAAACTGTCGATTAATTACCATCATTTTAATCCTGTTTATTCTTTTGTACAAATGAGGGAGTTTTATTTTCATTTTTCTCTCTAAATTTGAGATGACAGAACTTTTAAAAAACTATTGTTTTTAAAGTTATAAAATCACTAAAGATAGTTCTAATATAAATATTTTTAACTAGGAATGCCCCTTTTCTATAGGCAAAACTGA
>JAFIDM010006943.1:28502390-28516982 GCA_023159025.1 Thereuonema tuberculata
TACCTTTTCCGTTTGGTTTTTTAACGACATTGGATCTCTGAGATCGACAACACGAAAACGAAGATGGGATTCGTTTACTCACGTCTCATCTAAAAAAACGGCACTGCGATCGAAAACAATTTCTCTGATGTGCCATAAGTAAGCATGTCGTAAGGCCTTTTCGAAATAAGAAGTAACGTTACCAATAACTTCGTTTTTGTGTGGCTTCCAACGGTTTTTTGTGTTCGAGAGTCGCCATGTTTTATCTTCTCTCTCGACCCTGGAATGATTAATAGATCATGGGTGTAGTTGAAGGTCAAAGTCGTTCTCTCATTTGCCCGACTTTAAGTAAGTGTGAAAGTTTTCATTGTATGAAAGGGGCTTTGGGTAAATTTAACTATAAGATAAATTCTGCGAGATTTCCACTCATTTACACTACTTATCCTATCGTAATATTTTTGTTCTCCTTGTACAAGAAAGTCCCTTTTTTATTATTTAAAAATCCTGTAATGAATTTTATTGTTAAACTTGCTATAATTTACTCAGAACACAGTGTAATTTACAATCAAAGTAAATCTTATTACATGACTGTTGTTTTCATTATAATCATTCTTTATCCTGCGGCAAAAATTTACGTTTTATTTTTAGTTTTTAGATATTTTACTTATTTTTTTACATTTGCATATTTTAATACAAAACACAGCACTTTGTTGGCAGGGAATTTAACTTCCCTAACGTGACTAATTGTAAATTCAAGTATATTACCAATAAAAAAAAAGAAAAAAAAAAGTATTAAAAAATAGGAACCTCATACTTTTTTACCTAGAACTGCTCGGTTCGGAGTTCGTAACTCAATTTTCATTAATTAAAAATGCCATTTTTATGAAGACCTGCACCGATTCAATTTATTTTCCTTGCTTTTTCTTAACACAGGAAAGATTAGGGAAAAGCAATCTCTTCAATGAAAAAAAAAAAATAATTACAAGACTTCGCCTGAGGTGAACACTCAGGTTTCTCTTTTTTTTTTGAGCTTCCTTCAATCTCTAAAAGATGAATAATTTAGTATTTAAATTAGCTTACCTGTCTCCGACCAATAGAAAAAGCCGTTATATAACCATGATACAAAGGCTGGGCATAGTAAATAAAGTACGTTGGATCCCATTCGTTTTCGTGGACGTAAATCTAACGGGCAAATAAAAACATATTCTTAATTCATACAAAATAACGAGAAAGTAAAGTACCGTAATTTAAAAGAAAAATATGCTTAAACAAAATTTAAAAGCTCTATTTGTAATATTTTAATTGCAATTAGAAGTTTTATTATTATTTGTTTTAATTATTATATAAATAAATTTTCTTTAATTTAACAAATCAGCTCAACTTGGGGAAACATCAATAGCTTATAAAAACTACGATGAAATTATGACAAAATTTTCCTTATGGTTCTTTATTTCACGTATTTAAACTTAATGGAATTTGAGGCCAAAATTTCTTGCCAATTTTTACCACTTTTACGACACTTTCACATTTGATGTCACACTCCTTGTCAACGTATTCCCAAGTTGGAGCCAAAAATCTTTAACTATCTTAACTTTTATATTTTAGTTTAATAATGATTTTATTTTCTTACCAAAATATTCTGATTTTCCGAAATTTCTTTATATAAACTTATAATTTTTACTTTGAATCCAGTGTTTGCTCCTGTGTAATAGATTGGTTCAGCTTCGACAGAAAAAAAAAGGAAATAAATTAATTTAATTAAAAACGAACAAAATAAAAAGATATATATAAAAAGAAATTGTAATAATTAAGTTTAGATTAATGTCATTACGGAAGCTTTAAGGAAACTTTTTCTATTGTATTTTAAGTTATAATTTTCTGAATCATCGTTGTATTACAGAATGAGGAAGCCATTATCCGTCAGCTACGCATGATCGAAAACAACAGAACTTCCGCTTTCTAAGTCAAACCTGTCTTGACAAAGAGATTAATAAAAACGAAAGACAAGCGTCAAAACCGACAAAATAATTCATTAGTACATGACAGTATACATTACATTATGAACGAAAAAGTTTTTTAGAAAAAGAAGTCGACTTTCTTTAATATGTTATTGTTGTGTGTTTTTTTTTTAAATAGTAAAAACAATAAAATGAAAAGCCTCTTTATATTATAATAACCGTCATTAAATAAAATCTACTTTTTGTGTAAAATCTATGATTTTCCGTGAACTGAAAATTAAAACAATTAAAACAAAAAATATTTACTTCAATCGCCGAAATTCGCTTAATCAATTTCGCTTAATCAAATTTAAAATGAATTTCAAAAATTTTAGATATCTTTAGAAATTGAATGTTTGTCATCTATAAATTAATATATGATGCTTTTCTTAGGATTCTTTTCTTAAATGTTGTTATCTTCACTCGATAATTTCTCCGCAGGGAGCTACACGCTGAAAATTTTAAATAAAAAAAAAAAAAAAGATTTTTTTTTGTTTGTTATTATAAATATGCATGTCAGATTTCATGATGATCCCTTCAGTTGTTCAGAAGTTGACAGAGGAGAAACACGCATAACACAGACTGATTCTATGAACCTATTTTTCTGTCTCGAGTTTTGATAATGTTTTCAAATTTGTTACGACAACTCATCATTGGTAATATATAATTTACGCTGATATCGGTTCTCATCTTTCTTCATCGTCTGTCCAATTATTTATTTTCTTATCATCGAAGAAGGTGCAGCGGAAGTCAGTATTGACTTTCAATTTACAGTTAATTGCTTTGCTATATTTTATTTAGTTAGAGTCCAGATATCTGCGAATAAGCATAAAACTTGGAATGATAAATTTCAATCTTATCAAATTCCAAAAATCTATTAAAACAAACAAATTTGATAAAACTCCTCTTAAATATCTGAAACCCGTTCCATTTCTGGATTTTGTTCAACATGTGTAATTATGATATTCAATGTTTCTTTTAACTCATTCTGATACACCCAGAAAAGCAATTTCAAACATTTACGATAACAGAACTGATCTACGTATTTGTATCAAATTAAAGGAAAGAAAAGAGAAAATAAATAATTCTTTCTGAATTTCCCTTTCGTTATTGGTATTCGGCAAAAGTTATGTATTGTACATTCATTTATTCCAAAAATTGTTGCTGTTAAGGGTAACGTTTTCTGTATATTTTTGTATATTTCGAACAATAGGATTGGTATATTATTGGAAATATACATAAGACATTTATTCAATGACACATTTATTTCAAATGATCTGTAATTGCAAATAAGTGTACGAATACATGAAAGCTACGTGACCTTCGCGTGCTGATGACAATGATTGTTTAAAACAAATTAATGTGACGACTGATGGAAGCGGCAATAAATTTCAACAGTAATTTCTAGATCTTCAGAGTACAGAGATGCACTTAAGTTTTTCGAAGACTAATACATTATATCGAATCAACACATTTTAAGTATTGTCATCTATTTATGTTTTTATATTAAGAGCTTAGAATCGATTATAACTGTGACAAAATGTAAGGACACATTTTACCATTCTGAGCTTCACATTGTCAAAAAACGGCGTATAAATATGGTAAATAAGAATATTATAAATAAGGTAAATAAAAATGGAAAATTTATGTTATTTTTTTATTTAATTAATCACTTAATTATCCCGCTTTAATTTCAATGCATCGTGAATATTATTAAGAACAGATTAAAACAATTTTAATACCATTGGATAATACATAAAAATTACAGCATAAAGTGTATCAATTAAAATGTGCCATGCTCCACAATTCTTATAATGGAGAAACCGAACAGAAAGCCTTGAAATGCATATTAGCTATGTAAAGAAAGGGGATATATAAAAGAAATGAGACTTTGTACATTGATTTTAATTAAGCCGCAACCTATATCCTATCAAATATGTAATATCAGAGATAAGATAAAGATCTTAATTTAATCTAGCATAGAAAATAATTTTAATCATATTTCATACGGAATGTAAGTACCGTATATGCTCCAATAAACGCCGATTCTCTTATTGTCGCCGGTCTCTAATAAGCGCCGGGCTGCAGAGGGAACACGGCCAAATAGTAGCCGGTCTCTAATAGTAGCCGGGTCTTTGATATTTGCCTACCGGTACTAGTGTAAGCATCCGTATCTTTACAGTCGTGCGAAATACTTTACGGTACATTGCCTTACAAAATGCCGCCGAAACAGTCATTTGACGTTGCCTTTAAGATTCGCGCGGTGGAATACGCTAAAAAACTTCCGGTGAGGCGGCTGCCCGTCATTGCTGATTCGGACGGCGAATAGCAGCGAAAGGTACACAAAGACATTGCCATTTATCTTTAACAGTCTAATGTAGCAAGTGAAATTCAAATAAAAGTAGATATTGTAATATTAGCCGGTATTTATGCATAAAAATATTGCGTTTTGAAGGTTTTTGTTAATAATGGCCGGCCTCTAATAGCAGCCGGTCTCTATTAAGCGCCGGGAGCCGAGGCTAGTTTTGCAAATAAACGCCGGGGGCGTCTATAGGAGCATATATGGTAATTTCAATCGATGCAAAGGTATGTAATTGCTCAAAAATGTTAAGAGCTGCTAACTAATAAATTAAAAAAAATGTAATTTACGTATTTATATTTAATATATGTAACAATGAGTATGAAATCTCTTTGTTCCTTCGATAATTTCTGAATTATTATAAATTATAACAAACATAATAATCGTATTTTCGTAAATTTCATATAAGAATGCTATTATCAATGCATCTTATCTTTTTATACAAACATTTGCATTGTTTCATCCCTTGTTTTACTGTTAGTTTTAAAATGAATATGTCTTTGTAATGTATTTACCCACGTAAACAGAAAAGTTTGAAATATTGAGTTATGAAAAAAAACAAGAAAGTATTTACTTATTTATTTATTTATTTATTTATTTATTTATTTATTTATTTATAGCTTGTATAAAATTGTAGTCAATTTTATTTTCAACAAAGAATGAAAACTCTTTCTTTTTCTGCAATTGAATAAGGCACTATTAATTTTATGCTCAACTTTATGTTCAACTAAAGTTACTAAATTCGTTACTACTTATATAAATCTTATATAAACGCTTATATAAATATATCTTATATATTATTATATCTTATTATAAATAGATCTTATATAAATGCTTGAAAATCTAAAGAAGGTAATGAACAAAAAGGCTAAAAACTTGGCTATTTCGTAGGGAATCTCAAGGAAAACAACAGAAGAAAAATTGATAGTAAAAAATTAATCATTTAGTCAATGTCTATGTACTCGTTCTATATCTTCTGAATGACTGTGAAGAACAATGAAAGCTCCGCCTGTTCTGCCGAGGAAAGCTTCACTGCATGATACTTCACCGCACGACTCAAGAACACAACATAAAATACACCCAGCATGTTAAGAAATGCAACACTTCACAACAAATGAGAAAGACATGAAAACAACATAGCAACGCACAAGGAACCAATGAAGGGGTGTTTCAGCAATGATGAAGTTCATATCTAACGACTCTGCAATGAAATGAAATAGTTCCAGGTTTTAATGCATTTCAATGACATGACCAAGAATGCTATGTAATGGAGTAATTCGCATCTAATGACGTATTTATGATGTGAAGTGATTTGTAATATCTACTACTATACGAATAACATACAACACAGGTAACGTAACAAATTAACGACACAACAATGATACAAAACAACCCAAATAAGATTTACTTTCAAAATCCAATTATTTTTGCAAACTAAGATTTTAATTAAATTAATTCGACACATTAAAGTTATTAATTCAAAATAAACCCATTTTCCCGAAAGATATTTTGTTACGCATAAAGCAAATTTTGAACTTTTGTCAGATTTCTAACAATGCGATATATGATAGATTTTTTTTTTTATTATCATAAAGTAGATACAAAACTTCTTCTTAGAGTATTGTTACAGATTAAATCAGATTACAGATGAAATCAGGCAGCTACTGTATTTCTGTTGAGTTATACTGTATATTGTTACAAAAATAAATTGTTAATGAAACTATATGCTTCCCACTCCAATTATGGTATATTCTGTATTGCTAATGTCATATACTGTAGATTTAAGTTATTAAATGTATTATAAAAACACAACAAAACAAGCTTTTAAAAAATGGATAGATCTTACGAAGATTATAAAATATTACTAACCTAAGTCTAAATAATAGTTCACTAAAACATATTTATGTTAAATTTGTTACTTACGGGAAAAAATGTTGATACAATTTCCTTTGTATGTTGAAATAACAATTTTCTTGAAACAGTCAATCTTTCTACACTTAAAGAATACAAGAAATATTTTTAAATTAAAAAAGTTTCAATTCAAATAGCATATCTTTTGGATATTGTTTTTTAAATATTTTAAGAATACTAGACATATCAGAATCGAAATAAGCTAAGAGCTGAATATTTTTTTTTCTTTTTCTTTGTTTATGTACCAATTTAAAATTTAGGAAAAGCTATTATCTGTTTCGACTTTGTGATGAAATTAAAAAAAAAATGGAAAGCTTTGTGTTATTAAAATATATTAAGCAGAGTGAAATTTATTTAACACGATACCACTAAAAGTAAGCAAAAAAAAATGATTAAGAAGTGATTATTTAAGGTTAATGAACGGTTTATTATGTAAACAATTTTCGTTTTAAATTTCTTAAAATCATTACTAAATGATAAAGAATGACATTAATATATTTTCTATTAAATCACTGTAATAATGAATTTTCAGTATCTTTATTCGTTATCACGAAGACCTAACAGAAGAAAGTATACATCAGTTATTGTTTACCATCTAACTGAAATATTAAGGAATTTTAAACTGATTGCAATGTACAGGTTGAAAGCAACTTGTTAAGTAAAAAGTCAATTGCCAGCATGCTAGAGAACGACACATCCTATTAAATTACAGGCTATCGTGTCGAAATGAAACACTTTAATTTGAAGTATTGATGTACAGCATACTCTCGATATCTCGAAGACGAAGGGACGATAAAAAAATTCGAGATAGCGAGTTTTCAAGATAACAAGGTCGAGATTACATGAATATGTAATATCAAGGGGGAAAATAATTTTTCGACACATCAAGTTTTTCGAAATATCGAAGTTCGAGATATCGAGAGTACACTGTATTATGTCTCAAAAGAACACGTTTAGAAGACGCAATTGTGATCCACGAAGATTAAGTCTCAAACAGCCAAAGAAGTGATTAGATTATTTGCTGTCTACCGTTCTTTCACCTTCAAGCTAAAAAGGCAATTCAAATCATTCTACATTTATTAAAATAAATTAAAATACAAAAATCACTTTTAAACCATAGCAGAGTCATTAGCACTCTAGTGAATGTTGCTGGGAGTAGGGGTGTGGGTAGGAGACAGTAGAGAATGTGCTTCATTCTTTTGTTAGAAATCATTTTTTAACTCTACAAATTTTAATAATAGACTAGACGACTTCCCGTTGCTTCACTCCCGGAATATATAACGGAAAACAATATTTTATTTATTCAAAAACACAAATCATATCAAGTAAATTAAAAACTACAAGTAAAAATAAATTGCAGTTAAATTCTAAAAACTATATGCAATATTGAAATCCTTTTGTGTAACAATCGGAAATTTGCGCAGTTGAGTTGACTCTGCAACAATACTGTTGTTGTCTGGCAACGCGCGTGCAAGATTAAGTTGTTGTCTAGGCAACACTACTTCTGTTGCTGGTAACGAGTGCGGACGTACGCACAAACACACGCCTGTTTTTAATAATATAGATTTTTTTAATAATATAGAGTTCTGTTTATTTTTAGGATATAATAAATACAAATACAAACACAAAAATGCATGTTTTTACCGTGTTATTTTTTAGGCACTGTATACTAATCATTTAAATGCTGCTTTAGATGTCTCCACCCCCTCATCTCCGGAGAAAAAAAATAGTTAACTTAAGTTTTCAAATCTAAGTTGATTTGTTTTCTTACCGAAGGTTCAATTTCTAAGTACTGTTCTTTGAAGGTCATCGCTTCCCACAGAGATTCGATATTAACATTTGGAAGATCTAGAAGTTGCCAGAATGGCACGGATTCTAACGAAGATCCAAGTGTATCCTCGTATTTCCTGAACAGTGTCTCATAGTCTTCATTGAAGAGAGAAGCATTATCTGTGCAAAGGGTGACAGTCGGGAAATGTAAATATTGGTCCAAATGAAGAGTTACTTTTACATCGACAGATTTATTAAGGAAAAAAAGAAATCTTTCACCTGAAAGTAAAAAAAACACAATTGAATGTAAGAATTTGTAAAACTACACTTGAGAGCAGAAAAATCGCACAGTTTCATTTTTTTACATTTTGTTTTATTTTCCTCGCGATTCGCAATCTTTTGAATCAAAATACTGTGAATTTAAAGATCGTTTCATCACTTATCCAAGGATACTTATCTTAAGTGTGTATTGCGTGTCAGCAGAGTGCTTTTTGGAGGAATCTCCTAGCCTACCAGAAAACCTCGTTTTCATACAGCCTTGGAAATGGTGATTAAAACAAAATTCAATACAAACATTTATAAAACAATCTTTACTAATAATGGGTATTCCCTCCTCTAGCCTTAATTATGGCCTCATTCGATTTTTCATCGATTTTATCAATTTGGGGTGTTGTTCTATTGTTGTTATTGTCTTGGGTTTGAAGGGACAATACACACTTAAGTGGTATCATTGGATAGGTGATGAAACAATCTTTAAATTGACATTATTTTGATTAAAAAAAATTGCGAATCGCGAGGAAAATATAAAAAAAAGTAAAAAATGCAATTTACGATTTTTCTGCTCTCAAGTATTTTTATAGATTAAGTAGGCCATCCAAAAACCATAGCACAGATTGACAGCTAATCAAATGTTAGGAACAGAGTAGCGCAGATATAGTTTTATTACAATAGAAACTGTGAAATTTTAAAATTGAAAATTACATTGATTAAAATCTGTTGAGTTTTTTTATGCATTTCTTTAAAACATTAAAAATCTAGAAATAAAATTGTAATGTATGTATTAATAAAACTATAATGTAAGCCAGCGAAACAAACTTATTTATAAATAAATAAATATATAGTTGATATCTAGTAACGATGTCTGTGATTCCAATCATATTCTCCATTACTTGTTAAACTTCACAATAACAACTCAATCCCTTGTGTTATTTCACTAGATAGTCAGTGACATCCAACAAAGCGAAATATTATGGTTTTAATTTATTGTTAAATAAATTACCTGTATTCTATTTTCTCTCTGATCAAAATAACTTTGTGACGAAACAATTGTATTGATATATCATCAACCACAAATGGGCGTGGACAGCAGAAAATTTAGACATATATTGTATTTTATAATTGGTTTCAGATAATTTTATTCTATGGATTCTATTTATTTTTTAATTTGATTAATTTAACTTTTTCTTTCATTTGAAAATAAATTTGTTGTTTATACACAATATAAAATGAGTGTCTTTAAAAAAAAATTACTTATCTTAAGTAATTGTACTAAGTTTCAGCCTCAGATGTTTAGCCTTCCATTTATAATAGTCATAAGAAATCATTTCATTTTTCTATGTTTCTTAAAACAACATTTAATATTTTTTATCATTTTCTTTATTATGTCACTTCTCTTAAGTGATGAGAATTTCTGCTATTTAGCAAATAAAACTTCCATACTCCTCACGAATCTTTCTCCTTGAGTTCATAATATGTAAATAACAACTTCTTCTTACCTTTCCACCATAATAACAGACTGTAAATAGCGACAAATTTTCGGAATATTTATTTCGTCCTTCCTTTTTCAAGCCTAAAATCTGAAAAACTAGAGACAATGGGATTTACATGATGATTTAACAACGATACAACACGTTACAAATAATAAAATGCTCAAAACATATGTCTTATATTACATATGACATTGTTATCCTACAAATTAAATCATAAAGAAAATCAAAATCAAATGAGGGGTGGTTTACAAGATAAATTGTGGATCTTATGATAATTTTTATATTGGGGAGACGAAGAGGACAATAAGTGAGCGCATTCGAGAACACGCTAGTTATATAAAAAAACCAAAAGGTTGATATATCAGAGATAGCAGAACATTCAATAAAATTAGGCCATCGCATTAGCCAGGTAGTTCAAATTCTTCACACAGAAAGTGATTCCAAACTTCGTAAAATAGTTGAGAGTATCATCATCAGAAACACTAAAGGGGAAAATATCAACAGGAATGATGGTGTTGATTTAGATCCTAGGTTTACAACTTTAGCTGATAAGTCGTCAAATTTTTCTTTTAAACAGTCAATCAATGCAGTATTGTTTGATGAATTGACTTTGTAATGGTATGTTTCTTGATATAATTAATCTTTGTTGGATAACAATGTCATATGTAATATAAGGCATATGTTTGAGTATTTTATTATTTGTAACGTGTTGTATCGTTGTTATATCAACATGTAAATCCCATTGTCTATAGTTTTCAGATTTTAGGCTTGAAAAAGGAATGACGAAATAAATATTCCGAAAATTTGTCGCTATTTGAAGTTGCATTTTCTTTTATTATAGTGAAAAGGTAAGAAGAAGTTGTTATTTATATTTAGCAAATAGTTTTATCAATATTTGTTTAAAATTATGATAATTACAGGAAATTTATCTATTAGAATGAAGCTTAGTATTAGTGTATCTTTCCTTTAGGCTGTGAGCAGGATCTGATATATAAACGATTGTCTTCTTACATATGTTATTTATAGATCTACTGTTAGATTATTTATACGTCTACTATTCACTTAGACCTTTAACGATTAACAGTAAGATCCTGTTAACACAAATAGCAGAAGTACTTCATAGAAAGATGCACAAAGGAGGTCAATTTTCTGAAAGACGCCTTATATCCCCGGTTTGTCTGTCTGTTTGTGGACACATATCCCACAATGCTTCGCAACGGCTTCTGTTAGCTCAGTTGGTTAGAGCGTCGTGCTAATAACGCGAAGGTCGTGGGTTCGATCCCCTCATGGGCAATTCTTATTCTTCTCTTATTTTTTTCTCCCCATTTTAAATCTTTTTACAGTTTCTCAACTTCATTTTTTTTTAATCATTATTAGGAATTCAGTGTCTTAACAAGGTTTGAGTTAAGAATGACGATTATTCCATATAAATAGCGGTGGGTAAGATAGCATGGGGTCGCAAACAGACTCGCGCGCGCGCATCTTCTAGACCACCCCGGCGCAGTCTATTCTAAAGTAAAGCTAACTCAGAAGCCGTTGCGAAGCACTGTGATTGGTTTACTAATCACTATCCCTACCTTGTTATTTATTCTTAACATATTTATATTTTTGACTGCAGGATATCATTGTCTGCTATTTCTTCTGCACAGCAGTGATCATTTCAAAAGATGGTCCAATTCATTCCACAGTAATTTCAATCGGAACTAATTCTTTAATACTTCATAATAATTAATCTTAATCCATAGTAGCTTAAACATTTATCTACAGATATAATCTGTTGTTATAACGGAAATAACAATTATTTTCAGTTTTAGAAAACAAAAGAAAAATGTTGAAATTCAATTAACAGATTTACTTACCAATTTGTTCAAGACACAATATTGTGGACAGTACCAATGCCGTGGCCCAAAAGCATTTCCCCCATTTGCTGTAATCCTTCTGCAGTAGCTTTCTTAAACCTGGGATTCCCAAGACTGCAAAAGAGGAAGCCCCAGGCTGTTGCTTGTGCGGTGAATGTCTACGTCCATCTCTGCTTCCGTTCCATGTATTGCCAACTGACAACTGCCGAACAGACGAACTTCTCACTGATCTCATGTCGTCGAATAACAGCAGATTACTCTGATCTGACGAATGCATTTTCAAGGCATAATAACTCCTTGAGTTTATTCTTCTGAGCTCATCACTTCACAACTCGCGATTCACTCTACACGTAAAGGAGGAGGCCAAGATCTTTATCAAGATCACTTCAGATGTCTGATAAGTGTTGACAGAAATTCGCTTTGGTATGTCTTGTGTTGAACATTAAAGTCCTCAGTGTCACGTTGACTAAGTGTAAATGATGTTTGTGAATTGCTGAGAGCGTCGTAACGTGTTTCACCTGTGATACTTGTGAATGACTCTTAATGTCAATGCAAAGGGAATATGGTTAAAAAAAAACTCTATGGATTTCAATTGAAATATCTTCAACAAAGCGATGGCTGTTCTTTCCTATCCGAGTGACTGGGAAGCAATAAAACTAAGAGAAAAACGCAAACAGAGCTTATGCATAATCAATGACTATCATAAATTACTTTTATTCACGCATCGGTTCAATATAATAATCATTAGTTTTCCCGAATGGATTACAGTAGCTTATCAATAATGTCCGACACAGAAATTATAGCACTCAAGATCAGAGATAATTTATAATCCACTCTAACTACACAAAAGAATAGGAAAACAATTTCCACTTCTAATTGCGGAAAACAAATACTATACACTAATAATTTTAACGTAAATCCTTGTTTTTCCATCCGGATAGCTCGTAGGAATTTGAAAACAAGCAAATAATATGAAATATATCAGGTAAACACGTGAAGAAATAATTCTTCAAGGATCCTTGAAAAAAAAGATGAAACATTCGTTCCAGAATTCCATCTCCAATGACTTTGAGGGTTACAGATGGAAAACATTTTCAATTATCTTTTAAATCGAGTACTATTCTATTACTTGTTAGTCATTATTTATTTCCTAAGACGGATTTTTAAGTAAGTTGAAAGAATGAAATTAAGATAGCTGACTAAACTTATACTTTAAATAGTTTTATCTGAGGTTAGCACCTTTTAATATTATATAATACAGAAACTATATTCTTCTTTAGAAGGTTAACAATAAGATAAAATATTATTGCATAGAGTAGGAGAAAAAGATCTAGGAAACATACATAAGCTTTGGACAAGAAACTTTTGAGAGAGTGAAAGAAGTTAAATATCACCCTGACAGAAGATAACAAAGCATAACTTATGTACATAAAAAATAAACAAGTAGGATCAAAAATAGCTGAACACTGTTTAAAAAGAGGGCATTCTACGAATAATAAGATAAAAATACTATGGATTGAAAAAGACTCAAAAACTAGAAAAATCGTAGAAAGTACATTAATTAAAAATACAGTAGAACGGGACAAAATTTGAATAGAAACGAAGGAGTAGAAGTTGATAGAAATTTTGTAAAATTAGCAGGAATTTAATAAATAGTTTGTGTTTTGATTGCCAAATAAATGTAAAATTTGAAGAATTGGACTATTAAATTTTTAATTTTATTGGATTATTGATATCAATAATGTTTTTAACTCTGAGGATTGTTAAATTTTTAACAATGTTATAAATATGTTTCATGCTCATGTCAATGAATTGTTACTATCGAATAGGTGAAATAGACTTGATAAAGGAAAGAAGATGTTCTCTTTCCGAAAATTTGCTGTTTTTAAATAAATGTATTTTATCTAAACTAATTTTATTCTAGTTATTCATAAAGGAACGGACACTTCGATTTTAATAAATAAACTAAAAAATCTATAATTTATAAAAGCTTTTTATTAAAAGCTATAGTTTTATAATAAAAATCTTTTATATTTATTAAAACAAATATTCATTTTTAAACTAAAAAAAAAAAAAATCTTTCTTATTGAATTTAAGTAAAAAGAAAAAATACAAAGCTACAGAAGAATCATTTAAAAAGCTTAGAGAATTAAGTTAATTTTAATTAAATGGATAAAAAAGCACATTTTTAAAAGATCTTAAAATGAAGTAAATTGAAAGAAAAATATAAACCCTGATAGTTTCGGCATTTCATTTCAAAGAACACGGTGGAGAGACATAAAATTCACGAGATGGAGAGATTGGAGACAATAAGGGTAACGTGAGAGGAGAAGACAACCAATTAGGAGAGAAGGAGTTGATGCAATGGTTGAACTTTAAGTAGGTCCACCCGTATCTTGGAAATGGCACTTATTAAAAAAGAACCGTATGGTTTACAGAGTAAAAGGGACACAAATAAGTAAACTGTCAAAACTATTCAAGGTTTACATTATCTTTTAATCTATTTAGGATTTTTAAAATTATACATTTTTTTATACGTTTTATTCCCAAAGATTTAAATTTAAGTATTAATTTTTTTGTTTGTAATTTTTGCTCTAAAAGGCCCTTAATGAGTTATGTATTCTGAGTTCGAGCTATTATATTTCAGTTCAGTTCTAAAAGTTGATTCCATTAATCCTATACTTCAGAGTTCATCGTGAGATCTTCTGTTAATCTCATTTTTCAATGACAATTCATTCCAGAACTGGTAACTTTCTGGGGACGATTCCATTTTCAATGGAAAGCCAATGCTTAGATATTTTATTTCACTTCCTTTTCTTACCTCATCCCAGGAGACACCAACAGTCTCACTGACGCCATGAGATGTTGGAGAACTAAAAATAAATAATTAATAAAACTGAAAGATTTATATTAATTACTAAATTAAAAATATATTCTTAAGATTAACA
>JAFIDM010006943.1:28517533-28527683 GCA_023159025.1 Thereuonema tuberculata
ATTATCATTTCTACACGGAGAAGTTCAGCTGACTCCATTGGTACACGTCATCAATTAAAGGTTAGAGGAAGTGAAAAAAATAGTTACGGTAATCCCCGCCAGGGCTACAAGGAAACTCATTCGTCATTATTGCCTCTCCTTTACGAGGATTTCTATTGGCTAAATAATGCCGTTGATGATGAGATTTTTCCTAAACCAGCCAATGACTGACGACGTTTCAAGATCCCTTTGAGGAAATGAAGATCCAGTATGGAGGGTAACAAGGATGAAAGCGAACGGTGCATAGAAATAGCTGTAAAATTTATAGCAGAAGGTCAACGAGAAAAAGCTTTTAAGTATCTGTATAAAGCAGAAAAGCTCTATCCATCCCAGGGAGCAAAAGGTAATCCCTGCGAAAGAAGTTCATCCTTTTTTAAAGTCCTTTCAATTCTAAGGCCTATCGTAATCTATTTGCATCACTTTGCTGTCTTGTGTTCACCGGTCTTGCAAAATACAAGGACCCGTTTCAAAATATCTTGCGCACTTAATGAATCACATTGACCCCTAATTATAACAAAACGCTTATTTTGGCGATCGTAGTTGTGTAAACGTGTCTTTGCTGTTTCGATTTTTGTAGTTTCTGTTTGAGGTGTAGGGGGAAATATTTAATTTCATTTAGCTGAGAGCTAGGAAATCGAAATGTGATTTAAAGGCATTAAAAATATTTTTGTGTTAGTAATGGCATTTCATTGATAATTATAATCGGCTAAAATTCTTGTAGTACTTTGTTTGAAAATATATGAAGTGTAAATTCACCGTAATTGCAAAAACATGATAACTTAATCCTCATTACAGACGTTTCTATGGATTCGTTTATGTTGTGTCCTCTCTTCGATATGTAAATAATCCAAGATCTCTGACATTCAAAGAAAAATGACTTTGAAATATAACTAGTTCTTTGGTGGTGATTATCTCAGACTTATTGTTTTTTACGACGATCATCTGTTAATTGAGGATTTTTTAAAAAAAAGTGTTTTTTTTTTTTGACGAAATATATTAATTTCACAGAGTGGTTAAGCTGTGTTGCATAATTCACGAATTATGCAACAAATATAAATATTGTTAGCTTTATATTTATTCAAAAGGAAATTCTAAATTAAATAGTTGGCGTTCTGTCTTGTTCGTATCCGTCACTATCGTCAGGATTTCAACACTCGCTTACTCATTTATTATCTTGATCACATCTTTTTTAAGCTTATTTTTATCAAATGAACAATAAATTCATTTTATACTTTTTTGTTTATTCATCAATATCAAAATTTGCAATCCCCTAATGGATTAAAGTGTGTCCAAATTTTTCAGCTCCTTTGGTCAAAAGCTTTGACTTTCCTTTAGAACCCAGCAAAACTTATAATTTCATCACAAATCTGTCTTCAAATGGCCCTCTCTTATTCCTAAAAATAACAATTTAACAGAGTTGTTCAATTGTTATCATTTCATATTCCTACAAGTTCTAGCTAATACTATTTTTTATTTCTTCACAGTGAATCCTCTCGTCCCTAGTATTTAATTTGCAGTCTTAACAGGCGTCTTTCCACACTACTTCTGTATAGAATTTGATCCCTGAATTGCTTTCTGTGTGTTGTAATATATACTGCTTAAACTATTTTTCTCTTTAAGCTTATGACATTACTTCTCTCAGTATTGCTTTAAAATTTGTCTAAAGATACTGCATGCGAATTTGCTTCTGCAAACTCCTTTAATTTCCATTATAGTGCTTCCATCCCTACCAATCTGTTGTCAAGATATCGATAGCTGCTAACTTCCTCTAATTCTACATTATCAGCTTATTATTGAATGCATTTGCAATATTCTTTTGTTTTTTAAATTTATTTTTAAGCCTTCTATGACAAGTTCTTATTCTATTGACAATTATTATTTATTAAACAAGCACAGTTATATCATCTACAAATGAAGAGGGTTTAAATAGTTTCCATTATTACTAATGTCTCTTCTTTTTCTCCAGTCTAATTTTCTGAAAACTTCTGGGTATTGCTGTACATACTTCAGAGGAGATAGTAACTCTGACATTATTTTTTCCTATCTCATTTTTCTGTTTTTTGTTTAAATGAATTAATAGAGTTGCATGCTCACAAACATTCATCTATGATCAATGTTTGTATTTTTCTAAAGCACTAATGCTAGCAGATGTGTTAACAGAAATATAAAGCATTTCATACAATAAATTAATATACAGGGTGATTAAAAATGTTTTGAATGATTTCAAAACTTTCCTGTACAATCGCTATTGCAGTTATGATGCGATGAATGGTACAGTTGAATAGAGCACATGTTCAAGTTTGTTTTGTATGCATTGCTTATAAATGTTCGATATGGCCACCATATTGTTAACATGACACATGTCCAAGTGGTACTGAAAGTCTTCCCAAACACGATGTAGCATTGATCTGTCTGTTGTTGTAATTGCAGTGGAAATGCGCATTTTCATGTCATTAAGATCCCATGGTAAGGGCGGTACAAACACCTTGTCCTTAATATACACCCATAAGAAATAATCATAGGGAGTAACATCTGGAGAATGGGGAGGCCATTTCAACAGCTGTTGATCATTTGCACCTGCATGGCTGATTCACCGTTGTGGCAACCGTTTGTTCAGATGGTCGCCTAAGGCTGAGTGGAAATGGAGTGGTGACCCATCTTGCTACAGATTGAAGTCATCCATGTCATTTTCCAACTGTGGTAACAACCATTCCGTTAACATGTCAAGGTACGTGTCACAGTGTTGGCACCTGTCACAGTTTTCTCTGCGAAGAAGAATGGGCCGTACTCTGCGTTCACCGACATGGCACAGAAAACATTCACTTTCGGGAAATCGCGTGTGTGCTACATGTAAGCACATGTGTTATGGGCGCATGTGTAGGCGTTTCTGCAGCATGTGCCACACATTCGGCTGTGGGATGCCCAGTTGTGCACTTCCTCTGCACGTTGATTTATTAGGGCTACGCAGGTACGTGTTCCGAATACGGTGCACGTTCTCCTCAGGGACTGTCGGTCGGCCATTCGACTTTCCCTTACAAATGCAACCGCTTCACAGTTACGTACCAGTTACGTACTCGTACCAGTTACGAATGGAATTCTTGGCAGATGGGTCATTCTGAAATTTGGTGAGAAAACCACGCTGCACCACCGTCACCGATCTGGTTGTGTGATATTCGAGAACACAGTATGCCTTTTCTGCACCTGTGAACACATTTTGTCAACAGAAGCGAAGTTTGTTATACGGCGCAACAGCCAATGACCCACTGCTGTCGTGTTAGCTAGGACTGCGTAATTTGGATTTCTAGTTGCTGTTGCTTACTGTAGGTCATATTTTACAGTTCTGAGATATACAAAACAAACTTGAACATGTGCTCTATCCAACTGTATCATTTGTTGCATCATATCTGCAATAGCGATTTTACAGGAAATGTTTGAAATTGTTCAAATCATTTTTAATCACCCTGTACATTAACATCTCATAGTCTTTAACTATTTCATTGATTTCTCTCTGTACATGAATGTGGTGATCGTATCCACTTCATGGCAAGTCCTTTTCTAATCCTTTTAATGTTCTTAGCATTTTCAAGTGATTTTTTTCCCTCCATTTATTGTTATTTAAGTTTTTAATAATTATTTAAAATCTTGATTCTACTGCATGAATTATAGTAATTTAATTTGAAGTTTTTTAAGAATGCAATAATGCTGATCTTCTAGCTATTTTTTAACTGTATTAACACGAATTTTAATATGATAAATTTATTTTTTTCTGCTTCTGGTGAGTATTTTTGCAGCCAGACTTGAGATTGAATGACCATACTGTCTAATAAGATTGAATTTTAATGTTTATGTAAGGCATCATTTCCTCTTGCCTATCAGCACTAGGTTTTCCTGTCATTCTTACCATGCAATACTTGTTTCACCCATGAATTCTCCATTACCAGACTGATTGATAATTCTGATCTTTCTTCAGATCTCAACTTCATTGATTGCTCCAGTCATTGCTACTTAGATGCTATCCTAAATTGAATCGTCATGAACAATAAACTTCAGTCTTTCGCCTTGAAAATAATTTGTGATGTAAACCTGTCATCCTGGGGTCTTTTGAATATTTCGTATTGTAGCATCTGCTACTTATTTAAAAATAACTTCTCTTATATAAAAAGAAAACACATTTATTATTCAATCTTTCGAAATTCTTAACCTAAGTATTTAAATAAGGGGGAAAAAGAAAAATATAGGAAAAATTACATTACTAAATAAATGAATTAAATTTAAACAACAAGAACTTGGTTAAATATTACAATTCAACAAAATGTCTCATCCGAAATATTAAATTAAATTACATAACCCTAAAAAGTCCTGTGATCATGATTCACCTAACTTAAATCTCATTTTAGTTCTCTCTCTCTCACAAGGAAATTATAGTTCTTTGAGTGTTTATCCTTTATTCACAGCATCTTCATTTATAAAATTTATCGATGAATATTTGTCTAAAATTTCACCAAATACAAAGGTAACTGAGTTTGGATGATATTCGTAGACTAGTAGACCTCTTGTTCATAATTTCTTTTTAATAATAAGACTCTACCTACCACAAACGTTGTGACCTATTCGAACGTTCTCACTGAAGACGTTGACTATTTGACGGTTGATGTTATCCACCGATACTCATCAATCCGTAACTGATTCCATCTTTCCGATGACGAATAAACCTTTCACCATATCTTCCCATTGACCATTGAACTTTCATATCACCCAAGTCTTTGCCTATTTCTGACTGATGTTAGGTAGGTTAACCCATTATAGGTTTGAGACGAGGAAAAGGGTTATAACCAAAACAATTTAAATCGGATAAGACATAATTTAACTTTCAAAATATTTTATAACAAACTAATTATGATTTTTTAAACAAATCAGAAGGGAAAGAGTGAAAAAAAAATAAATATATATAAATGGGAAAATTGTCTCCTCGTCTATATCTTTCTCTTCTTCTAAAAGGAAAAACCCTTTCTCTTTTTCCCCTTGTTCTTCACGAGAAAAAAAACAACAACACAAAAACGTACATCGTGCAACACAGGAACAAACCCCGCTCAACAATCCCACAGTATCGGCCATCACAATACACGTCAAAACAATAAGCAATTCTTATAAGACAAACAATAGACAGCCTGATCATGTGAGAATCAACTAAATGATCATGCTTATTAGATTTTGTCTTCCCCTCGATTTAACAATCCTCACAAACAACAAACTCAACAATATAAAATTCAAAGTCAACGATAGAAACGAAACAGTTGGTTCGTTTCAGTATCATTTCTGCATTTGCAGGCTCCTTTACTCTGATATTTCTTATAATTGAAGTAACTAAAGGAACTAGTCAGATCAAGCAGAAACAAGATTTGACTTTTGTTAAGACTTTTGTCAAATATCGGCAAAACTTCTCAGAGCAATTCTGTGGCATCCATTCATGGATAGGAGAAACAGAAATTCTCTCTTGGTTTTTATTGTGCCGCCTCTTCCAAACTTTCTCTTTTCTCTGTTGTTGTTGTTATTGGCATTTTTTTTTTTTTTAAATCTTCGTCTTAACTTGTCCAATTTGCTTTCATCTTCTGCCAGTCGTCCTGTGTGAACGCATTTGTTTGTATGCAGCCTTCCCACATTCTTTATCAGTTTCACTGCAGTCTTTCCACAGCAGCAATTCATTATGCTTTGTTGCACACAAGTCTAATTGCTTTCATCTAAGAAATAGTTATAGTTTTGGAATGAAGTGATTCTGATCTCTGGTTCTCAAATCAGACATTCAAGAGAAATATGGAATACTTCATGTGATAACTGCTGCGTTTTAAAGCCATGAACCAATTGGCAATTAAAAACTTCCTACAAACAGCTTTTGTTTCAAGTCAAACCTGCCTTTATGCAATGAATTTCCAGAGAATATTAAATGAATTTTACCAAGCTATCAATCTGTTCCAAACTGCATGAACATTGCATTTTAGAATCTATTACTTAATCTAATGCAAGTTGTCAGTTTTCCAAGAGCAACGAATACTCCCACAGTCTTTGCGAATCTGGTGTTATTTCAAAAGAAATGAAAAATCTCTTCAAGAATTAGACATCTACAGTTGGAATGTATTTATTTATTCAGGAAAAAATATTGTTTATTTTTGAAAGATAAATTTCCTGACTTTGACACTTAGCAGAATGCCATGGAATGTGAGGGTTGTCCTTTATTTACTGCTTCTGTCACTGTCCTTGTAATTTGGCCATAGCTGTTTTCAAACTTGTACTAATGGAGAACCCCTTCCTAAAGATTAAATAAGTATTGAGGCATAGGTTCTCTACTATATTGATAGATTTGGAAGTTGAGTTTAATAGGGAGAAAAGGCAAAATGAATGTTTCTGTAAATTATATATATATATATATATATATATATATATTTAAAGAAATCTTTCCTTAGTTTTGTATTATTTTTATATTAAGATTAGGTTCAAATGCACAAATATTCGAATTCAGAGCTGAGCTCAGAACTTTCTTTTTAATATTATTAGTGCCTGGACTCTGCAGCAATTTGGTTTTAAAAATCAATTACTTGGACTAATTTGCCAAATAATAGTTGCTTAGTATGTACCCTAAAATATAGTCAAAATTTTAAATGTAGGAAGAAACAAACAAAACAGAAAATTACTAACACACAAGACAGTGCAGGAACAATCTAACAAAAAGAGAGCAAAGTCTGTGCATCATAGATTTTGTTATCCTTTTTGGGGGATGAATGTACACATAAAGTACTTCAGAAATATGTATGCAATTCTGTTATTGTTGTCTGCGATAGCTCAGATGATAATATGCCCTCGTTCTGTGGTCAAGGTCCTAGGATCGAGTCTGTTGATTGTTTCTTTTTTGCTTCCTTTTTTCATCGTTGATTTTTCTTTCCTTCTTGGTTTTGTTTTTCTTTATCATTATATTACTATACTTTTATTTATTATTTTTGTTCTTCCTGGTTTACATTAGTAATGTGACTAGCAATTTTAAATATTATCCTGTTTAATTAGAAGATTAAGTAAAATGATACTTTATTTTGATTATTTTATTATTCATATAAATAATTAATTAATTATTTATTAAAATGAATAAGTTCTTTAAGTTTTAAATTATAATCTTTCAAACATATGTACACTTTACACCGTATTATATAAATGATTTGTTCCAACACATAATGTGATGGACGGCCGTAGTTTTTGGTGTAAGTAAGGAAAAATAGTCCTTCTGATATCAATTAGGCGTACTGGATTGAGCATCTCTCAAACTTGTCCGTGGGCTTTTCACACACACAGTAGTTTCAAGATTTACCAAAAACAGAGCTTTCAGTGAATTAGTGATCTTGTGAAAGAAAACTACTTGTAGGTCAGAGGGGGAAGGCCAGAATCATGCAAGCTGGTCACAATCAGGTAAATCACATCAAAATTCAATCATGTTATGTAGAACATCATCTTGTAACAAATACTCATCGCAACTTGTATTGAATGGGGGCTATAACAGCCAACACATGGTCAGAAACTGATGGTGTTGGCAAAGAACAATAAGTATATCTCCTGTGGGCAGGATAACATGGACTTCTGGATTGCAAAAAAGTTGCACTGGTCTGATAAATCAAAGCTCTTATTGTGTCACATCGATAAAAGACTCAAAATTTGGCAAAAATAACACCAGAGTCCAAGGACCCATCTTGTGTGTCTGTCAACAAACAAGCTTGTGGTGATGGTATAATGATGTGGGAAATGTTTTCCTGGTATACGTTGGATCCCATGATACCCATAGAATCAAGTCTGAATTCTACTTCGTATGACAAAGTCCATCCCTCAGTTCTACACTTTATCCTCTCTTGGATAGACACTTACTGCAGAATAATGTACCATAAGACAAAGCCTGAATCAAAACGAAATGGCTTTAGGAACACGACAACGAGTTTTTATAGTTTCAGTGGCCTGCACAATACCTGAAACTGAACTCTTTGAGATAGAAGGAGCTCAAGTCTGCAGCAACTGTGATATAATGATGTCTACATGTGTACATTTCTATGCAGTGTTTCAACATCTTGTAGAATCTATACCAAAATGAATTCAGGCTGTTTTGAAGACTGGAGGAGGTACAACACCCTACTAGAAAGGTGTAAGAAAGTAGTATCTTATTTTCTTTTGCCTGACAAATGTGAAATTGTACTTTTTTTCTCAAAGGACAATTTTTACCAGTAACCATACATTAATGTTTTATCAATGGATAGTATTTGAACCAGCTTTTCATCTTTTGATTTCATAATCAATTTTCCGGATTCCTGTATCCAATACTGCCTTAGACATTAAAGGAGAAGGCCTAACATGTGTTTATGAAATAAAGTAAAGGAAATAGGACTCAAATGAACTTACTTGTTTGGAAAATCGAAGTAGAGATATATTACCCAACGGTTTTGGAACATTGTACCTTTCCATCTTCAGGGAAGGACAACATATAGGATGAAAGACAAGATTACTATTAGTCCTTCCCTACAGTATGAATGGCTTATCTAGTATTACTGAACATTTAATTCCTGAGGTGTAATAAGAGAATGAAGGAATAAAAACAAGACATGATCATTTGCAAGCAAATGCTTGCAAACACGAAATTAATTGAAATGTTGCTTCGAACACGAAATTGATTGATTTTTTTGCTATTGCTCATCTGTGATTTCTTTCCTTAAATCACATGGACTCTGCCTTGGAAAACTGTATATTTCTTCATTATTATAAAATAGCTTGTCTTTCTTTTGAGAAAATTTTTTTTCTTAAAATTGAAACTTTGTGATTTTTCACACAGCTAATATCTAAAAGATGAATGGTTTTATATGTAAGATTTATAAGAAACGGCCAAAAAAATAGTCATGATTTTGTTAAATGTTAAGAATGAAATTGTGAAATTCCATTTAAAATGTTACAAAATATTTTTTTTAAGTCATTTACTTTGGACTTCAAGCTAGGTACTAGTATTCTAGTATATTCTACACTGCTGGTACCACTGTTCTGTTTAAATCATATTAAAATTCTTTTGTTTTTAAGACTTTTGCCAAAAATAAGTATTCATTTTTATTTTATGCTGTAGTATTCTATATCGTTATCATACACAAACCTGGATTTGCTATTTCTACAAAGTAATGTTGGGTTTGGATGTTCCCTTCTTTCTTCTGTACTTAAACAGTTTCTCTTCCTTTCAGTGACTTTTTCTCAATTTCATACCTTGTTTCTGGTACAGTTTAACCTCTGTCGCTCTTGGGCCATCAAAAATCACACGTTGAAATAAGTGTGCGGTCAAAGAAATAAACAAAATACAAATTGATGTGTGTTTGTTTACTTATCTCCAGTCATATTTGACTTAAAGGCTGAGGTTCATTAAATATTATTATTCAGTCATGGATGTAGAGGATCGCTAAATGAACAGATTATCTTCGTAATAAATTCTTGATAGTTGCTAGATAAGTAAATAGGTAATGCTAGAAACTTTCATTTCCAAAATTGTAAGTATTCGTCACTTAATTGTAACTTTTACTATACTAATCACAAGTTAAGTAAATTCACTCATCCTTGAACTTAGAAAATTGTAAAATTGATATAGGTTCTTCTTCTTCTAGTTCCTTATCCTTATTGGATGTTGGAGATCAATTGTTTCCAGTACACACTGTCTTTGGCTTTGTGGAAGATTTCCTCCGAATTTATATTGGTCCATTTTTTGATGTCGTCCATCCACTTTTTCTTGGACGTCCTCTTCCTTTTTCACCGATGATTTTCCCTTCCAGAATAAGTCTTTGTAGCTCAAACTTTGGACCTCTAAAGTTTATAAAGATATTATATAAAGATATAGGTTGGCTTGATTAATCTTTCAGGCAACAGATCTTCTATTTATGTTAGCAAAATACAGTTCTATACTCTGTCCAAAGAACCGTGAGCTCTGGATGATTAACCCACTCTCGCACCGCCACACGCACCGTTTACCTGTTGGCAATGGTTCTTCCCTGAGTGTCTATTGAATCTTTTTCTACGAAACTACGTTTTTTTAAACTGTTACCGTTACTTAATTTTTATT
>JAFIDM010006943.1:28531388-28550910 GCA_023159025.1 Thereuonema tuberculata
TTACCTTCAGGAGAGTTCTTTTTACTTCTTCTTCATCTGGGTTTTCGAAATCAATGTTTTGAAAATAAAGTTTTTTAACTTCGTCCACATTTCTCAAATCAATGCCTCCAGCAATAGCTAAAACTTTATTTAAATGATCCTTTAGGAAGATGGAGTCGAATTTCTTATAATGTCTTTCTAAGTCTAAAAAGAAAAAAAAAGTTCGATTATTATCAGTTTGAAATGCCAATATTACTTGTTAATTTATTTATCGCTAGTCAATAAATTTAATTCATGTCAAGGAAGTTGAACATGAGACTAAATAGGCTGTCAAAGTAGCAGCAGGTTTTTTTTAACGTTTCAATCAACCCATAATTATGAATCATCAGTCACTGAATGAGACACATTGAGTAATGATAATGTTATATTCAGCAATTAATATCTTTCGAAACTTAAATTGTTTATAATCATCAGCTATTTCATAAACTGCAAAGAATAGTTTTAACGCAGAAATGATATTCTGAGGTCATCAGAATAATGACTAAAATATGCAATTCCTCAAATTTTACATAGAAACTTTACATTTTTATAAACTCTTGCTTTTCTTTTACTAAAAGGCAAGTCTGTCTTAGTTACTTAAGTGTAACTAAGACTGACTTGCCTTTTAGTAAAAGAAAAGTGTGTGGACATTTAGTCTCATATTTCATTAATACAAATGACTGTTACGAGAATTGTTAGTTATGAGATACAAAGTAATAGAACTTACTAATTAAAGCTATGATTCCTTCATCGGTAGTGATGCCAATAATTGTAGGGATTGGAGGAAACTTTCCGGCTTTTAATAGGTTATCTGGATAATCTTCCAGGAATTTTGGACCACTAGATTTCTCTACAACAGGAGCAAAAGTGAGAGGCAGCATTCCATCAGGACTCTAAACCAATAGAATTAATTTTCAAAAAAGTTTTAAACTGCATCATTTTTGAAGCAAATAAAATAGCACTTCTATCCTTGTAAACGACATTCTATGCTTTAGCAGTCATTCTTTACTCTCATGCATGAGGTCCTTTAAAAACACTTTGAAACCTTTTCAAATATTCGACCACTTTTTTGTTTTATTTCCTTACTCAGCTTACTATCCACCACATCAACATTCACATTTTTGACCAACCTGAACCATATCATCTGTGAGTTGACCCACATCCATTTTTCTCTTCACATATCATTCTTTTCCAAATTTGAATCAGTGGTAAGCCTTATTATTACCAGTTAATCATTTCAAATAGTTCACTGCAATTGCAATCAGACGCATTCTGTGACCTTTCATATCACTTTAAAAGCCGTGAGGCCAATGTGTCGGAACCTGGGTTCGAATCCCGGCGTCGGCGTGGATGTTCCTTTCTTCCTTCTGTGTTTCGTCTGTTTCTGCGGGTATAGCGTGAGCTGCCTCCTATGGCGTACCCTGGGCAACGTTACGACGGATAAATGCTCACATTTCTCGCCCCTTGTTGAGGCCAATAGATTAACTTCTAAGAGCCCGGGCGTTGGCCAAAAAAAAAAAAAAAAAAAAATCAATTTAAAATGACTGAACAAAACACATTATTGTACTAAAATTCTCAAGATATTCCCTTTGCACAACTGTAATAACTGCTTCAGGATGTTTGACAAAGGAGAGCATTAAAGAATTGTATAAGAAAGGCAAAAATATTTATAACGGGATCTCGTTATTTTTAATAGCTCGCACTTCTTCACATGTATTTCAAACATAAGTATTCCAAAGTTATTCCTAGCATCTGCAAAGAATTATCGTAACTGAAACTCTATTCAGAATGTGATATTATTCTTAATTTCTCAAAATTCTGGCTTTTTAATTTTTTCTTTTAAATTTCGTTTTGAGTTTAGGCTGAGATTTTAGAACAGAAATCTCTCAATTTTTTTTTATAAATTTTAAATTTTGTTAAACATCTTATCAATATTATAATCATAATTATGTTCTATCTGACTCTTCTAATCTATTAACTGTAATATCATTGGTAAAATTATTTTAAAAAGTAGGAGCAGCAGCCTTATATTCTTTTTAGCATCCATTCGTATAACTTTTCTTGTTTTTACCCAAAATTATCAAAAACAAAAAATACGTAGAAAGTTGAAATTGGATGGAATTAATTTACAATTGATCGCAGCGAAACCTTGGTTTTAATGATGGTAATTGGCTTTAAAATATTGAATAGATTTACCCAACATAGATTTATTGCAAAACAATTATTTGAAGGCTTTATTTAATGTTTTTTGTTTTTGTAGCAAAATTTCTAATTACAGTAGAGCCCCGATTATCCGCGGAATTGGGTGGCAAGGGCTCCGCGGATAACCCGAAAAAAGACTAAAACTGAGGTGTAAACACGAAAAAAAATATTTCACCATTAAAAACTACGTTTTATTGTACAAAAAACATAATATGTAAAACTTTTAAAATATGTACAGTAAAGCAGGAACCTTTGCTCTACGTTTGCATCCACAAATTAAAGAGAAGGCCTATAGGAGGCCTATAGGATCACGATGCACAATAAACCTGTCAGTAATTTTCGACCTTCGCACTATAAGGCCTATTGTATTTTCCCTGTGGTTGGCTATGATTAAAATAGATTTTTTTGAGGTTCGTAATTAAAAAAATATTTCGCGGCACTCGCGGATAATCGGGGCTCTACTGTATTTGGATTAGTAATTTTATTGTAAAAGGTATTTTTTTTATTTCTTTAGAAGAATATTAAGAAATATTTTAATGATTGTTAACAGGTCACTAAAGATCGATCTGAAAAACAAACCTATAAAATCGCTTAATGCTGCTTATATTGAAGAAATTACCTTCAAAGTTGATGAACACTGCTTAAATCTGAAAGCTAGAAACTTTGTTTTAACATCACGACCGAGCTCTAATTGTATCGCGAAATTTCACTCACATCCTGCTAAAGTGAAGGAACAAATGTTTTACAAAACAAAAAAGTAATCAGTGGCTAACATTAAACAACTAAAATAAAAGTGATCTGTCCATTAAACTTAGCGCTATAATAAAACTCGAACTTAACTTAATTTCATCTCAAAAGTAATGTGAGAATAGGATTATTGTAATTTTTTTTCTCAACCTACAAAACAAATACCCAAATGAACTTCTGCGATTTTCTTGCAGTTTTTATATTCGAAACCTTATCGTTAAAATAACTGAAAACTATAACAGTTTTGCTTCAGAAATTTTTCGGTTCAGCAACTCTATGACAAAATTGCTTTGAGATCTATAAAAGCTGAGCGGAAGATCTACCACAGCAGATTTCTTGTCTATACCTTCTGCAGAATGCGTTGTGCTAGGAACATCTTCAAAACACCGTGTAAGACAACTTGCTCTATTCATGCCCCATCTTTAATCAATAACTGAGGGGAAAAATGCCATCCCCTCTCCTTCTGTGATTGGGCCCTTATATTTACATGTGTTTGAAAGTACTTTCAAACAAATACATTCTGAAAGAACATGAAGTCGAGTAAACTTCTCAATTATGTAGAAGTCTTATTGTTTGCATTTTATTGTGTAGTTCCTACACCGTTTATGCCAAAGAAGAAGCAGTTCCTTATCTGTCCTATACGATAAGAATTCAAATATTAAATTTAAAAATCAAAGAGGTTCATTTGAGTTCTTTCTTTAATGAATTATTACCAAATATGTTTTTGCAGTTTTGGCCAATTCAATGGGATCTTTCTTGCGAAGGCAATTTACAAGTTGTTGTGTTGGTGAAGTAGGACAGCCAACATCCCTGGCTAAGTTTTGAGCCCCGTGAAGAGGTTTTTCTTGAACAGCCCAGTGGCAAAGACCAGAACCACTCTGAGCAATGACACGATGAAATAATCCTACGAAATAATAAAAAAAAAAGTTATTAAACAAATTCTAAACAAAACTAGAATTTGTCAGAATTCAACGGTTTAGTCGTCGATAAAAAAAAATAAGGCCTGATATTTTATTATTTTTTTTACATTATAGTATTCTAAAAATTATTATTAATTCATTTAGTAAATAAGTGGTAAATAACAGCTGTACACTAGTAACTTACCAGAACTGTACTCAAATACATATAATTCGAGAATATATTTCGAATATAAATATATATTCGAGAACAGATATTCTGGAAAATTCTGTTTAGAAAAGTTTTTTCTAGATTCTTGCCGCATTGATATTGACACTTGTGTTTTTATTTTATTTTATTTGTTTCTTATTGTTCTTCTTATTTTATTTCATTTATAATTTATATGCAGGGCAAATCAATAAGCTCTAAAACCCCTTAATTAAGGAAGTCTGAGATGGTAAGCACCCGATCTCAAAACACTGTAGCAAGCTTCCATGAGTGTAGTGCTTCCATAAGGCACTGTTTATTTGTTACTTCTCGCTGAATACTCGAGAGAAAGTGAATTATTTTAAAAAATATTTATAAATTATTAACAATCATTTAAAAGAAAGATTGCCAATATTTTACCAGCGGATGCCTGTGACAATAAGTGTAAGACGACACTGGCTGCCGCAGCGCTGCCTCCCATGATGGTAACACTGTTTTTATCACCACCAAATGAATGGATGTTATCTTGAATCCACTGCAAAGCCAATCTTTGATCCCAAAGACCAAAATTGCCTGGAGAGGAATCGTCCTCAGTGCTCAGAAATCCTGCACGAAAAGAAAAAGATACTTCGATGTTATTCCTTAAATATATTTGAATGAGAATGAATGAAAATTTACAGAAAACAAAATATTAATTTATAAAGAAAACCCGGGATTTTTTTTACTCCCTTCTTCTTAGGAAAGGATCTAGTTCTATCTAAATCACGAGAGCTCATAATTTTATACCAAAACTTCTATTAAAAATTTCCGTCCCATAAATTAAATAACGTTGAATTATCTTGATTACAGATAGAAATATACTCGTTTCATCTTAAAATTACATTCTAAATCTAATAAATAATAATTCTACAATTCATATTTAAGGGCGGGAAAAATTTGAGATCACAGTCTTGAAGTTGTGAAGTTTCAATGACATAAAACCCATTATTCGTGCTTCCAAAATAATACAATAGATTCCTAAATATAAAGACAAATATTACGAGTATATGTAATCCCAATAGATCTTATCTAATGTTTACATTTTATAGTGAAACTCAAAAATTAATTAAGTGCACATAAAATTTATTACTACACTTAGTTTAAAATACGGGTGATCTATTGATTTCCACAAAATTACACCCATTGTAAAGCTTCTGCACGATTCTAAAAAAAATGCCGTTAGTATAGATTTGAACTGAATTATGTAGACGTAAGAGAGAGGGAGAGAGAGAGACATTTTATTGATGCAGTTATTAAGTTCATTTGTGGTTTGTGCAAAGGCAGCTCATAAATTATTTAAATCTTCTTCATGATTTATTTTTTATTGTGAATATGTCACATCTAATTAAAGAGTCTATTTTTCTTCTTGGCAAAAGCCTTAATTCCCAAACTAATCAATAACTAATTTAAAAGCTAAAAACAATAAAAATAAAATGTAATCCCCACCGCAATTATTAAAGGGGCAAAGGTAAGGTTCTTGGTTCTACATCTGTGTTTTATGTATTTTATAAGTTATAAAGCCTATATACTACAATAAAGCCTTAAATTATAAAAAATAGGACAGGCAAGAACAATACGCAAGAAATTTCACATACAACCAATGCTAGACAAGACGATATCTATGTCTGAGGAAACAATAATAAATAAATAAATAAATAAATAAATAAATAATATATTGATAGTAATCTAATTCACTGCTCTTTATTACAAAACTTGTTTATTATTGAAAAGCACCATACTTTACCAGCAGATATTTCGCAGGGTAATAATCTTTCCCTACTTCTTTAGGCTATATTTTGAAAACATTTAAAACTAAGGCAGTTATAACAAAGAATAAGGTTCCTAGTGTATCAAATTATTATAAAGAACAAGTTCTGTACAATTACAACAAAAAGTAAGGTATCAAATTATTAGAAAGAATTTTTTCAAAATAAAATAAAATAAAATAAAATAAAATATAGCCTGAAGAAGCAGGAAAGATTATTACCGTGCGAAATATCGCTGATAAAGTATGGAGTTTTTTTAATAATAAATACATTGATAGATTTTTTAAAATAATTTTTATATTCTTGTTTCTTGCTTTATAAATTTTTAAGTTTTTACAACTTTGAATTGACTCTCCCAGTATAGGATCTTTAAACTGTTTGAGAATGAATAACTATAGCTGATGAATGTTAAGTAAATATGCAGCTGCTATCTCAGTATTCCAATCCTGTTGGGTCGACATTAATATTACTTGTGACTTTCCAACTCAATTTCTGAGCTTGATAAGTTTTTATACAATTATGAGAATGTTGTGAAAGAAATACTTTTTATTTATAACTATTGATACCAATTGTTATTTTATCATTGGGTATTTTTTTTTATTCAGTTGATAATTAAATGTAGTTTTCTTTTGAGTTAAAGTTAAAAGAAAAAGCAAGAATTACCTAAAACATTTAGTCTATAATTCATTGCCACTAATATTACGTCCTTCTCCAGAAGTTTCCTAGGTCCAACAGATACAGATGTAGCGTCTCCAGCCATAAAACCACCTCCATGAATCAAAACTATCACGGGATATAAAGGATTCACATTGTCTGTGGGGAGCTGAAATGATTGGAACAAATGAAAACAGAAAAAAATATTAGTAATAACTCAAGGTAACATATGAAGATTCCTTTCAGATTAGCTTTTAACCAAAATTTAATAAATAAATTAAGGAAATTGAATCTGAACTTGAGAACTTAGAATTTCCAGTGACGATTCCCGAAGGAAAAAAAACACTGCATCAAATGACTTAAATTAACTGCAGAAAATACATTTGTTACATTACTATCTATATTAACTTGAGAATTCAGACAAAATAATAGTTATAATTGCTTCGCTTCATGTTATTTCTTACGATCTTTGTCGAGAACTCGAACTTGCCTAGTTTATATTCTTTTGTCAGCAGAAGTGACTATGGCGAAATAGTCAAAGCAGTAAAAATATTTTTTTTTAAGGAAGATGATGAAAACATAATTTCCATTTACGTGAGTTTCAGAGATTAAATAGTTTTATCTATAATATAAAAGGGAAATTTGTGGATATGTGCATGATTGTGTCTCTGTTCAAAATATTTAGCATACTTCCTAACATGCTATAAACTTGAAATTTCGCATATGGGTAGGTTTTATAGAGAATGTAAAAAGTGAATGCAAAATTGTAAAAAGTGTAACCTTTTTTTAATATTGGTGGAGAGGGATGATCATGAAGTGTGTGGCGTGTTTTGAAAGCGCCACATATGCACCTGGAGGCGACACTTGGAACTACATTGTTGTTCAACAACTGTAACTAAAATGTCGTTGTGCTTAATAACGCCACATTTTAACCGGGAGGCAAAAATTGGAGCTATGGGGTGTAAACGGGAGGGTGGTGAGGAGATGGGCAAACATTGTTGAAGGATACTCTAAGGGGTTTTCGGCATAGCAATCATACGGGGATTTTCGCGATCGATATAGATTTATAATGATCACATGATATTTTTTACGAACTGGGAAAGGTTTGAAGTGATAGGATTGTAGAGAACGGGAGAAAGGAATGGGAAGTTAGGTATCTCGAGTTACAAAATTCAAACATAACATTATTTTGTACCTATCAAGTGATTTTTGTACCAATTGGAAAAATTTCGAAGTGATCTCGCAATTTCAATTTCTTTCTCATCCACATCAGAATAACTCTTTTTTGTAACCGAAGAACGGGTAATCTGCTAGTTAATATGTAAATAAAATGTGGTAAACCGTTAAAGCACGCGCGAAAATTTAACTGCACCTTGCTGTAAACTAACGCAATGAATATTTATATTAGTTATAGATTGGTTACACTAACTAATTAGCTTAAAAACATTACGTATTTTGTAGATACAGTAGAACCTCATTATAACGGACTAATAGGGGCTGAAGGTTGTCCGTTTTAATGAAAGTCCGGTTTATAACAAATAATTCTTATAGCGGTGTAATACAGCACGGTGTACATCAATGAAAGGACAATACTTAGCTATAAAAAGTAAATATTATATATGAAATAAAAAACAGCCTTCAACATAGTAGGTTGAATTGAAAAAGATGCGTACGTATATATTGCATTAATTTTTAGAACAAGAAGGTCCTGGTTCATGTTAATTGCTTACATTCATTGGTTTGAAAAAATCATTTATTTTCTGCTGGGTTTGTTTGCTGCTTATTTCTTCAGTTAATAACTGACGGAAGTGCCGTAAATGTTCGTAATATGCAAACACATTTTATTTGCCGATTGTTCAACAAATTGAATAATAAAATTTAAATGGTGTTTCACTTAGCACACCTTAATTGTAGGCTGCCAATTTTTTTTTAAAACTGTCCGTTATAAGCGATGTCCGTTATAATAGGGTCCGTTATAATGAGGTTCTACTGCATCTTGAAATCTTGTCTTCCCAAACTTATTTTTCAAATGAAAAACTCAAAGCACGTAGTAAAATGAAATCTTACTTGTGGCGTGTACACATTCAGAAAGAGACAGTCTTCTTGGCCAGCAGGTTGTCCGGTACTAAAAGAGATTTGAGGGCAAACGGGTCCATCTTGAGTCGCATCCAGAACACCTTCCCATGATTCTGCAGGTTCAGGAAGCTAGAGGAAAAAACAGGCATTGAAAATAAAAATTCTTTCCTTCAACTTTCTCATTGGTATATACTTTCATTATAAATATAAAAAAAAAAATCAAAAGATAGAAATTCAAGGAAAATTTATTTATTCTTTCTCACTGTCAATCCTATAAAACATCGTGACAAAGTGTGAGAATGAATTAAGTACAGCCATGAGCCGCTTGGCGTCCTTCCGAACAACATCGTTCGCTTAAATACGTCCGAGGTCCCATAGAGTCGAAAAAAATTCTGATCGGCTAAAGGGGCGTAGCGGACGTACTTTCCAGCAAGAAGTAAGCTGATACAAAACAAAAGGATTAAGCATTTAGCTGTATATGGTATATTATGTATCGAACTTACAAACAGTATCTATATGTACATGAAAGCTGTAATAAACATCTATGTTATACATTTAAGAATTTACTTTACTGTTTTATTTTAATGTGTACAGTACTTTATTTTGGTTATTTAGGCAGTATAGGGTTGTTTATATATAAATTCGCGTAACTTTCTATTGGACGGAATTTAAGCAGTACGTTAAGCGATACATACCTATATCTGAACACGAAATCGTTAAAAGAATTTGTAGTCTACTTCATCTAAATTGCTATGGCTATCATCTTCAAAATCATAAGCAAATAATTTTGAAGCAAGGGCAACTTGCCAATTAGTTGTTGTATCTTATTATATTCTTACGACAATTTTTGCTCCAATCATTCGCAAATTTCTTTGCCGAGATACAACCGATTTGCTTTCAGATATAAAGGAAGTTACTCTGTTGTCCATAAATATGCATCAGAAATTTCAAGATCACCTCACTGGTTCCAAACTTTATTAAGGTTGCCCTACGAAAACACGAATTCTCTCACATGCTTTTAAATTAGAAATGTTCCACTATTTAACCAAATTAGCGACTTTTAAAAAAAAGAAGGATTTGGTCAAAAAAAAATTTTTTTTTTTAATTAAAGTTTCAGTGAAATCAGTAAAAGTCGGAAACAGAGTTGTTCAAATAGACAGACAGATATGAGAAAGACAACAATCTTATCATTCAGGTACTCTGGCGCAGTTTAGTCTCTAGCGCTCTCACACCATTCAAAATCACAGTGAATATATATCTTCAATCAAAGAAACAAACAAAGAAATAGGTATTCAAAAGTTAAAACGCCAACTACACCTTGATGAATAGTTTTAAGCCGCCAAAACAATGTGAAATTCAAACTAAAATAAAATAATTGAAAGCAATGTAGAAAAAAAAAGAAGGAAATACTTTTAGACAGATCAAAGCAAAACACTGAACATTTCTTTAATGAGAATTCTTCATGTTTTTAAATCACCAGGAAACCAATATTGAGTACTTTTAGTTTTGATGAAAGTATGGTAACGATGAGAGTCTCCTTCATCTTTTATGGATTATCGCTACATTATCTTACAGACATTCAAACAGACAGAATAAAAATAATAGTTGCCTTTTCAGGATGAAAACCATATTTTGTAATGTAACTGATTCCAAATAATTTCTAGGCCTGAAAATCTGAAACCATTTAGAACTAACCTACAGAAACTAAAAATCTAGAAATGTCTAAACTGTACGACTAAATTTCAAATTTAATGCATTAAAAAAAAGTATGTCTAATGAATTCTTTTTTTTTTTTTTGATGTTTACCAGTATTATTAGATGTAATTATCCTATCACTCCTGTGTTATAGATACTGGAAAGTTTAATGTATGTCTAAAGAAATCAAATCTAATATATATTTTGTATTAATAAAATATTTATCCGTTGTTAATTAGAAATTTTTAATAATATTTTTACATAAATATTATTAAAATTACAGTATTTACATATTACAGTATTAAAATATGAAATATTAATAAAATATTTATCTTTAGTAAATTAGAAATTTTTAACAATATTTTTATTTGTAAAATCATATACTAATTGGTTCTTTTATTGTTTTAAAATTATTACTATTTAAATTATCCCAAATACGTTGTCCGAATATTTTTAAATATGTATATTCATTTGTTCTAAAACCAAAATTATTTGGTTTTTGGTAAATCAAATACCCTTAACCAATTAAATCTAGTTACGCTATTGTTGATATAATATTTTTATAATATTTTCTTTAATATTTTTATATTTGTGGATATTTTTTAAGATAATATAATATAATATATGAACTTTTCTTCAATATTCAAAATTCCCTACTTAACTCTTAATTTCAGTTTTTAATAATTAATAAAATCTATCGACGCACTACTAATAGCAAAAACGTTCGTGATTTGAACTGATTTCTATATCCTATTAAGAATTCAGACAAAAAAGCCATTTTGTTATGAGGTTCATAGCGATCGTACTCTTAAAAAACAAAATATTATTTTGAATGTAGTTAAAATATTCATCAAAAATAGATTTCCTTATTTGTTAGACAAAGCCACATTGAATGAATCTTAGGACGATATCAGAAATACTAAAAATGAATTTCCATACTAAGATCTTACGAAGTTCTGCCAAGATCTACATTTAGCTGTTGAGCACTGATAATACTGTTGACATTGATGGAGTGGAAATGAAGGATGCACTGATAGCCTTAGCTCCACTAATCTGTCTTAAAGCAACTCCTCTAAAGTATTAGATTTTCTTGCAGGAAACAATTATTATTATTTTGCGTTTGAAACGTTTCTACAGCATAACTGTTTTCCTAAGACAAATACATCTATTATCTGAAAAGTTGAAAGACAAATTTTTATTTACAATATTCCATGTTTTATTTTTCTTTGTTTTTAGTCTACTTTCCTAGGGATGTTCCTAAAAATTAATTAGTCTGTCTTTCTGTCTGGCTGTATCTTGCTAATAATGTCTGTGCAGGTGAATTCCTCTCTTCAGCAAGTATTTCCTTTCAACAATGTGGATTCCCAACTAACTTCACGAAATAAGACGATCGTTGCCAAGCTGTTGGTTCAATAATGGAGGACTCTATGTTAACTGAACCGAATGAATAACGATAATTACTGTGATGTCGATCGGACGATTTTAGAAAAATTATATTCTTTAAAAAGACCGCTGAGAAGCACAGTTGTAACCACCTTTGTTTTGGACAGGTCTCAGAAGACTTCACAGGACTTTTAAGGAAATTGATGAATTAAGTTATTTGATATCAGCATGGACCTTAATTATACATTCAATTGTCCAAAAAAATTTATCTGGATTTTATTTTTTAATAATAAAATATTATTTTATTTGACAGTAGTATATAAAGATTTTCAGTGTATATAAAGAAGTATGATATATAAACTCTATGATTAAATAATTAAATATACAGACCATAATGCACCTTTACACATATAATATATTAACAATTAAATTAAAACAAGGCGACGTTTCAAAAATCCACTTCGAACTTCTTCGTCAAGCAATGAAAACAAAATATTAAGAAGGAGAGTTCGAATACTGGAACTGAAACGTCGCCTTGTTTTACTTTAATTGTTAATATATTATATATGTGAAGGTGCATTATGGTCTTTATGCTTAATTGGTTTTTAACTGCACGTTAAAACAGTTTAATTGATCTATGATTAAATATTTGAAAAATATTTATATTCAGTGTTTATAAAGAAATATGATGCATAAACTAATGTACATTAATGTTATTCACTTCAAAGAAATTTAAGAACCATTCTCACCTTGAATCTTCGTGGTCCTATCGGTGGCTTCGCATAAGGAATCTTTCGAAAAGCAAAAATCTTCCGATTACTAAAGGTAGTTAATGACGACCCTTTTATTTCTCCTTGTTTAATTAGGACTCGTGAGTTTTCCACAGAATTCAGAATAGAAACAAATACCAAGCTGAATGTCAAGTAAAACATCGTACCTTAAACAAAGGAAAAACAGACATATAATTGAATCTTAAAGTAAAAATAAACTAATAACTAAAGCTTTACTTGTAAAAAGAAAACTCACAAAAAAGTAATTTGTCTATGTTAATTATTATCAGCACAAAATGTAATTTGAAGGATAATCGGATCGTTATATTTAAAATCAGTAAAAAAAAAAAACATCGTTTCTGCAACAGTCAGTGGTAGACTGTTGTTTGTTTGTTTGTTTTTGAGGGCTTATTCAAGTAATCTTTGTAGATTTGTATTCGGTAAATAACTTACCTGATGAATTTTCTGATCTATTACAAATCAAAGGCAATCCCAAGATATGTCAAGATGCACATGAATAATCTCACAGGAATATGAAACAATTGAACTACGCAACAATCTCGTTTGGGTAAAGATAAGACTCGCATGATACGAACGGGGATCGATTGTTGAAGAACAATGGGGCGTGCAGTTGCAGTTGTTTTTTTGAGTAGGACTAATGTTTGGTTATGTCGAAGGAAGAAGAACGAAAACATGGTGAAGATGACGACAGATATGGAAACGTTCAGAAGTCCGATTAGCTGAAAGATACGAGGGAATCACGAAGTTAAACATTCCTCGTTTCTGGGAATAAGTGTGGTTTAACGGATTGAAGTTCGACCAAAGTGAAAAAGGTTAAAAGGATGAATCCAGTTCCAAGGATCGTCTACGATGGGATTCGAAAGGCAACTAATCTGAAGACAACGTCAGCCAGGTATTGAAAGTCGTTCAACGTAGGACGTTTAGACGTAGGACGATAGAACTTCGGAATACAGTAAGTGACCTTTGCTACTTTATCACACGGACGGGAACATTGAAACATGAACATAGATGTCATCTGATTTCTTCAAGACGTACAGAAAGATAGACATTAGTAATGTTTACGAAGATAAAGACTTAAGGAAATAATTCAAGTGTGCACAAAGTTAACACATACAAACTTTTCCAGTTATCACATTTAGGAAGAACGTCTAGGAAGACTTTAAATGGGTAACACAGAAAGACGTAGAAACATACAAGTGAAACAGTCTTAATTATTCTCATGTAAAAGAAGTTAAAACAGAATATATTTAGATTCGTTTTATCAATACGCCTTTGATTTCTTTTCTACAAATTAGCTACACCATAAAAGTTATCTTTAGCTCGTTATACGATCATTCTCTGCTGGAGAAAAGGTTTCAAAAAACATCTCCGTTACATGTATTAGATAGCATTAAGTTACAACCGCTATTTATCGTCATTTACAATCTTAATTTAGCAATGAGTTTCAATTCAAGAAAACAGCATTTATTCTGTGAAAAAATGAGGCCAGTAGCAGCGACATCGCAAAGATATCTTTCACTACTAGAGAGAAAAAAAGAGAAAATTTAAATTGGTCTGCAAATTTTTAAATACTCATATGTTAAAACCCATAGATAACTATTTAGACAGTCTAGAAGTCTAAACCTCCTAATAAAGTTTCAGTTCTTTTAGATAATTAGTTGTTTAAATGTGTTTACATAACAACAGCGCTTTATGATAATACTGAATAGATATCTTATCTCCTCACTCAACCGGAGGATCCAATCTATAGCAAAAACAATACTGAAGTAATAAAAACGTACAATACAAGGTATTATTCTAGGATTTGGTCACCTAAGTGGTAGCTACCAGAACATGGGAAGTTAAACACTAGTCCCTACTTAGTTATATCACTGTAATATCCAAAATAAAAAGTTTGTTTGAATGTTAGGCTTACAAAATTAAATTGGCGATTCTGTTGTGTTTGGCATCTCTAAGTGAAGAAGTAATCTGTAGGTCTTTAAGTTTGGAAATGGATTGAAAATAACCCTATCTTTCCAATTGAAATATATGACGGCGGATGGATTTATTAACACAATCTATCTAATGTAGACTTAATTAACAATGGCCTACTAAATAATAAAGGTATGATTTAAAGACAACCAAGCAATTTTAATTTTCATTGTTTTCATCTGAAGTTTTGAAATTATAGTAAGAAAAACAAAAAGCTCTTTAATGGTATTTTATCATCTTTCGATCAAAACAACTGACTTTTTGTTGAAACCCTTCATCATTACTTCATTAATAGTTGCTGTCAGATTTGAATGACTGGAAAAAAAAAATACATTTATTTTTAAGAGGAGAAAAGTGCTTTTCATCCGAGAAATATGGATAAGGTAAAGGATTTTTTTTTTCTTCCTACTTCTAGTCATCCATTTTGAAATTAAAAAGACAAGATACAAAACGAAAAACCACTGAAGAATCTTTTGTTATTAATAAAAAAAATACAGTGATCGCACCATTGTTTATTAAGAAAATTAGTAAAAGCAATTTTTTAAAACATCAATAATAAAACATTAACTCTAAAAATGTATAATGTATATACTACTTAATAAATCTTAATAAATAAAAAGCCTAGTTGAAATCGAATTATTTTGCAAATTAAACAAACAAACAAATAAATAAATAAATAAATAAATAAGTAAATAAATAAATAAATAAATAAATAAATAAATAAATAAATAGATGTATATTTATCCTAACTTTTAGTCAAGATTAAGATTTTAGTCTCAGAAAAAAGTGGTAGAAATGAATCCATTTTTGAAGATGAAAGAAGAAAGCAAAGTCTTATTTATATACGTAAGCGGAATTGGAGGGGGGAGGGAGGCAATTGCTCCCCCAATATTTTGAAGAAAAACAATAAATGTAAGTCGAGAAGCATTATTCACTTGTAACTACTAAATTTCTCATGAATTAAATTATCTACAAGTTACCTTCAGTGGTAGTTTAAAATACTTTAAGGTTTGCGAGTGATTAGATTTTTTTGCCCCCTCCCCCCAAATCAAAATGCTAAAATTCCGTTTATGTTTCTAGATCTGTAATAAATCTTACAATTTCGTGGTCTGAAATGTTAACCTTTATAAACACTAATTAAGTAAGTTCATCAAAATGAAGGAATTCTTACTCACATACCAAAATAAATACATAAATAAACTTGCGATACCTAAATAATAAATGTCTTTAATTGTTAGATTTTCTTTGGAAAGACACTACTATATTAAAACAAAACGATAAAAGATATATATAGCTTCAGAGATTAGCGAAATAAAAAGAACTTAACATTCTTCAAGAACACCACTGGTTTGCTATCTAGATAATGGAATGTACCAAATGTTGATAAGATGACTATTCAACCAAAGTAATATAGCCTCTACTGAAAGGAACTCACAGGAAACCGTGTTTATTTGTGAATGTTATTTTTTATTCTTTAGCATTTGGGCGGAATAATGACGTATCAAGGAATATTTTGAGAAGGTCGTTTCCGAACGTGACAACACAACAGCCATTGTTTTTTTTTTTTTTGTCTGATGGATAATGAACTCACCTCCTGTAAAGATCGTAGTAAGAAGGCGGTGGCTGCCATCACAAATGGAATAAAGAACTGTTTTGAAACAGAGTTGGCAGATTCGGGTCCACACAGAAAAATATTAAATTTCCATCGTCTTGTTCTTAAATAAGCAAGAAAAGAATTAAGACTATCCATCCATAGAGATTGACTATATTCAGAAGCCTTACTTCTTAGGGAAGTAGGATAAAAACAATATACGGATTTATTTTTTTTTAAACATCGTTAAACTTAAGCGTTTTTATGATTTATTTAAAGAAACAAAATCAAGAATTTTTTTACTTGATTTATGAGATTGTTAGTTACAAAATAGGAAAAATGCAACATTCTCTTCCGGACCAGAACATTCTCCAACATGAAACAGTAAGGTACATTCTGGGAGGAGGGTACATAAGCTATCGACCATGTCCAAGCATCTCAGTTGTTCCCATAACCTTTGATGTGAGTTAATGTTGTGATATCCGTGTCTTTTGCCTTTAAAAGTGGACAATGTGCAGCAACGCGGATAAGGTCACCAAAATAATCAATCATATCCCTTTTGAAAAGGAAATCGTATATAAAAGCACTGCATACCAATAGTTCGCGAAATAATTGAGCGTCTTAACAACGATAAGTTCTTATAAGGGTGATGAAAAAATAGATTCCGTATACAGCGACCATAAACTATCAGGAGATCGGCAACAATAACACACTCAGAACATTTTCCACATTGGCGCAACGCGCAAGTTCTTGCTTGTCTATAGTTTAGATTCTCAATCGATATGCCAGAAGAAAATTTTTATATATGAAGTAAGCATTTAGTTTTCTAAGCAAATTCTGTAATCTACACTAAATTCTAGATGCTATCTATAAATCATGCTGAGATTTTTCAAAGGATTCTATTTTAAAGCAATCAAAAATTAATAAATATTGTGATGATGTATTCTAATTTATCCTATTTACAATTTGTGTTCTAATCAATCATAATTCAATCCAGTGTAAATTTTAAATTCTAAACCGATAACGGTCAAATTCTGTTGTTTATTTTCACATTATCAACGGCTGTTGTGCTCCCATAATTCCCCGTAATTTAAATCTACAGTTAAAATTCAGTTACTAATCACATGTTATTTAAACCCCCAATGAACTGTTAAAGCACAACAGCCAATGACAGATCAATGTACATAGCCTATTTAATCTGATGCTCTCCCGAAAATAAACAGTCGAGTTCAGATTGAGTTTAGACCCAACTAAATCTCTGCCTCTTTCTTTCACGAACCAGGTGGTCCAATTTATACACCACAATATATAGGTTACCAAATATTGTATGTAGGTGCAACGTTAACAAAAAAAGATTGATAGCAAACTTTTTACGTGCGTAATACATATATAATAAGAAAAATAAGTATAAAATGCAGACATTTAAAAGGATTCACTGAGAAATTTCATACGGAAACCCAAGACAGACTGTTTCGAGGTGCATACCTCTCGTCAGCTGGATTCGCCCAGTACTCACAGCTCAGTGGAATCCAAACAAACATAAACAAAAGACAAAATTAAACAAGACAATAGCCCTTGAATTAAAAAAACAAAAAAACAAATTAAGAATAAAAAGGGCAATAAATTAATCTTCACTAGCAGAACGCTTAGCTTATGAAAGATTAATGTGTAAAGCAGACATGTAGGTAATAGCAAGATCTTTTTTACGTGCGTAACACATATATAATAAGAAAAATAAGTATAAAAATTTAAATTTAAATGGAATCACTGAGCTCAGTGAATCCTTTTAAATGTGTGCATTTTGATGCTTATTTTTCTTGTTAAAAAAAAGAATGAAAAGCACTGGTCTGTAGGACCTTACCACAATCTCAGGAGCGCCGTAAAGTGGAAAGGCAAAAAATTATTGTAAAATTTATTAAATTATTATTCTAAGTAATCTATATTATTAAATTGAAGGAATCATATATACAGCCGGACAGTGATGTGAAATTTGGAAAATTCCATTTGCAAAATTCAAATCACTGTTTCTATGGAGATACGGCCAAATTTATCTCCACGTCATCAGCGGCGAAAGTAGTAATTAAAATTTAAAAAATTTAGAAAAACAAAAACGCAATAGTTAAAGACTTTATTCTTTTTTATCTTATATATACTTTTTTATTTCTTTTGGTTTTTTTTTTATATCTTTTTTTATTTCTTTTCTTTTTTATGTTATATATGTATTTAAATATATTTCATCTTTTATTTTTACATTTCGTGTTCGTTTTGTTTTTGATAAATTATAAATTAAATTAAGAATTAAAAAGAGCAAAATCCTTAATATTGAGTTAAAGTATATAATAAATAAATAAATAAGAAGTAATAATATATAAACTTCAAAATTAGGCATATATAATGGAACTGGCAAAACTCAAATCTGGTGCTTCGAATTTAGAAAAGCAAAGATTTCAATCAATGATTTACAATTTTGAAAATTTAGAAAGTACAGAATATAAGAATAAAATTAACTTATACTACTAAATGTTTATAAATGTTTTATATGTTTACAGTTGGGCAAACCAGAGGATGACTTTGACCTTGAACGAGACCAATGATCTCTTAATCATTCCAAGACTAAGAGAGAGAAGATTAAAAATGGCGACTCTCCGACACAGAAAACCGTTACAGAAGCAAAACAACGGAAGTTATTGCTAACGTTACTTCTTATTTCGAAAAGGCCTTATGACATGCTTACTTATGGCACATCAGAGAAATTGTTTTCGATCCCAGTGCCGTGAGTAAAAGACGAGACGTGAGTAAAAGAATCCCATCTTCGTCTTCGTGTTGTCGATCACAGTGATGCAATGTCGTCAAAAAACCAATTGGGGAAGGTAGGAGACTGATTTTCAACGAATGAAACGAACGAATGAATAAAAGTAAATTTTTGAAATTATATTTGATGAGAAATCAGAATAGTTCAAGAAAATAAATATCGTCTTTTTTCCGTAAACTTCAAACTCCCTAAATGTTCACTTTCCCGCCATAAACACATACATATACAATCGATTCAAATTCTACTATTGCGACATCTGGTGGCCACGGTCGTTCTCTGGTTTGGCGGACTTTAGTAATATAAGTTAATTTTATTCTTATATTCAATACTTTCTAAATTTTCAAAATTGCAAATGATTGATTGAAATCATTGCTTTGTGAAACTCGAAGCACCAGTTTTGAATTTGGCCAGTTCGATTTATATTATTTAATATTATTTATATTTATATTATTTATTTATATTATTTAATTAATATGAATTATATTTTATTAATGAAAATCGGATAATAATAATTCTTAATTAATAATAAAATAGTATACTGGTTTATTAAATAGTTAATAAATCATTAACAACCATCATTGGTTTGGGCATCGGTTTGAATTTAGTACATGTAATCCTTCATAGATGTCGCCACTTCCTCCGTTATTTTGAAATAATAAAACAAAAGGGCATC
>JAFIDM010006943.1:28557970-28570187 GCA_023159025.1 Thereuonema tuberculata
AAGTGGCGACATCTATGAAGGATTAAATGTACTAAATTCAAATCGATGCCCTTTTGTTTTATTATTCATAATAATGAAGTGGCGACATCTATGAAGGATTACATGTACTAAATTCAAATCGATGCCCTTTTAGTTTTATTATTTGGCGGAAGAAGGATTCCGCGAGAAAAAAAATAGTTTCAATGGGGGATTAACATAATCTTCGAGTTATAATATTCACAACTTCTTATTATTTAGCACTTGTTATTATAATAATATCTAATTGAAGCTGTTAATATTATTATAATATCAATATTACTAAATCAATAGTATTAAATTTGTCGTTTAAATTAATATTATTAAATTTATTAATGAAAGAAAAAGATTTTGAGCAATCTGAAAATAACAATTTTGAAAATAATAATTAAAAAAAAAAACTTTCAATTATTTGTTTGTTTTTTGTATGTAGTTTTCCAAAATTCACTTGGCAGTAATGAAAACAAAAAATAAAACACTATAAAATAGTTCATTTAATCCTTAATAGATGGCATCACTTTTCCGTAATTACGAAATTATAAAACAAAAGAACATCAAGTTACATTGAAACATTCAGTTAACAATAATAAGTAATACTAATTGTTAATTATTCTTAAAAAGTCATTTAATTAAATAATTAATAAATAAAATTACATATTATATAATGAATAATAAACTATGCTACCTGTAATTCGCCTCTAATACTGATAAAGGATGCGAAAACCACGAAAAACCAAAATTTAATATTAATAAATTTACCTTTAGTTTAACAGAAGGAAACGATACATATTTTCTGCCCTCCCCCCAACCCGACATAGCACTATTAAACCAACCAACCAATGCGGAAGCGACTCGAATCCTTGTCACAACCCTCACCATAAAGCAAACAGGAGTTGTAGCCCCACGCGCATTCTAAAACCACCTCTCAAAAATAAGCATCCTCGTTTTCTTTAGAATTAACTTCTTACCGTTTTACGTCTTTTCAAGTTTAGTGAAGAAACACTGCACTATCAGATCAGTAAGCATTCAACGAGTTTTTGAGATTCCATTTCACCTTTTTCTTTAAAAGAAAGAAGAGGAAAAAATCTTTCAACGTGTGATTTCAACGTCACAGTTTGGAGATGACACAATTGGTTTTGTTATCCAGATAGTTAAATAATGTAATATAAAATATTAATAAAAGTTCATTTTTTTTTAACTTTAACTATTGTATGACTTTATTATGGGCATTATTTTATTTTAAGTCTTTCATGTGTAATGCAAGTTATTCGATTTTTCGTTTGGCTCAAGATTGTATCTCATTCATTAAGCAATAATAACGAACTTACATAAACTTTAACATTACTTACCACTTTGAAAACGATATCAGAACTAATCGACCTTTAAATCTCTTGGACTGTGTCACGGCGTCACCTAACTGTGTTCATTTTCTGAGTTCAATAAACTTTGAAATCTCAGCTTTATTATCTTTTTTTATCACCATTTCTGAATTAAGAATAAAAAAAAAAAACAAAGCTTCGTCATAATTACAAAACCTTTCAACGTAAATGGCTGATAAATTTTTCGAAATTAAAAAATTAGGACAGCAAATACTACGATTAAAACCAAATACTTACGACGTTATCTTTTTATAGGAAGTATCCGAGATCAGGAATTACGTATATATATATATATTTACCGTATTTATCGGTGTATAATACGCACTATTTTCCTTTTAGGGCTGAAATTCTACTTGCGTTTTATACGCGTATACTACTATTTTAATTTTTTTTATTCAAACTTCCTTCTAAAAAATTATGGTGCGTGTTATACGCTGATAAATACAGTAATTGAAATATAGCTGGACGGGACTGGGTTCAAAGGGTGAAAAATACAAGACAATAATTTATTTCACTTCCACTCATTCATTCTTATTTTATTTGGTTTTTCTTTTCAGATTGGCAACATTCTAGTTTGACTTATCCTAGCGTTTGTAGATGTTGTAGAAGAGGGGGTGTTGAACAGGCCTGGCATTAGACGCAGTGTTTCCCAACCTTTTTTGTGCTGCGCCCCACCTAAAGTATCTGAAGTATGCTATCACCATTAGGTATAACTTTAAAAAAAAAACCAACATTTTTACTTTCACAACCCAAAAAAAACGATATTATCAGCATTTTTTACTTTCACAACCAAAAAAAAAAAACATTGCTCCATTTTAGAATTGCCCCCCTGTGGGGCGTGCGCCCCACGTTGGGAAACAGGGCATTAGAGTAACAGATAAATTATGGAGCTCTTACTAGAGTACGTTGTGATTTCAAGTTTTCTGAAAACAAGAATTTCTTAATTTTACTTTGAAGTTATTTTATATTGACTAAAATGCTAAGGCGTTTATGTATTTTTCTCTAAATTCAACTCTTTTATTAATTTAATTTTTTTTTTTTACTTGCTGCAATGCCCCAGAAGATCACTTGATCAGCACTGAGGTAGCCCTGGTGTTGCATAGTGATTTTTTTTTTTTTTTTATTGTTATAGCATTGTATGTAAAGAAATTAATAATTTAAAACAGTATGTAAAAAAAAAAATAGTACTGTAGACGCACTTGTTATTCTTCTGTGATATAATTCAACATTGTATGAAAAAGTTTAAGCTGGAATATGGGCTGAAATGAAGCATCAAACATGCAAATGTTACATCTGTTTTATATTATTTGAAATTTTTACATGAATGCTGTAACGTTAACCTACAGGAATTACATAATTTGTTACTAAATTGATTATGATGTTCCAGTATCCTAAAATTATAAACAATTCATAAGTAATTTTGTGACATTTTATTGGAAATTTCTTGAAGTAACAGCAATAAAATTGATTCTCTTAATATATCTAAAATTATTCTGATACAAATCATTTATTAATATTAAAACACTTTTTTTTTTTTTTTTTACCATTAATTGCCAATTTCTTCAGTTTACCAGTTGTTTATCATCTTGCAAGTTGTCTACAAGATGGTCTTTTTTTTAATTGATAATTTACTTATTTATTATTTTTTTTGCAGTTCATTTTTTTTAATTGTTGGATCTATTATTTAAAATTGATGAGCTGTTCAGTGCAGTAATTTCGAAGTTATTAATTTCGGTTTTTCTTAAATGTATGAACATGCTTTGATATCATATTTATTTATTTTTTAATTGCGAATTTACAAGTTACAAGCCATCCTTCAGGAATAGGATATTTAGATTCTTCAGCAACATAAATATTGTGAAACAAACTAATTTCCAGCCATGCTATTTTGAATTTCTTTGGTGACAATGGTGATAGTTTTAAATTCTTCAACTGCATTTTTTTTTTTTTGGGGGGGGGGCTTTTTGGTGATTATGATAGATTTAAGCTTTCATGTACCTTGGGCCTTGCTGACTTTGCCACTTTTGGACTTTAAGCTCTAAATTGCTGTGTTTCAACTATATAGTTAGTGTCCCTCTATAGGCCTGGACAGACCTTTGGGGCACGGGAGGTCAGGCTCCCAGCGTTTCGTGACCAACGGGACGAAGTTGAGGTCGGGTGGTCAGCTTCAACTATGTAGCCCATTACTAAATTATCATACACACAGTAAAAAGTTAAAAACCAAATTAAAATGATAGTGCTGTAAGTGTAGTACGATGAATTATAAATTCTGAAGATTTATCACCAATAAGTTGACAACATTTATTTCACCCATGCCACTCTCCCATTAGCTTATTCATTGTATTATTATTATTAGAATCAAAAGTTGATACATTGATACTATCTTAATGTTATTTCCATTTTTCTTCAAAAATTTGGCATACCTTAGGTCATGGTCTATTTGGCTTAAAAAGAATTTATCTTGAAATGGTATCAGCCACCGCATTTGGCTAAAAATAAAACTTATTTACAAAAAGCTCCCTGCCAGCTGCGTTCAAATTGCGGATTGGACATCCCCTCCGATGTCCAATCCGCAGTTTGGAAACAGCTAGCAGGGAGTTTTTATTGTAAATATGTTTTATTTTTAGCCAAATGTAGTGGCTGATACAATTTCATCTTAAACTATTTCATGCACGTTAAACTATTATACTAAGAAATTTATCTGCCATCTAATTTTATCTTTAATCACAATTTACATATTATTTTGTAGATGGTCAAAGTTTTAGCATAGCAAAGATCTTGATATTACAAAGAAAGAGGAATAAATGAGAATTTAATAATGTTTGGCTTCAGCTAAACTCATTATTGTCATTAAGATTGTGGAACTCCGAAATCCTATGATTAAATACTATTTCTCATTTTTTGATGGTGAGAACAGCTTTAATATTTTTATGTTTCATTAAGGGATTGAAAATTAACATTTTTCTTATTCTTTTTTCTTTTGCTCGCATTTACTATTTTCTATTACTTACATCAGTTTGCTAATGAACAAATGCATCTTTCAAATCGATTATTGGCTAGATTAACTAATTGAACAAAAACTTAAAAAACAAACTCAAATAGTTAATAAACAGAAACTTAACTGCTGAATATTTAATTTTATTCTTCCAAAATTGATAATATTGCATCTGAAAGAAAAAAATATATTTCACAGGCTGTAAAATTTTAAGTTTTTTTTTTTTTTTTTTTCTTTTCCCTCAAAATGGATTGGATTTTACATAAAACTTCAAGTATATAAATTTTCCATACTTAAAGAAAAGAAAATGAGTAGCTAATATGCGCTAGCAATGTGTAATAATATTATTTTCAGTTTGTCTTATGTAATGAAATGTAACTTGATTTAATTCTAGACCAAAGAAAAAATCTCAGTCCTTTTACAATATTAAAACATGCAATGGGATCAGGTGTTTTTTTTATTATTTCTTTGAAGACACTGCTAACGAAATGAATCAATACTTTAGTTCATTGTTTCTCGGTGTGTCATGCAAGCTCTAATAAAAAATAATAATAAATAAAAATTGTGTATAAAATACTTTTTTACCATTAATTTTCTTTCTATAAATAAGTAAAATCTCAAATATCTTTATAAAGCAGATGGGGAGGGGAGGGGGCACTAAATTGGACATTTACAAACCGTGCTCAGCAGCTCATAAAAATTAAGAAACATTTCTTTTGTTTATTGGATCTTGTTTCAAGTTAATCTGTTTCGATGCTAAAGACTTTGTACGTAAATATGAGGAATTTTGTATTTTTACAACAACACTAACTTTCCATCAAAGTAGTAAACCATTCAGTGAAATTAAACTCAATTAGAAGAGCAGTTGGTGTGAACTTGAATCAGAAGTTTTAATCTTAATATAAAAGAGAAAATTCTGGCATCTGTCTATACTTATAAATGATAGATACTTTCAGAAGGGGTTCAGTTGATGAATAAGAATAAGAAACCAACAAGGCACCAAAGGAAAACAAAAGATTTCGCATCTGAGTTATCATCGGTGGGAGTCTGAGACGGCCTTTTCGTCCTCTTTAATGACTCGTCAGCCAGACAAACCCCTCGATGAAAGCTCAGATCACAAAACCAGGTTAAATTCCATTCACATACCTATCAGTTGATATTGTTACTGAATTACCTGAAGCGAAGAAACAGTTAGACTAAACTACTAATCAACCTTGGTAAATTATTCGTAAATAGTCAAAAACACATTAATCCTAAATATTGCTTACGGCAATTTATAATTACTATGTATTTCTTTTTTAGAAACTCTGCTCTGCACCTATGAGATCACAAATATAGTTATAAATTTTGAAATTTGGATTAAAGCAAATTTTTTTCCACATTTATTTATTATTATTATAGATTAGAGTAATAGGTCCAGGAATCCCTAATCAAAAACATGTATAATGATTTCTTTCATTAAACACATCAATCCTAAAAAGTATCGGAAATAAAATCAGATCAGATATCAAGGAACTATCCTCTTCCTTGATAAGTATTGTTTTGATAACTATTTTTAATTTCTTAGTTCCTCTAAAACAATTTCTTATCTATTACTTATGTATGAAGTTTTCTTTTCTTTTTCTCCTGAATTGAGTTCAGGAATTTTTGCAGCAGCTTTTTCTTTTCATTTGTCGATGAAGTTGGAGGGACTGTTCAATTTCCAGATCTTCTTTCTCTTGTAAACGGCTGTAAATATTAAAAATTAAAATTATCTCAGAAATTACTATACAAAAAATGATTAACAGAAATTACAAAAATAAGCATTTTTCTCGTACATTTGATTGATCTACGAAAACTATGCAACAAGCAGAAATGAACTATTGAAATATTTTTAATAATACAAGTAGTTTGTCACAAAAACATCTGAATTAATTTATTTCCATAAGAATGACTGAAATTGGAATTGTATTAGTTTCATTATTGAAAGAACAATTAAAAAGTTGTTCAACCTTAAATGCCAATAACATTTGGATTATATTTTACTCAAATTTTATTCAAAAGACCATTTAAGAATAACATTGATAATTTGTTACTCTTAACAAAACACTGATAAATAACTTTGGTTGTTGAAACCAGAACTCACTTCATTCTTATGTATTTACAGTGATTTTCATCTCATTAGTGTAAATATTCAAGAACTTTGTATTTTGATTATCTAAGTTTTAAAGGAAGTGGAGAGCTGAGGCTGGGGAAGCAATCTATGTGCATTTAGAGACTATGGTAAGTTCTGTAGATTCATGTAGAAGAGTAAACTCTTGAAAAATATTCATCCAAATTATTGTTCAACAACTGAACTCAATGAAAAAGTGTGCATTAATGAAAAGGCTGTCTTTTTACATTCTACTTCGTTCATGAATAATGCATTATTATCTCATGATTTAATGATTCTTGAGTAACAAGTGATTTTCCTATTAAATAATTTACCCTTTGCTACCCTTTATTTAACAGAATCTTTACCATGCAAGAGCCAGCATTGAATCATCAATTCCAATACCATCTTTGCAGCTTGTTTCAAAGAATAAGCCTCCAGATTCCTGCAAAAAAAAATATAGGTAAATTAAACTATATATCGTCACATGTAATTAAATACCATCAAATTTCTTTACCAGTATTTTTGAAGTGAATGGAAAAAAAAAAAAAAGGTTGAAGTAGCAAAGCAGGAGAAAGATTGGATAGATGTATCCATATTTTACAAGAGTAAAAGAATTTTCACTAATTATTTATGAGAAGCAGTCAAATGAAACTTGGCCTGCATCGATAAAGTTATGTGCACATGATACTGGACATTAAAGTCACCATAAGCATTAAACCATTGTTTCCACTGTGTGGCCAAATGATGAATTCAGGTTTCATTAAATTATCTTGACTGCTCATAATCATCGTTGCAGTTATTCGCAACTTTTTAACGAGTTCTTAAAATGGTCAAGGACATAATCTGAAAAATTTTGGCTGTAAATTGAATGTTGAAACATGTTCAACCAAGTTGCTATAAGGTCTGCTTTGAAACTTATGTAGTATGTAATATTACATTATTCACGAGAGGATTAATCGTCCATCAGCAGATGTGGATGATTGTTTTTGATCAAATTTTACCAGAGTTATACAGTATCTGTTCGCAGCAGTTGCTTGATCATGCTTTCAGATGTTCATGAGGTGTCCACAGCTGTTAGGGAAAAAGGTTCATGTTCCTTTGCCTGTTCCTATTTGAAACAACTTGTTTGGAGATGTGTTGCTTCCTACACGTACTGGAGTACTATGCTATTGAGAAAGTAATTTCTTTGCCTTGAATATCATTCCACACTTATTAAACAAGCATTCATTTATTTCTATAGCACCTCCAAATAGTGAGTGCTGTTTAGGATTCTTTTGACTGCCCTTTTTCAATTGAAAATAGAGATACCAAAAGTGAATGCTAATATTTATACAGTTATTAAGAAAAAAGAAATAGTAGACTTTCATTTTAAAACTGAAAGTATTGAATTTGTGTGTAAATAAGCTTTAAATTTCTGTATTATTACAAATGCATTTTTTTTTTAATCTCACCCATATTTATGCTGAAACCTTAATCTTTAATTTCTGAAAAAATGGTAAGACTAAAGCAAAAATAAAATAAAAAGTAAACATTTAGCTATACCTCTGAGAGACGTAATCCTTCAACCGTTTCTATAACTGTAAGATCTGTGGTGTGGCGAAGATCTGTTTTGTTACCAATCAAAAGAATAACAGCTGCTGGGTCAGAAAATTCCTATAATTTAGAAAAGAATACAGACAGTAAAATATTTCAGTAAGTATTTCAGTAAAATATTAATTACAACTAAAGTCTCAGAGAGACGTGTACAAGAGATTACTAGAATAACTTCATAAATATCACTTGCATATTTTTCAATTTGCAATAGAAAATGTTCTTGTAAAGACAGTGAGGGTTACATATATGTACGGTTACATTGTATTATTAAATAATTTCTTAGTTATTTAGTAAATAATAAATAATTTAACCTAAATTTTTATTGTTAATCATTCTCATAATAAAAAATTAAAAAAAAAAAAATATAAATAAAAAAGATTAAGAAAGAAACCAAAGACTACACATAAATAAACAAAACATACCTTTGAGTTTGTCAAACTCAAACACGTGTTTTGTTTATTTATGTGTAGTTTTTGGTTTCCTTTCTTAATAATTTTTTCTGCACATTAAATTTAGTCCTTGTAAAAAATAACATTGTTTAAAAAACAATAATAAAACAGAATCTTTTTAATAGTTGAGCCTACTGTATTTTAAGTTTTGACTAGTTGTATTCTGGCCACACAGTTGATATTGTCACTAAGACATTGGCTTCTGAGTATCGGGGATCAGTTCTCATGTGGGTTTTGTGGTGGTGGATGATCCACACTGGGCAAGTTGTCTCGGGGTTCTCCTGTTTCCCCTGCACTACTTCCATGATTCTTTCTCCTTTATTCGGTACTTCTTTCCATGGATATAATGCAATAGACTTAAGGCATGGTGTTTAACTTCTCTGACACCCATATTCACCACAATCTAATCTAATCTCCTCAAGGCAAAGCTTCTCAACTGGTGTTACATGAAGATCCTCACAGTGTGTACAAGACAATTCTAAAAATGCATCTGCAATCTTCACACTTAGCCAAATACTTCAGTTTTTACTACAGTTTTCTTTGTAATATAGATTGAATTCTATGGATCAAAGATCTGGGAACCACAAATTTAAATTATATTTTGTTTCATTTTAATAATGATAGTTAATAAAGTACTAATACCTTCTCAAATTATCTTAAAACATATTTTATGGGTATTTTTAATTGTGTAAAATAAACTGCTAAATTCATTTGCAAATCAAAAGTGTCTTTATCAAAGGATTCTATTATATGTAATAAAAGCAATAAAAAAGTTTGGTATGCCATGGGATTTTTTTGCAAATATAAGAGTGTACTATGAAGCAAAATAAGATAAGAAACACTGTCTTAAGGGATATAAATAAACTTTGCCTTTCAGAGATAGACACTTGTCCTCGAAATAAAGAATAATAGTATTTCCTTCTTACTTATTTTGTATTTCTATAACATTTGTAAGGAGGAAATAGTAAATTAATTTTGAATACTGAGATCATGAAGTAACATGCTTATCATATTTCTCAATCCATTCAAAATGGTTCTGTTCTTAAGAAGTTTTAAAATGTTTTAAATGATGGAATTGTCAGGGAAAGCAATATGAAAAAAAATCCATATCATATATGCAGATTATGTTATAACAATAAATATAATGTAAAAATAAATTGGTAAATAATTAAAGCTTTTTTTTTTTATTTCGAAATATCTTTACAAATATAAGCTAATGTAAAAATAGGTTCAGTACCTTAACACAAGTGATCCAACTGCGGACATTTTTGAAAGAATGCTCACATGTAACATCATACATTATAATTATCCCATCAGCTTTTCTCATATATTGATTAGTAATGCTCCTAAATCTGTAATTTAAAAGAAAGAAAGGTATTTTAAATTACTTTAAAAAATTTAGTTTATATATGTTTGACTTACAACCTTTATGTAGGGCTTCATTCTTAAACTAGCCTTCAAATAATTTAATTCAACTTGTCAGCGTCTTCCAAAGTCCAGATTACAAGAATATTCCTGAGTATCCCCAAAATCTCTTTTGGGAAATCTCTTTTGTTTTATATAGAAAAATTAAAAAGCATTACAGACTTATGAAATAATTATAAAAATTAGTAACACAATGTTTACATTTGTTTACTACTAAGTTTACAGTTAATAGTTTGATTTGTCTGATGAAAATTTGATTGAAATCCACTCTACTTTAAAAAAGTAAAGAAAGAAAGAAAGCTTATAAAAAAATCTCATCACCAGGAATGAAAAAGTTTGCTGTTTTGTAGCACTATTTAAACATATATGGAAACAACATTTCTTCATCTAAAAACCAGATTTAAATAAAAATCTTCGAGTTTTTAAAAAAATTAAAAAAATTGACAGTAGTTTAAATTTTGTAAAACTGCCCCGTCAATAAAAAGAAGATAACATTGTTTATGGTATCTTAGGTTAACATTGATTTAAAAAATTTCGTACATCTTTTTAAGTAGAGATAATCTTAAGTTAACTTAATAAAACTGTAATTTTATGTTGTTCGTACAATTAATTAACTTCATTACATTTATCTTGAATTTTAGCTTTAAGAAAAATAACAAAAGCAGAACATGAAAGTTCTCTAAATGAAATTATGGTTGTTTCAGAATGCTGAGTGCAGGCAAAAATAAATGCAAATATTAGGAAACAACAACAAAAAATTGTATTCAAAATCTCTAAAAGTAAAAATAAAATACTATTAGAAGACAAAGAGGTCACTTCAAATTTTACTTTTTTCTAAGTTTTTGTTCTATTCACTTTCTTTTTCACACAATACAAATGCTTATTTCCATTAGTTTTCTTCTTTCTACACTAACACTCCTTATTCCTCTACAACTTCAGTCCATTCATCTCTATCTTATGCTGTTCTTCTCCATCGTAACACACTCATTTTTCTTAGATCTTTTTCTACTTCATCCATCTTATCTGGATCATGATCATTCTTTCCTTCTATCGAACAATACATCACTTTCATTTTTTCTCTTTGATTCTTCATTTTTCTGTATTTTTCTTTTTTGATCTCTATTAGTTTGTCCAGATTTTTGTACTGCTGCTGTAATTCTTGATTGCTCTAACTCTAAACTTCTCCATCTATCACTGATCCATAAATATTTTTCTAAGTATTTTTCTTTCCTGCATTTTAAAGAGGATTTTCATTTTTTCTGTCAAAACCATGATCTATACTAGGGGTGCACAACCTTAGGAAATCTGAGGGCCAATATTTTTATAAAAGTTCTGATGGAGGGCCACAACATCCCATCCTCCAACCCTTACTATATCTTACTTATTAATGATTTGATAATGTTATTTATAATAGTAATTACTAATAATAAAACATGTAATTTACATAAACGTCTTACTAATTAATGGTTTGACATTGCCATTTATAATAATAATTAATAATCCCATGTATGAAAGTAATTTACATAAACTTCAAATTATCAAATAATGCACTAGTTGTGTTTCATACCAACATTCCAATAGTAAAGTCTGAGACAGTTGCTATTCAAGTTATGACATTTTTCAGTGTATCTGTTGGCAGTAATGTGAAGGCTCAAATTTAATTTTAAGTTTGACACTACCAGGCTGCAGAAAATATATCAGGGTTGAGGGTTGTGTACCCTTGATCTATATAATAGGACTGGTTTAAGTATTGTTCTGTAAACCACTATTTTTAGCTTCCTTGAAGTAGTTTAAGGAACTACTTAAATACTACTGCAAGACATGATAACTTCTATTGCAGCTATTTTTATTTTTTGTTATAATAGCATTGTTGTTTTAATATCCATTCTCTTCCTCCTCTTACCATTTGACAAAATTTTTCTATCAAATGACGACATCTATTGGCAGCTGTCATATGCAATGAGCTGTATTTAACCTTTTCTTTTTTAAAGGATGATAAGTTGTAAATCTGTAACTTTTTGTAAAAAGAGTAATGGGATCATTGTCGTACCAAAGGGGAAAGAGTTGGTAGGGATTAGAACAATGAACTTTCCAGCCAAAAAAAAAAAAAAGGCTGGAAAGTTCATCGTTCTATCCAAACCCCTCCCCCATCACCAATCTGAGAAAGAACATTACTTTTAAGAAAACATAAAATTTTTGAAATGCACCTGAATAAATAAGGATTCTC
>JAFIDM010006943.1:28570197-28597901 GCA_023159025.1 Thereuonema tuberculata
GAGAATCCTTATTTATTCAGGTGCATTTCAAAAATTTTATGTTTTCTTAATATTTGCGATGCACGTTAAGCTTTATTTTTGACATTACTTTTATTTGGTGTTTTTTTTTTTTGGTTGAATGACAATTACAACTCCTCCCATTCCAGAATTCTGCATATGCCTATGAAAGGGACAATTTACTACAGCTAAGCTATTATCAGAAAAAACAGACATGCCTATAACCATGATTTCTTCTGAATATATGCACCACAGATAAACACCAAACAACATGAACTATTTCAGAACTGTTCCTTCTTTTGGACATTGGCGAATTCAGTGCATGCTGAATATTGAAGAAGTGGACCTATTTGAATGTACATAGCAGATGGGCCATGTCAACCTACAGAAGAAAAATGACGCAATGTAAGTAAATATTTGTTGAACTTCTTGAGGCTGAATAAGATGGCTTTCTTAAATGCACTGTGACAGGAGAATATAATTGTATTGGAAGCCAAGTGAAAATTTGATGGAGTGGCATAAAGTTTCCTTTCTGAAAAAGAAATTCAACCCCTTGACCTTCTGCAGAAACGATGATGGTGACTTTCGGACATGGATGGAAGTTTCTTGTGAACATCACACATAGATTACCATCAATTCGAAATAATCTTTGGGAACTTTTAAGAGGCTTCAAGCACATTTGTGATATTTTAAAACCACTTGGAAGTTTGCTGGCATTATACTCCAACAACAAAATATCACTGTGTATCATTCTTTACATGACTGCCACTGCCGAATTCATATGGACAATGTTGCCAGTATGAACTCTATTGCAATGGTTTGCTCCCCCTAATTACTATGATTTTGTTAAACTATAGGACAACTGTCGAGGCAAAGTTTGAAGAAGATGAATCACTTATAGCAGCAGCAAAAAAATGGCTAATTTAAAAAAAAAAATGAAAATCTGGAATTTTCCTGACTGTGAGTGAGTGTGCATCTCTTGTTTAAGATGGTAAAAAAAGTGGTCAATAGGAACTAAATAGAAAATAGTTCCTTTACCCAATGTTGCTTTTATGTTTTTTTGTGGAAAAAAAAGAATATAAGTGAAACAAAAATTTTGAAATACCCTTCATAGTTTAAAATATATTTAAATGACACATGTTGAAGAAATATTGAGTATTGCAAGTATTTGTTATTAAAATGTCAATAAAAATTAGGATAAATTCATACTTACTAAAACTACTAGTATTAAATTACAAATTAGTAGTTGTGCTTCTTTTGTTGACTCCTTCACCAGTAAGAGTTTAAAGAATGTGTATAGGTGTTTGTGTTCGACACAGAGATATGCAAAATTTATTGTCTGCCCCTTACTACCAGCCAGTGCCCTAATTTACAGTTCTTAGGGAAAGAGGGCTTTAAACTTCCCTATAACAATTCCACTATTCATCCTCATCAGTGTTGCCCTTTCAATAGATTATGTAAACAATAGTGACTTAATTTCTACCCACCACCATAACTAGCATCCCAACTAACTTTATCTTCCATGCAATAGTATGCAGAACATAACTATTGATTTGGAGTTAAAACATTGATTTTGACATGTTCTAACCCCAAATCAATATATATAATTAAAAGCCATTGGTGCACATGCAAGCAAAGTGTTGTGAGCTCAAGGATTCCCCCTTACTTGTACCTTTCTTGTCCTGCTGTGTCCCAGACCTGCATAACTACCATCTGTCCATTGGCTTCTACATGCTTAATTTGGAAATCAACTCCTGAAAATATACAAAAAAAATAATCATTATTAAAATAACAAGATAAAAACATAAAAACATTATTTTACTCTCAGAAGACATAACTGTTCACTGAATTATGAAAAATAGTATGGATAAGCTAAAAGTTTTAGAATTAAAATGATATGTTTAAAATTACAGTAGAAAATATTCCATTCTATCTAAAATATTTACTATAAATTAAACGTTGCTTCACACATTTTTTCCTCCTATGCTCAAAGTGGCATGAATGTATCATAAAATCAAATCATCTCATTCCTCATTCATTTGATAAGACTGGACTTATAAAGTAATTTAAGTAATTGCACTTAAATAACAAAAACTGTGCTTTTTGAGAAGGTTAATCAGAGAAACACCAATCAACAAACTAGTAGCAAAAGTTTGAAATTTCTGATGATTAATCTATATCAAAGAAGCATTCACTCTAGTTAAGCAATCCCATAAACAGGCCATGCAGGCCCACAGGAGCGTGGGAGGTAAGGCTCCCAGCATTTCGTGACCAACGAGACTAGATTGAGGTCGGGAGGCCAGCCCGACGCCTGCCCACCTTAACTCCCGGGAAAGAAACCCGGTACCCATTCTACAGAGGGCTGGGTAGACCAAGGACCTGTTTGGAGGAGAAAGAAGCGTGGAAAAATTCCCACCCTCCACCGAGGTTGAGAATCGAACCCGCCACCTTCAACCTGCAGCCAAGCACCCTTACCCACTCGGCTATTGGGCCCATTCACTCTAGTGGAATGCAATAAATGATAAAGAATATCTGACACGATTCTAAAATCAGAAGATGATCTTTAATGCAGTAATGATAACAAAACCAACTGTTCCTTAATTACAAATGATTCAACTTGATTTTCATGTAGTATTTAATATTTTGAGATCTGTAGGCCAGTTAATACATATGTAACGCAATTAAATTGAAAAAAAAAATGCAGCACAATAAAAAAAGTGCTTGCTTGAGGAAAATTAGTTACAAACCTGCTTTGAGCATTGGTAGTTTGATAGAGATCAGGAATATTTTGATTGTAAAAAATTATTAAGGACGTTTCAATTTGTTTTTATTGAAGCAAAGTTTGAATATTAGTTAGAAACAAAAATACAACTAAATCTTCAATACATGTTAATAATATATGTTATCAGAGGAATCTGGAACCATTAAAACTCAGTTATATCTAAATTAGATTATTAAACTTGATAAAAGAAATTCAGCAAGGTAAAAAGAAAGCAAAACTGATGTTTTGTATTTGAGTAATATATAGATGTTGGGTATATATTAAAATTTGTTTTTCTGTTTAAATGATTACAACTTAAGGGGGAAAAAAAATTGAAATTTGTTTTCTCAGGATAATGTACTTAGTAATATACACCGAAGAGCCTTTACATTATGACCACCCCCAGCCTAGATAAATGAGCGCGTCTGTAGAAAGAACAGTCACGTGTGTCAATGCTCACAGATCAGTATATCTACAACCGCAGAACCGGCTTTCTGTTAGTAGTCTGGTTTGATGTCAGAATGAGAAAAGCTGCCTATTTATCAGCTTTTGATAAAGGCCAAATTGTGATGGCATGATACCTAGGAACCAGTATCTCTGAAATGGACGGCTTCTGGGCTACTCACATTTCACTGTCATGATTATGTACCAAAAGTGGTGCAAGGATGGGCAAACGACGAACTGTCCAACTGTGTGCTGACCGCAGCTCATTGATGCCAGAGACTGTCACGCATAGTTCGTAGTGACTGTTGGGTCACAGTACAATAAATCACCTGCAGCTACAACAGTGGTGAACAGGGCAAAGTTTCACAGCACACAGTTCATCGAACCCTTTTGCATATAGGGCTGCTAGCATTAGACATGTCGGTTCCCAGTGCTAACTGCACTCAATTGATGACAGCGCATGAAATGGGCAAAAGATCATTGACACTGGACCATGAATGATTGTACAAAAGTCAACTGGTCTGACAAATCTAGATTCCTGGTGCATCATGTAGACGGCCGAGCGCTCATACCCCGATTACAGTCGGAGGCTATGGCACCTGGATGCACTGTTGGGTGGAGACAGGTTGGTGGAGGAGGTGTGATGCTGTGGGTGATGTTTAAATGGAAAGCTTTAGTGCCCATTATTCCAGTAGAACAATCCCTGACAGCTGTCGGGTATCTGAACATCGTTGCGAACTAAGTTTACCCATTCATGTCAACTGTGTTCCTTGCTGCTGATGGTCATTACCGATACGACAATGCCACACTGCCAGGATTGTCAAGGAGTGTTCAAGGAACATGATGGTGAATTTTATTGCATTCACCAAACGAAATGTACGGGAACTGAAGGACCTGCCGTTGAGATTATGGTGCCACATACCCGAAGATACCTATTGGCATTTCATCGAATCGATGCCTCACAGATGCCACTGTTTGTGGGCCAAAGGAGGTCTTACGTCATATTAGGTAGGTGGTCATAATGTAATGGCTCTTTTGTGTATAACTTAAGATTCATAAGCATTCATATTATGGAATTTATGAAAAGAAAATATAGTTTAAAATGTTTTATTTAAGCTTGAATTAATTTTTAAATATTAAGAATAATTTAATAAAAATAATTTTTATTAAAAATAAAAAAATAAAAAAGTTTTACCAATTGTAGCACTGAAATTGGGTTTGAAGTCGTTATGACAGAACCGATGGATGAAACTGCTCTTTCCCACTCCAGAATCTCCAATAAAAACTACTTTGAAAAGACGTTGAGGATCTGAAAACTTAAATCAGAATGAATTATTTTTACTTATTAGTTATTACATTTTGGAATTTATTCTAAATAAAATTTTTAACCAATTACATCTGAGTATATTTCAAATTGCATCTTTCAAACAATTAAAAATAGAACTTATATGTGATCTTATTGATGGTAAAATTAAGTGGAACAATTAATCCTTTTATTATAATTATATATGTATAAAATTTATAATTTTTACAATTAATTATAGACTATTAACCTAACTTTTGAATTATTTAACTATTAATTTTCCTTTTATATGTGTTTATTTTTTATTTGTTTTTAATATTATTGATCATTTACTTTAAAGAAATTGTTGTTTTTAATTTTTGATATATATAAACTTAATTTGTGTATAATTTTTGATTGATCAATCTTTCTATATTTATATCAATCAGCAGCTGCATTACAGGTTTTTTAATTGTAAACCTAGCAGGACTATAACACACAAAGTGAATAAATAAAAAAAAAAATCATTTATTAATCAATTTTTAATAATTATTATATTTTAGAGATAGGCAATAATTTAAAAGCTTTCAGGAAGTATTATAGATGTGTAACATAACTTTGAAAACAAAGTTTAAACTACTCAAATTAAGATATTAAGAAAACTGGATGGTTATAATTAAACTGACAGTACTAGGAGCGATCTAATACTAGGAAGATGATCTACTTGATGGATCACAATGAAAACTAGTGGATACTTTAATAAGAACAGGGGAAGAGAATTTGCGAATAAAAAAATAGCTTTTTTGAGTGCCACCAGGAATATACCAAGTTGAACAAACATAACCTTTAATTGAAATCAAGATGCTCAATAAGTGAACAAAATGTGCTGGAAATGTAATACAGCATGGTCCACAGTTCCTTGAAGCATGTCTTGGGGAATGGTTACAACATGTTGTGTTATTCTTGTCTTCAGTTCAGCAACTGATTGATCACATACCTTGGTAAACTTGGCTTTTCAAATAACTCCATAAAAATTGCATGAGTTGAGGTCAAGGGATCGTGGTGGCCAAGCATTGGAAAATGTTCGAGAAATTATCCTGTCCTCACCAGATGTGGGTATGCAACAAAACGTGAAATATGGGGTGGCATCCCATCCTACTTTAAGGTTATGGAGTCTAAGCAATTACGTTCATGCAAAGCTGAAATAATCTTATGATGGAGAAGATCTATGAAATCTATCATGAATTGATTCATAGGGCCTTGATGATCTCCTCAAAGAAAAGTGGTCCTATTATAAAGTTTGTGGTAAGCACACCACTCAGATGTGTCTAACCTTATATTTCAACACTTATACTTTTTACTGCTCCTTGTAGGGAAAAATGGACCTCATCAGTCCATAAGATTTTTGAAGATCACATGGCGTCGAAGTGCATCTTTGCCAGAAATCGTAAAGCAAAGCGGTGCGTTATTCAGAGTAATGTTGGTGCAGCTCCTGCACCCTTTGAATTTTATAAGGATACCATAAGAATTTTATGACAGTTGGCCAAGGAACTTGCAGTTGCTGGGATATATGTCTGGCACTAACTGTGGGTAGCTCTGAATGCAACTGGATTTCTGCTTTGGTAAGTGTGACATCTCCCACCTGGCCTCTATCTGGAGCTACATCCAACTCACCTGATTTTTTGAATTTCTTCAGTTGATTTACTAACAAAGATCCTTTTCTTACTTCTTTCAAATGATGATATTGGCACAATGCAGCAGCCGAATTACTGTCATTTTGATAAAAGAGTTTCACTAGCGAAGCTCAATCCTTCTTGCAGATACCCATGGTTACTTCTAGCTATTACAGGAAGACATCACAAGTGTCACAAGAAATTAGCATGCTCCAACACTTTTTTTTTTTTTTTTTGCATACCAATGCCACCTGGTAGCGCTCAAAATGAATATTTTTTTTATTATTATTCACAAATTCTCTTCCCCATGTTCTTAGTAAGGTACCTTAAAGTTGTACTCTGTCAAGCAGTTCCTTCTCTACATTACTATCAGTACTGTCAGTTTAATTATAATCATCCTGTATAATAAACAAGAGATAACTTAGATCAGTTTATAGGAGATTTGTTTGATGTTTTGAGAACAAGAGTAACTACAATTTCATAAAGTTTTTCTTATCAATAAAAATTATGGAAAGTGACTTAAGCTAAAAGTAAATATACTTCATTTCTTATAAAATTACCAAGAAGGATAACTTCTTCTTCTTCTTCTTGAATGATAATTAGCAAGAAGGAGTTTAGGAAACTCAATATAAATGAGATTATATTATTTTGTTTATCCAAATGGAAAAAAATTAGTTAATCATTAAGCAATTAAATTATTAAACTTATAAAAGTAAAAGATATTTATGATTCCAACTAAGTTATCAAATTGAATGCATTATTGTTAATAAATAAAGCATTATTTGTATTATTATTAGCATGTTAAAACATGGAAAAAAAAAGAAAACTCTTTAAAAATAGTTACGATAAAAACTCAAGCTTATTTCAGGCTATTTAAAGTCTATGTCTTTATGCCTATAAGCTTGTTTGTTTTCTAGAGTTGAGAGGATAACCATCAAGATAAATAAAATTATTGATTTGCTATTATTTCTTCCAAAGTAGTTTTGACTGTTTTTAAAGATGACTAAAATTTCACTAAAATACACAGCTTTATTGATAATTGAAAACAAAATCCATCACAGTTGTTATATTGCTGACTTTTCATCCAGTTTTCCCTTATTAATAACCAAAATTACAGTTTTCAATACTACAAAAGCAAAACAAAAAAAATAAGAATTATGCAGGATATTACTTCAAAATATGACTATGATAAGTCGTACTCTTAGGACTACCTTAACTAATTTTGCAGTTCTGCCTAGAAAAAAATAAAACAAAAGCCAACTGTGAGTTTCAAGAAATTATGAATAGCAAAAAAGCCTTCCTTTTGTGTAAAGGTGGAAAGTTTGCTGCTACTGATACTAAAAGGCAGTTTTTTGAAGAAAACAAAACATGAATTTTGCTGAGTTCATCACTCACTATCTCAGTTTACCTTATCTGCTTGTTTAGTGTGGGTTATTTATCAATGTTTCTCCTAAACTTAGGATAGGGAGACAAAAGTGAAGATATATGTGAGCTTTAAAGGTGGCACAGATTCAGTAACCTATCATGGAATCTAAGAATAGGCAACTTCAGAAGGCATTATCCTGTGAATTCATTATGCCATGTGACTACATTGCTGCAGTAGCAACTCTTTGATTCTAATCTCTCAGTGTCCTTGATCTCCTTGAAAATCCCTGGATCTTAGATATTATTATAAATCTGAGAAAATAGATGTAAGCACACACAAATGGCATTACTAATATTTAGCTAGTAGCTGAATATTTCCGCTATTAGCGGAATAACAATACATATTAATTCAATGTTGTAACATAATCCTAAATAACTGCTGCTAATATTATTGAAAAACTCCATCTTGATTAGAGCACTTCCCTAGTTGTACCTATTTTGTTTGTTAGCATTTGGTTAATTTGATATAAAAGTATTCAATTAAAATTATTGGATATTAAAAATTCCATTAGTAATTAAAAAAAAAAACTATAGTAATCAGATATTCTCTCAAAAAACAAAGCTTAACGTGCGGCGAAATAAGTAATAAAGTAAAAGAAAATCTGCACCTGAATATCCGCACCCAGGGTGAGGCTGGGTTGGGCTGATGAGTCCGTTGAAGGACGAAACGGCAGTTCCCAACTCCTCCCCATAATCTAAAATCAGAAAGGCAATTTCTTCTTTTTTTTTTCTCTCTCTCTTATTCAGGTGCGGATTTTCTTTCACTTTATTACATATTATCTCAAATTCTATAAGTCCATGAAGGAATAAGAGTAAAATATCTTACCTTTTTAACAGTAGTATTAATTTTAGAACTGTTCTCATCTGATAATGCGTAATTTCTTTTCTTTTTCAACACACTAGAAAGCAAAATACAGAATAGAAATTGAAAGATCTCTTTATGGTTAAATGTTATTTTGTTTTATATATAAAAGTTTTGATATAAAATGTAGATATAAAACTTTCACTAGATAGTCTGAATTTTTGAAAGTTATCAAAGAAGGAGCACATTTCAAAAAAAGAGAAGCTACTGATATACAATGAATATTTTGTCCTTGTGTTTGCCTACTTTCTTAGACAAACCAGAGCAGTTACTGGGTATGTGATGAGTCTCTTTATTCTGTAAAGAGTAAAGTAAGGAGCAAAAAACCAGTTACTCTCTCTGTTTTTCTCAATAACTTTTAACCTGGTGATAGATCTTCTTGAAGCTAAAATGCATATTTACAGATAAGAGATATGTAATTTAATTCTGTCTTTGTAAGGCCTTGAGAAATTCACATACAAAGGTGTCAAAACTTCTCATAGATAAGCATCAGAAAGTTGATTTGTGCCTTTTTCTAACAATGTCTATTAATCTCCTTAGTTGCGCATACTTTGTAATGAATAAAATTATTTGCATTTGGCAACTGAAAGAATACAATTTTTTTTTTTTATTTTTTTACAGAAAACAAACAATTTCAACTGTTGGTATTAACAGTAAGTAAGTATAGATATTATAATTTTAAAAAAAGTTAATGAAGGCTTTTTGTTTGTATTATTGTCAAAACACTTAATGTAAAGATAAAAAATAAAAAAGGATGTTAATATTGTTTTTCTTTGAAATTCCTCCTTTTATCATTAAATTTTAATTATTCTAGAACGAATGAAGTTTTATGTAGAACATAAAGAGATTATTGCAGTTATTTTTAAATGAATTTTTTTAGGAAAAGTTTTAATAGATTAGATTTAATTTCTTTCTTTCGCTGTCTGTCTCTTTTATTGCTTTACATTATTAATTTTGATCCATACTAACTTTGGTGAAGACTTTTGTATATTCCAGATTTCTTCTTCCTCCTCTTCAATTGTGGCATTTCCTGTTTTGCCATAGAGAAATTCCTCCATCAGAGGATTTACTTCTCTTGCTTTTCCCATTAAAGGTTCTGGTTGTGCAAAAGATCTATATGAGCCATCACTAATACTAGAACTTTCTTTACATTTATTGCCCCAAGAAAACCTGTAAAAAAAAACAAAAAAACATAGCAGATTGATTTACCCTTATTTTTGCATATTGTTTAACATTTTGGGAAAGAACTGCATTTTAATGCATCTAAGTTGTTATCACTAACATTGTTAACTGAAGATTTTGTGATGTCTGAATCAAATGTGAGAATTAGAAACTTATAACAAAGGTGAGTGATGACAAAAGCCCATAACCATTTAAATTGGTTTTGTCTCCTCTAAAGTTCTCAGGTTTAGTTATCCTGTTAGTATCACTTTATTACTTTGGCCTTATCTTGCGTCTGTTCTATAAGTTGAATCTTGGGGAACTATTTTTGTTCAGTAATGTCCAAAAGCATTTGTATCATTGTTGATGCTTTCAATTCAATTATATGATCAACTCTTAGAAGTTGGAGTTGACAGCATCATCACTCTATTCTCCAGCAAATGAGGAATAATCTGCCTTATAGTCAGTGGCGTATATAGAATATATTTTCGGGGGGGGGGGGGAAGATTAATGTAAGGTTAAGTTAAGTAATTTTAAGTGGACACCCCATGGAAACCTATCCGTCCAAAAAAAAAAAAAAAAAAGTTGGGGAGGACATACCTTCATTATTTAGGGGGGGGCCCGGGGGGGCCCGGCCCCCCCCTTATATACGCCCCTGCTTATAGTTTATTAAGAAAGGTTTCTTTAGTTTTTTTTTTTGTTTTTTTTTTTTGTGTATGTGTGTGTGTATGTTGTTGTTTGTTTTTTTAATCAAGTTAGAGTTAGATCTCTGTAATGCCAGTAAGTCATGTGCAGACATTACATTTTTCTTCTGTTCTGGGAAGTTCTGTCATAACTTTCAGATTTCCCACTTTTAAAGATGAAGTTTAGTTTCCACCAAACATAAAATAAAAAGGTTACGGGATGGTAGAATTCTTCACATTAGGAATTTCCTCTGTAAACTTTCAAATTGAAGAGCTTCTCATGGAGCACTATCAATGTGTAGCTTATCAAACCCACTGTTTATGGAAGATAAGATAAGCATTTTCACATAGGATTCTTTCATAAATAATAGAATGGAAATGAATTTCTGATCATGATTACATTAATATCCTGGTGCGATGCTAGTGAGAGCATCACAGCATCTTGAGATTTGTTGCATGAGGAAGACATTTAACTATCTGAAAAGCATAAAACTAGAACACAAACAAACTTTGAAGAATAAAATGGCATGTGGATAGCACGTAATGCTCAGTAAGCAACCAGCTAACAGAGGAAACAAATCATTGAAAGATATTCAATTAATACTGAGATAAGTTAAACAGTAAATAACAGCAACTATTTTCAAAAGGCAGATAAGCTAAGAAATATATCTTAATCTAGTTGGAACTCAATTTTTTCTTCATCTTTAAGAAACAATGCTTATGTGTTTAAAAAAATTAGCTTTGCCTTAAAATATTTATTTCTATAACATTTCTAATTCATATTTCAATGGCAAGCAGTGCACTGATGCCAGATCAAGTAATAGTAACAAATCCACCTTACCTAGTATTGGGCGTGGATTGTTGATGTTCACTTGAAATATCTTCAAATTCTGACTCTAATTCAGGTTCATCTTCTCCAGACATCACAGAAGGAGCATTAGGAGAAATACTAAAAGAGATCAATTTATTATAAAAATTTTAGAAAAGTTTAAGCTTATGCTATTAATAGAAGCTGCTATCACTTGTTTACTTTACTTATGTTATTTATTTTTATATTTTCATTTAATATTTATTAAGTATATGAATAATAAAAAAGTCTCTCTAGGCTTTTTGCTTTTGGATTAAACCAATAAACAGTAAATGATGTAAATGTTTTGATGTATTTTTAAGCAGATTATCTAAAAATAAATAAAGAAAGAAACTGAATTAACAAAAGCAAATGTTTTGATCATTGTATAGGTATTATTTTATTTTTTTTTAAGCCATTAATATTTTATTTTTGGATTTGATTAGAGAAATATAAAAGTATTTTTTTAAATAAGCTTAATTATTTATTATGTGTACATTACAGTATCAGATATTCGTTAAGCTTATCAGACATCTTTCAAAAATGATAACAAGACTATAATCTATTCTAATGACATTTTCTTTGTTCAATCCTATACAATTTTGGGTCTTCATCAGGTTTAATCAAGAATAGATTTTATTCAAATCCAAACCTCTATATTAAATGTTGGCGTTAATAACAGTACAGAATATGAAGAATATATAACAGATAAGACAGCAAGTTGATTATGATGTATCATGAGAATAAAAAAAAAATGGTACACAACAAAAACATATTTTCATGATACATCATCGTCAACTTGCTGTTTTTTCTGTTATATATTGTTCATATTCTGTATTGTTATTAACGCCAACATTTAATATGAAGGTTTGGATTTGAATAAAATCTATTCTCGATTAACCTGAAGAAGATCCAAAATTGTATTGGATTGAAATATTGTATAAGAAAAGAAAATGTTATTGTAGAATAGATTTGTTAAGCTATTGAATTTTTAATTTGTAACTGTTATTATCATGTATATGCCTCAATTTGAAATTTCATCGTTAGAAATTATTTTAAATTGTTAATACATTTCTTGTATGGAAGGAGAAGTTATGAAGAAATATCTTTTAATAATTTAATACATATTCTACTAAGCAAATAATTGTAACATATTCTATTAGTTTATATATTTTATAAAAAAATGTGAAAATAAAGTTCTGTCTTTACTTGTTAGTTTTCTTTAATAAATTGAGCAGTTGAAGATCATTTACTTACGTATTTCAATCTTAATTACTAGCAAAAATAAAGGGGAGGCAATTTTATATTGACTAAAATTATCTTTAATTTTCATTTAATTGTTATTTTTAATCTTAATCTTACGTGGAATCAATATAATCAGATAAAACACTTCCACGTTTGATGAGTCGACTGGATGTGCTTCTGCTGCTGGCTTTTCCAGAATCTGGAGAACTGAGACCAATATCTGACAAGCGATCTCCTTCATCAGGTAGCATCTAAAATTTATAAAATACAGTTTGCATTGAACTGAAGTTTATAAAGTGAAATCATCATACGTACTGAGTTTGTTTGTTTTTTAAATAATATTAATGTTTTTAATACACTTTACAAGTTGTAAGAATTAATACTATTTAAAGAAGAATGCTTTGACTAATTCTGTCTATTTTCAATTCTAAGAGACAAACAGAACAGATAAAGTCTAGAATTCAGATGAAAATATCTTGAGATAATTAAATATATAAGATTTTAATAAATGCACTTACTTACATAGCGTTGATATTTTTGATACATGCTTTTGTTTAATCATATCCCGCAGTTTGTTAAATGTTTTCCTATTCTTATTTGATAATTGTTTTTTCTGTAATCAGGAATTTTCACTGATACTGTGTGCAGATATTATGAAAATTTTCGGATTTAATTTTTCCAGTTTTCTGTTCTATTCCATTAAAGCTTTCACCTCATCCTTTTTAACTTATTTTTTTTACCATTTTAATGCCCAAGTGCACCAAACTTCAATTAACTTTGACGGCTGCATTGTGGATGTAGATAAAATTAGTAGGGGGGGGGGGGGCTGCTGCAGAAAATTTTAGACTTTGTTTTAAAATTGTGTGAAAGGAAATAAACATGTATAAAAAGAAATTTATCAAGTTTATAAATAAATTTTCTTTTTATACATGTTTGTTTTCTTTAACACAATTTTAAAGCAAAGGCTAAAATTTTTCTGCAGCAGCACCCCACACTAATTTTAGCTACGTCCACAATGCAGCCGTCAAAGTTAATTGAAGTTTGGTGCACTTGGGCATAAGAAGAACAAATATTTGTTTGTGACACTTCGAATTAGCAGATTTCCGTGACTTCTTTAAATTACCAATTTCTAACTTTTATGTAGTAAATGGACTTAAAGAAAAGAAAATAGACATAAAACACACTTACTTGATAAAGATAGAGTATTATAAAGGTATCTGACAGTTTTGGAATATTCCAAAAATGTTGGGTAATTCTCCATTAGTCCATCCATATCAAGTAAGTGCATTTTGTTTCTATTTTCTTTTCTTTATTTCATCAATGCATTTTAATCCTTCTCATTAACTTTACTTACTTGTGATCTCATGAGTTTTTCTGCTTCTTCATCTCTTTCATCCTGGAGTCTTTTGTTGATGACCCTGGTGGAAAACAGTGAAAACCCTGAAAACAGATGATCAGCAGAAGTAGCTGTACTCATCAAACACCTCATCCATTGATTCTCAAAAATAAATGGTTAAATAAATTAGCAATTTCAGCATACTTATAAAAGCATCACAAATAAATGCAATTTTAAAGAAAGAGATCAGAGAAAGTAAGTGACTTTTATTATTTGGAGCAGATCTTTACTTAGACAATAAGTCTGTTGGCTACTTATGCATTGAATATGGGATAACTTTACTCTTTAAATTCCCAGTTTATGAACAGATTACTTTATCCACATTATAATAATGAATGGAGATAATAGAATACACTAGACATTTAAAATAAAAAGTTAAAAGCATGATAAGTTTTGAGATTGTTTACGTATTGTTCACAAAGGGATATGTAAATGATCCTGAAACTAGTCCGCTTTAAGTACTTATTCCATATTTCTTCCGAATTTCTTCTCTTCTGGAACTATTATTATAAATCCACAACATACTCACATAAATAAATGCGATAGAACATAAATTACATATGTATGACAAAAAACATGAAATGGGAATTGTATACAAGATAGAATGTCTGAACTGCAGGAAATTCTATCTTGGAGAAAGTAAAAGGACATTAAAGGAACGGGTAATGGAACACGATGGCTACATAAATAATAAATCAATTACCAAATCTGAGGTGGCAGAACATTGTATTCAGCAAACTCATTGTATGAATAATGAGATTAAAATCTTATGCGTGGAAAAAGAACATAAGACAAGAAAAATCATAGAAAGCATGTATATTAGGAACACAAAAAGTAGTAATTTAAATAGAAATGATGGGATACAAGTGAATGAAAGGATAACAAGAATGGCTAAGGAAATAGTCAATAAAAATTGTGAAAGTTGTAAAAACAAAGTAAAATTAGATGTATTTAATGGTTAATGACTAATACTACTCTTAAATTATTGTGATTGTTTTAATAGCAATTGTTTTTTAACAATCGATGTAATATTATATTCACGTAGTCTTCCTTAATTATTTAAATTCTTTTTTTTTTTATTTCGTTACAATTTCATTTTAAGCTGAAGAAGAAGAGACGTGTTATATCTCTTCGAAAATTTCTTTGAATAAATGTATGTTCTATCACATTTATTTATGTGAGTATGTTGTGGATTTATAATAATAGTCCGCTTTAACTTTTTATTTTAATTGACTAATGTGTTCTATTAACTCCATTTAAGATTTCTTTATCATTACAAAATTATTTATATTTTAAACCACAGAACAAACTATTAATAACCAATTAGCAATAATAAAATGCATTATTACAGTATCAGTGATCCTCTACTTGGATTCAGTTCAACATGAAAACTATGATTCATGGATACTGGGTAATCTTTCCTTCAAATTAATGCTCAGAATGGCTGAATTAAGATGTGAACAGTATCCATATCTGATTCACAAACAGTTACCTAAAAGGATGTTAACTCTGAGGATTGCACAGACAAAGGTGATCACTTTGCTTAGCAAAACCAATTTTGTGGATCTACTAGATGCAAGCTTTAGATAGCTAGAAGTGTAATATGTTGCACTCCTTACTCATTGCATCTGTTTCTATAAATAGAATCATTTAATTCCATTCTTCTGGATTATTTAGAATAGCATACTTATTTTATTGAAGATCTGAACTCTCACCATTAGACAAACAACAATAAATAAAGATTGGTTTTAAAAGTTTCTTCTGCTTAAAGTCAAACATATGGACAGGGAATTTGTGAAAAGTACTTTGTGTTAACTGAATTATAATAGATAGTATTGATAGTCTAGATGGAAGACTAAGTTATTTAGTTATGCAGAGTAAGTGCATTATATTTTTAATCTGTTTTATTATAAGATCTAACACTGCTTAATATTGGCATGCAGAAAGGGAGGTGTTGTTCATAATTCCCATCCTTCTGATAGAATGGTGAGGATCTCCATTTCAAAAATAAAATAATTTGTGATAGCTTATAATAATAAAGATTAGTTAATCAACTGTACATTTTTTATTTTAGAATGGTTAACTCTCATTATTTGGATCTTTAGGCAAACATTTTACATGTCAATAATTATATTAAAATTGAAAGAACAATGAACACACAATTAAAATAATAAATTGTTTATAAATAAAAAAGACATACAATAATTGGAAATATCGATCCGGTTTTAAGCCATTATCACATAGTTTAGCCATGTATAGGCTAAGATAAGCCATATGATAATGGTTTGAAACCAGTTCCATGTTTCCAATTATTGTATGCATATGTCTTTTTTGGTTATTATTTTAATTGTGTGTTTGTTGTTCTTTGAGTTTTAATATTTGTATCTTTATAGCTTTATTTTTCTTTGTTTCTTACCTGAGTAAGTCAAGCTGCTTTACTAATCCTTCTCTTTCTAAAGCAATACTCTCAGAAACTTGCAGAGCAGCCCTGTAAGAACAATATCAATAGTTAATAATCTTGTGTAAAAGTTAGCAAGAAAGTTCCATGAATAATTGATTAATAATTCTTATAAATTAACAGTAAGAATAATAGATTACTATACTTTATAATTAAAAATAATTATTTGAAATTAAAGTTGAACTCATTAAATTATAAAATACATTAGTATCAATAAAAGTATTTGACTAAATAAATTCATTATATTTAAAAAAAAAAAAAAGTACTTTGCTCTCTTTCGTTTTTCTTCTAGACTCTGTTTCCGAATTGCTTGTAAACCTTTTTGAATATCTTGTGAAGTCTGTTGAGTAAGTTGTAATTGTTGCTCTAACATTTCATTTTCCTGAAAGTTAAAAATATATTTATTTGAATATTTAAAAAAAAAAATATTTAAATAATAAAAATTAATAAAATATTATTCATTTTTTAAAAAAATATAATGTCGATTATATTTTGAAATGTCACATAATTTATTTTAAATAAATCAAAATAGAACTATGTAATGTGGATCAAACATTTTATTGTTAACTTTATGACTGTAGGATGCCTTCATTTAATTTGGAGCATAAAATCCAGAAGGAAAAATGAATTTGTAATCAGCTCGTTGCATATTTGTAAAAGAATGCCTATGAACTGATGCTTGACATTTAGATGAAAATTGAGTATTCTTGATCAGTGGATCTCTGTCTTCAGGTGAAGGTTAAGGTAGATTTAGATGAATGATCAAATATGTTTAGTTTGATGCCCAAAATGATTTTCTTTTACGATTTCCTGTAAGATTAATGAGAATCCTATCTTTCTGCAGACTCTGACTCCTTGCTGGTTAAAGGTAGTTATACTCATAAGCCTTTGAAAGGAATAGGGCAGAGCCAGCACTAGGAGGGTGCGGGGCCCTTGACAATCCTATTTTAGCAACCAAAATAAAAAACAACAATCCTATTTTATCCTTTTTCTTCTAACCAGGTGTGGGGCCTGAGCGACCGCCCCGTTCACCACCCCCTAACGCCGGCTCTGAATAGGGAGAGGTAATTATTGATGTTTAGAAAAAAAAAAAGTATTTTATTCAGCTTCCTTTATACTTTCTATTTTTAACAGAAAAATCTTTGTTGTAAATTCAGACATGATGATGATGGCAAAAAAATCATAAGAAATAATAACATTACCCTATTTTCACAATTCTGCAGTGAATCGCTGAAACAAAACTTATGTTTTAGAATACTTATTGATGTTACTACTATTCTTATTAAAATTAACATTTTATTTCAAGGTTATCTATCATCTGTTGGAGCTGAAATAATTTTCTGGATCAACTACAGCTGCTTCAGTTGTGTTTACAGGCCAAGATATAAGTAAAAAATTATGGAGTAAAGTGAAGGAAAAATGATTTCCTGGAACAAAACAGATTACTAGTTTACGATGGTATAACTTGAAATTTGAAGGGTTTCGGTGGTTGTCAATGGAGTGCATATATTAAATACCTGATACTTAAAGCAAATGAAAAATTACAATTACTTGAACAGACAACCACTAACACTTATTAACGAAGTTGAAGATATTACCCCTTCCTGTGTCCCTCCATCTCTGAGGATTCCCTTCAAATAAACTGCCAAATTAGGCCTACATCAAAGCCTCCTTTGGGAAAACAATATGTACTTCCAAATCCTGGAATTCTTTCTGTTAATTTTAATTGAACTCTAAAAACAACTATTTCAAACTTATTATCTCATTTTAACTATTGCGCATTGACTCAGATCCAAAATTGATAAACAGAATATCCTAAACATATCCTAAACATGATCCACAAATAAAACATTTAGAAAACATTAATGATTAAAAAAAAAACAAAAAAAACACAGAATTAATTTCTTTGTAAATCTGCATAGAAGGAAATAGTAAAACATTTAATTTTAGACATTAATAATCAGTAGAAGACAAAAATTCATGTTGAGTGCTCCTGTCATTTGAAACAAATGTATCATATGATTATAATTAAACTGATAGTAATCAGAGTGGTGTAAAGAAGGATCTACTCGACTGATTACAATGAAAATGTGGGTACCTTAATAAGAAAAAGGGGAAGAGAATTTGAGAATAAAAAACGAACACTGACTTTAAGTGCCACCATGTGGTGTTGGTGCACAAAAAAAAGAAACTCAAAAAATACTAAGGTGAACAAGCAAAACCTTTAATTGAAATCAAGATACTCAGTACGTGAACCATTTCTATGCTGGAAATATGATATTGCATGGTCCAGAGTTGCTTGAAGCATGTGTCGGGGAATGGCTGCAACATGTTGTGTTATTCTTGCCTTCAGTTCAGCAAGTGATTCAACATTATCTTTGTAAACTTGGTTTTTCAAATAACCCCATAATCAAAAATCACATGAATTGAGATCAGGGGATCTTGGTGGGAAAAAAACGTTTGAGAATATAGCAAAAATGCTCTCAAAATATAGCAGCAAATCTTGCACCAGAGAAGATCTGTGTAGCGTGATCCATTCACCGATCAATGCAAAGTGCCTTGAGGCTTGGTCTCCTTAAGAAAAATTGTCTGATTATGAAGTTTGTTGTAAACCGTTGCCAGACAGTTACATAGTCGGTGTGTAGAGCAAGGACTCAGACGTGTCAGACCCCATACTAGATTGTTGTGCTTATTCACTGCTCCTTGGATCAACTTGCATCCTCATTAGAAATCACAAAGCAAAATCGGTGCATTGTTCAAGGTCAAGTGGTTGCAGATCCTGCATCCTCTGAATGTTATAAGGATGCCATTTCAGGATGGACCGTAGAATTTTATAGACAGTTGACCACAGAACTTGAGTTTCCAGTATGTGTGTCTGGCTCTAGCTATGGCTAACTAACTTTCCACATTGTTTTCTGCAATATGCTGCCAGCCTTAATCCAGAGCTACTCGCCAATCCAGAGCATCCAACTCACCTATTTCTTCGAATTTCTTCATCATATTTTTCAGTTCATTTAGCCACAAAGGTCCTTTCCTTATTCTTTCAGACAGTGATATTGCCATAATTCACAGGTGGCATTACTGACGTTTGTGTAAAATTGTTTCATTGGCAAAGCTGTGTGCTTCTTGCAGATATCCGTGATTACTTCTAGCTATTGCAGGAAGATATGTTGATTGGCTGCAATGTTCTAAGCAATTAGCATGCTCTAACATGTTTTTTTTTTTTTTGCGCATCAACGCCACCTGGTGGCACTCAAAATTACTATTTTTTTTTTTATTTTCAAATTCTCTTTCCCATGTTTTTATTAAGGTATCCACCAATTTTCATTATCTTTTGAGTAGATACTTCTCTACATCGTTCGGACTACCGTCAGTTTAATTATAACCATCTGGTATAACATTAAATAGTATCTGATATCATGTGTTCATTGAAAAATAAATTAGGCTACACACTGAGAAAATTCTTATTAAAATCTTGAATATAAGTTTTGGTAAAGATTTACTATTGGAAATATGCTACAAAAAATAGTGTAACTTTGATTGATGAAAACAGATAAAGTTTGACTGTTTAGATAGGGATTCAAAATAGTGATTCTTTGCTTATAAGAGGTAGTAGAATCTTCTTTAGATAACAACAAAGCAGAAGACAAATTCTTTACTGAATTTAAGTAAAAGTAAGGAACCCAAGTAACTTTGTTCTGACTTTAACTCACCTTATTTAGTCTTGTAATTTCTTGTTTTGCTGTTGAATCAGCTACATTCAGTTTTTCCAATTTCACTTCAAGCTGCAGAAAGAAAAAAAAACCCAAAACAAACGCCGTTAATTAACAACATTTAAAAATAAGTGAAGTTCTATCTGCAATTTTCTTATAGAAAAAAAAAACAAACAAACTTGACATATTTTTCTACCCTTTGTGTTGGCAATGACCCAAGTAAAAAAAAAAAAAAAAATTATGCTAAAGCATAAAATTAAGGGCAACCATTAAAATCCACGCAGACATTGAATATGTCGAGCAAAAAATTTCCAAACTTAACCTGAACTTCACCTAAGGAGCGTTGGAGGGTGATTCGCCGCGCAAAGACAGCTGACTGTCCACCAGAAAATGGGTGATGTTTGGGAATTTTTTTCCGGGACAACTACTGACCCGATCGACTTGAAATTTGGATATGCTTTAGATTAGAGTGTCTACTATACAATCTATATTTTTATTCGACTGTATCTATAAAAGTTTGAAGCATTAGTTGACTCTGTCCGCATTTTTCCGGACAGACAGAAATAAATACGTCATTCCTTCGGTGTTTGGGCCTCTGAACATGATGGTGAAGTCCGTTTGTTGATCTTAGCTTCCGGTCGGGAGTTATTAACAGTGGCGTTATTAAGGGGGACTGATTGTACTGCAGCCAGATGCCCCTCATATTTTAGGGGCCTCAAATTATGAATTAAAAAAAATGCTACAATTAAAAAGGAGGAATTCGCGTAGGTACGCATTTACGTCACATTCAAATTTATATATTTACTCGATTGCACTTATTGCAATCGAGAGTCATATTTAGTCGCTCGTATACAGTCAGAGCTTTTGATACGTGTGTCAAAATACGTCGCTTAAAAAAGGAATTTTTAGTTCTCCAATTTTATTAACACTGTGTAGTGTACCAATTACGTACATCTGACCAGAATAAAATATCTTTTAACTAGTAAACAGAAATCACTTTGATGCAAGGGCCCCGACAAAATTTTCAGGCAGTGGCCCAATGCAAGCATAATCCGCCACTGGTTGTTAGGGGAGGACAGACACGGACGGATGGATAGGACAAACGCAATAGCTCCCAAATGGGTCACTAACGAGTATCCTTTCCCCTATTTTCTGTAGGTTCATTTATTTTTTAACCAGATCTTAACGAGAGAGAAAGACTTATTTAAGAAAAAAGTCAAATCCTTTAAAAGATATAATATTGGTAGAAATAGAATAATGTCAGAACACATTTCAGGCTTTTAGTTGTGCCTTATATGATGAAATGATACACAATACTCTTAAGATTTGGATAACACCAAGATATCTTAGGAACTGTAGCTTAAGCATATTGTAACAGTTTATATGTAAATATTTTTAGATATCATTAAAATTGTATTTTTTTGTAGAAATTATTTATCTGTATTTTATTCATTTTAATCTTTACCGTTATTTATTTTAAATCATTCGTTTTCTATTTCCTATTTATTGCTGTTCTGTTTATTTTTAAATTCTTTTCCGTTGCAGCCGTTTAATTAGTTAATTAATTTAAGTTCGTTATGATTTTCGCCCAATCATGATGTATATTGTTAATTAATCTTCCAATCAAATTCTTCAATGTAAAATCAACAAACCCATGTTTTTTATTTAATAAATTAATTCGGTTCAGATCCAGAACTTGACTCGTTTTCTTCAGCTCCTAAAGACTCTCCCGCAAACACCATTACAATATTATTCATGTTAGACTATTCATGTTTTAACGTGGAAATATATAAATAATTAAGAACCATCATTGCACAATATAAATATTAAAAAGATTTAAATTGTAAAACATTTAAATAAATTACAATATACGTTTCGAAGCTCATAATCTTATCGAGACTTCATTTTCAATAAAACAAAGGAGCATCAGTCATTCAAACGACAAAGTAGTAATTGGTTATTACATATTTGTTACAGGTTAAGTTGTATCGTCATCTGTTACTATGTTTGTTGAACAATTGAAGCTTTTTTAATAAACGGCGTAAAACAAACGAGCTTCATTAATAGTGAAATATAGTCACAAGTGTCAAAAAATATCATATTGCACAGCATTCTCTATAAATATATATTAAACATTAAAAAGATAATAAAAAAAAAATCAAATACTTATAATTTTAATTTTGATTTTTTTGGGAAAATATCTTTGTGAAATTTGGGAAATATTTTGGAAATTAAAATATATTTTATCTCTACCTCTGTTTGTTTACTCAACAGATCTTGCAGTTGCTTTTCTTTCTGATGAAGCTCTTCTTCTAAAGTCTCTCTCATCCGTTTTTCTCTTTTTCTCTCCTAAAAACCAAAATAAATGTTTAGTTTTGATGCGTAATTACTGTTTTTGAAAACGTAATTCACATCATACTAGATATGATTACATAAAGCTTTTACAGTAAATATAACTTAGGCTTAAATTTAATGCAAATAATTGTTCGCACAAACTGATTCCAAAAAACTCCAATAACATTTCAAAGTGCTACCATCTTTTTGTGATGATAACAAGAAGCAGATCGTGCCCTGAACTTAACAATAAATTTTAATTTTTTGATGTACTTGTCGAGTTTACTTTCGAAACTCTGGAAGTGAATTCTTCAAATTTCCAGTACATCAAAACATTCAAGTTTCATTGTATTTAAAGCCTAATGGTAGGCCTATCCATCATTCTCTCTGTCTGTCCTTCTTTCTGTGGGTAAACCTGAAGTGGTGCTTGGCTTTCCTGCCACTATATTCACCATAATCAAATCTAATCTAATCCCATGGGAAAGCCTCTCAATATTGCAGTTCTCCAAATTCTAATATAACAATGTCGAAACAACATAGATTACAATACTACTTTCGGCTTGAGAAGTGCCAAATCATTTGAAAATTAGAAGCTCAAGAATGCTAGTTTTAGAAAGTTTCGAGACAACTATCATTGCCTTTATGTATCAATATAAAAGAAATATTGTACGTAAAGAAAGCTTATTAGATTCACGTAGAGATGCAGTCCAAAAGTATCTGGACACCCCGTTGTCGGGACGCGGAGGCTCCTGAGGCACGTATTAATATGATGTCGGTCTCCCATTTGCATCGATGACAGCTTGTACACATCTGGGAAGACTTTCCACAAGGTTTTGATAGGTGGTCGCAGGAACTGACTTCCAGGCGGCCATGGCAGCTGAAGTGAGTTCGTTCACGGAAGATGGGCGGTGTGGGTGGGCACGTAATCTGCGTTTTATTTCGTCCCACAGATGTTCAATGGGATTGAGATCGGGGCTCTAAGACAGCCAGTCAGGTTGTAGAACACCCATGTTGTCAACCACTGCCACATAAGCACAAGCTTGGATGTGTGTATGGACAGTTATCCTGCTGGAAGAGAAACGGGCCTTCCCCAAACTGTTGCCACACAGTTGGGAGGGCAGCGGTGTCCAGAATGGCCCAATACATCGCAGAGTTTATGTTGCCCTTCACAGGAACTAAGGGACCCACGCCGAATCACGAAAAATACCCCCACACCATTATGCTGCCACCACCGAACTTAAGAGTTGGCACAATGCAGTCGGATAAGAAGCGTTCACCGGGCATCCGCCAAACCCATGTGCGTCCATCGGACTGCCAGATCGTGAAGCGAAATTCACCACTCCACAGAACGTTTTCCACTCCTCCACAGTCCAATGGCGCTGAGCTCTACACCATTGCAACTGACGCATCGTATTGACGGCGGAGATGTTCGGCTTGTAAACGGCCGCACGGTCTTGGAAACCCAAGTAGTTTAGCTCTCGGTGAACAGTCCTGCTCTAGCTACAACGCACGACGCATGTTGGAACTCTGTCGTCATCACTAACAACGGAGACTTGCAATTTAGCTTCCTACTCTCTTCCCGGTTCCACGGCTACGGTCAGTCAGTTTTCTCGGTCTTCCACTTCGTGCAACTGTCATTTCACTGCCTCGACGTCTCTATTTTACAATTACATCATTCACAGTTGATTTCGGCAGTGCAGCCTATCCGCAATTTCCCGAACCGATTTCCTACAACGCTGACATCCGATTATCACGCCACGTTGGAAGTCACTGAGCTCGCCTGACTTACTCGTTTTATCGGGAGCGCAGAATTATGACCGCCCAAGCCCCCATCAACGCTTTTATAGCGTCCGATGACGCATCAAACCTCCTGACCTGCCCGATCCACTTCGTCGGAAGGGTATCCGGATACTTTTGGCCATTCAGTGTAGCTTAGAACATCAGCAGAATATTTAATTCTATTCTAGAACCGTAATTCTAGAATATAATAGTCTCTCCACACAACCTCCAAAAATCAATTTTAGCAGAGACTTTTCTCGGCTGCTCTACACAACCTCCATATGAAGAAAGTGGAGCTTTCATTATATTAATTAACACATTCCAGAAAGCCAGAGATGCTTCGTCCTTCTCGCATTCCAACAGACTTTTGAGCGAGTTGGAATGTTACAACCTCTCAAAGGGAAGAAGGAAAGAGATGTTTTTAATTTCTTTGGCTGAATGGTTCTCTTTCCTCAAAAAATATTCATATTCTCTACCACTATTCAAAAACCCTGCATCCTAGACATTTTTGGCTTATTGCTAAACAACTAAAAATCATAGGCACATGTCTTTAATTTGCAAGAAATGTTCTTGGTAAATATAACTTTTTTTAATAAATAACAAAACAAAACAGGTTTTCTGAAATCTAATACAGACAGTCATCAAGTTTTATACATATTCATTACTGATAACATGGTCGTCTGAATAATAACAATGAAATGCTGGAATTTATGGAAGAAAAAATACAACTCTCGTAATACATAATTTTTCATATTGATGTCAGGTATGAAGTAAAACCACAAAATAACCTGTTATTTATGGCTAGGCTCTCTCTAAAAACTTAACAATGGAAAACAACAATGGGTGAGACCAAATTATTTAGCAAGTGAAATCCTGGAACAGCTGTTTCACGCTCTTTGGAAATCATCAGCCAGGAGCAATCACCAGTAAACAACGAGGTCTCAGAACTGAGGCTAATAGGAATAGTCGTCGGAATCGCAGTGGTGCCTCAAAAGAAAAAATAAACAATAAAAAAATTATACTAATGAAATATTTGTGAGAAAATTCCGCCTTCCTCAATGAATTATTTTTGACCAGACTGGTCGAAGGCATCGAAAAAGAAATTTGCAGCAAGAGAACTACGCATTCTATGATGAAAACGAAACCCAACATCGAAAGCCTTTTCCTCCACTTGATAGATAATTAATTGGATGTTTATTAATGCTAACCAACAAATGTAGATAATATAAAAATTACAGAACTGAAATAAAATTAAACTGGATGAACGTAGATTCACAAGGTTTTGGGCAATTGTGAGTTCTGATTAAACAGTTAAGGTTTATGATCCTTTACTTAGTCCTGCTCTAAAATGTGTCATTGGATAGCCCCCCCCCCCCTTCCCGTAAAGAATACAGAAAATAATAATAAAAACAATTGAGAGAATAGTTGAATGCAGAATCTACATCACAATACGGTTACAATGTAAGAATATTTTGTGTAGTGAGATGGGGTTGGTAGGGGTTAGAACCTCGCCCCCTTTGCATCCGAAAATGGAAAAATCTAGGATTTTGGACCTGTGTTTTGGTTGGGAAGTTTGGGAAGTTATTACCATAAAGGAGATTATAATTCTAAGTCGTTTATTTGATGTGCTCAATGCTTTTTTTATTTTTAATTTTCGAGTCTCTTGTTAGTCTCTTCTCGACAATATCATCATTATCATCCATATTCCTATGAAGAACATTGGGCTTCAGCAAATGCTTTACCATTTCCGTTTATCTTTGATTATCTCATTTCGCCCCGCGATTTTCAGGCTTCCTTAAGAGTGTATAAAGTTCTTTCATTGCATTAAGCCATCTTTATTCTTTTCTGTTTCCGCTTAAACTATTCTGGTTGTCAGTCCGGTTAACATCAGATGAAGTTCAGAAAAAAAAAATCATGAATTATCGGGAACTGCAAGTGATTAGTTTACAGAAGTCTAGATTGGTAGCAGGGCTATTACTAGAGGCCTCCAATCCTGCCGTGTCTTCTTGATATACTTTACAGTAAATATCCTCATCACGCTTTGAATATACCGTATCTTGCTCGAAATGGTAAAGCACAGAATTATTAAAAACGTCTTCTCAATGTCATAATTCATATTTGTGTTCATTTTACTTTCAAAGAATGATTTCATTATCTTTTTCCTGAAAAAGAAACGTTCCAAGAAGTATCTTCTTGATATAAATAGTCAAATGCAGTAGAGCCCCGATTATCCGCGGAATTGGGTGGCAAGGGCTTCGCGGATAACAAAAATCGCGGATAATCCGAAAAAAGACTAAAAATGAAGTGTAAACACGAAAAAAAATATTTCAGCATTAAAAACTACATTTTATTGTACAAAAAACATAATATGTTAAACTTTTAAAATATGTACAGTAAAGCAGAAACCTTTGCTCTACGTTTTAATCCACAAATTCCGAGAAGGCCTACAGGATCACGATGCACAATAAACCTGTCAGTAATTTTCGACCTTCGCACTGTAGGGCCTATTGTATTTTCCCTGTTGCTGGCTTGGATTAAAATTGTTTTTTTTTTTGAGGTTCGTAATGAAAAAAATTTTTCGCGGCACTCGCGGATAATCGGGGCTCTACTGTATGTGATTTCTGCTTAAATGTATAAATACATACAGCATTGATAAATATACAATCTGAAATTAACTGTAATTCATCTTAAAGATAATCAAAAGACATTATAATTCTAATAATATTTAAAAATAGAATTAATAAAAATTAAAGGATGTTTGTTAATGTTTGCATTATCATGCATTTAAAATGTTTTAGAATTACTAATACTACCACTATTATTATTATGAACAAAAAGCTTTTTTAATTTTCAATTACCTCATTCAAAATGGCTTCTTTTTCTGCTTTCAGTTGCTGCTCCATTTCTTCATAAAGCTTTTCTATGTTATCTTCGTAATGTGATACTTTACTATGAGTTAAAGCAATATTTTTTTAGTAATAGAAATAAAACAACTAATAGTGTAAATTAACTGAGGATAAATGATTCTTTTATAAAGAAGTTAGTTAGTACCTCTGAAGAGCTGATTGTAGATTTTGTGTCTCCGATTGATTTTTCTTAATTTCCGAGCAAATTTTAGAAAGAAAATTCTCAAAGTCAGAAACCATCTCAGGATTCTCTTTTCTTAAATGGTTCCACAAGAGTTTCACAGAGTCTTCACTAGATCGAAATAAAAAAAGTCAAAATAAGTATCAAAAAGCAGACAAGAGGGACTCTCCTATGAAATAAGTTAACTCGATGTAGTTTTATATTTAATAACATACTGATAAGAAAACTTAATGAAGTCTCGAATAAAAATAAATAGTTTACCTTCACTAATCCGGCTTCATTGAGATGTGCCGGATTAGTGAGTTTCCGAGCTATTGATGATTTCCTTAAAAACCTTTAAAGAAACGTTTTTCTAACTTACTAACAATTTTACCTGTTTTACCAATTTTACAGTATATAAGATAAAAATATGTGAACAGGAAGTGAGATTTGAATAAAACTCAGTAATAAAAAAGATGAACAAAATGCGATCTAATTAAAAATTTAAAAAAAAAAATAGTGACAGGCAGGTTAAGTTGGCTTGGTGGCGATTCGAGAAATGTGAAATTTTGATAGCC
>JAFIDM010006943.1:28597911-28622641 GCA_023159025.1 Thereuonema tuberculata
ATTGGGACCGAACACTGTTCGATTTAGCGGGAATTCGGAATAGGCGGATTTCATGAATAAAATCAACGTATTGACTTGTTAAGGCGTAAATTAAGTGCTGATAGTGTCGGCTCTATACAGCGTTGATCGGCTCGTGGGAACAGATTCAGTGAAAGTCGGAAGGGAAGGGCAGTGACCTTCGACGACTCATCACCCCCCCTCTCCCTCCCGCGATCCAAGAATTACTACCGGTTACTGCATTTCCGCTGTAGTGCTCTTCGTCAGAAAAAAAATCACTGACTTTACTTCTTAAGTGTGTTTAAATTAGTTATTTTTTGTGTTTAGTAGTGAAAAATGATTCTACAGAATTGTATAAATGGAGCCGACATGTAACCAGCTTTCGTTCCAATTTAGTTTCAGGCGTTTTCGCTTAGGCTCTATGTATATCTCTATTTAACTTCTTTGTACAACAATAAATGAACGTTTTTTCACGAACGTCTTTTTAATTTCTCCTGTTTTTAAGTTAAAAAAAAGCGGTATTTTTTCTGAACTCTGTTCGGAATAGGCGGATTTTCGGAATAGCGGGGTTATACAGTATAGTTATCTTAAGGAATTTCAGGATGAAAACGTGTTTTCGATCTGCCTTGATAGATGGCGCAGCCTGCAATTGATAATTACTGTATTACCACTCCCACAGATAATCTATTATCCCTTCCACAGATAATATAGCTTCCTAATTTATCCTCTCTTTATTATCCTTTGTTCCTCAGACTGAGGTTACAAACAAGACCATCTCAACGAGGGAGGAATACTAGTTAGGTCAAGAAAATGTCTCTGAGTTTATTTGAAAAGTCTAAAGTTGGAAACAAGCAGTTTCATCCTAAATAGATATTTTCAGGAATTAAATGGCAGTTAGAATTAAAATATAATATCGAAAAGTTAAAATATTGAAATTACTAAAAAAAAAAGAACTCTTGTAAATATCATGTAACATATTGAAAATTACAATCTTCACTTAAACTCTTTCACTCTTCAAATAGGGTCCATTTCCAGAATTATTTCTTAAACAAAAATATAATTTCCAATGAAAATACTTGATTGCATATTGTTATAATATTCTTAGAAAAATGCATTTCATTATACAAAAACGTTTCTTTTTATTTCTCCATATTGCTGTAAAAGGGAAGAACTGCAATTACAAATCGATAAATAAGTTCAAATATTTTTATTATTTATTTTTAATCGTTTTATTTCTCTAGTATTGCAATTTAAGATAGTTTATTAGTCATACAATACTTTCGTCTTATTTTAACAAAAATTTACGTTTTTGAATTCCTAGACTTCGAGTGGTGTGTGTGTACATGTGGTGCATCCACTCAGGAATTTTGTGGACTCGATAATGCAAAATAATATTGTACTGACCTACAGGTAGTTCGTATTTATCAGTTTGCTTATATTATAGAAATCTGTTTAATTTTGGTATTTTTAAACAACAAAAAGAACGCAGATGCTTATATTTTTAAACCTAAATTTAGCGGTTTTAATTAATGCAAACTCCATGGACAGATAATTGAAACAATATTTTCTGCAATCAATTAAAATCAGATAAGATATTCAACGATTACATTTCTATTAATTTAAATTGACTAATCTTGACGTGTAATTTGGCCTTAGAAAGATAAATAATATTAGCTATTATCAGTTAATTACATGGCACTATTATCAGGAATACAAATAATGTAGATACCATAAATTATCAAACCCATTTAAAGTTAAAAGAAATCGTGATCTGTACACAAATAGATCATGCTAAATATTAATTTAAATATGCGAGCATTATCCACCTTTGCTGATTTAAAACAAAAGCACATATTTATACTAACAACAAGAATAAAAAAGAATTAGAATATTAGGATTATAAGAATATAAACAATATTCCATATCATCTTACAATAAACAAAGTCTTCTGTTCGATATAACATCTGCATTTTAAAACTCATTAAAACATTCTATCAGTACAATAGCTACTGGCCATTGCAATAACTATAGAAAATGGAACATGGAATGCTGTCAGTTGATGACAAAACGAAATCTTTCTTTGTAAACCATCTTTCCGGAAATTATGTCATATCCGGATGAATTCGTGGCTGTTACAATGTAGTGACTGAGCAATCATATGATTAATTGTAAAGCAGTTCATGACACGTTGACAAATAGTTCACCATTATGTTTTATCTTCTTTCTTTTTTTTATTATTTCCTTAAAGATGAAATTAAATAATATTTCCAAAAAACAAAAAACAAATTGCTTCGGAATAAAAATTGACTTTGAGCACTCACTGCTGATCAATTTTATATTTAGACTAATAAAAATCTGTAAAGACAACGTTTAGTAGTGTTTCAGGATAACATTGTTTCTTTAGATTGACAAAATTGGTCAAAGGAAATAACTTTTAACTTATAAGTAAATTCTACTTATGATGATAAGTATTTGCTTTTTATACTGCTTCTTAATAAAAAAAATGACTATAATATTGAATATTATTTAAGAATGTAGATTCCTTTCTATATTCACAAAAACTGCCTGCACTGGTATTCAGTTCCCTACTGTTAAAAATAATGAGATAATTTGTTCTTATAGCGTTTTCTGTCTATCTAGAATATATGATATAGTCTTACTCTTTCAAGAGATTCTTAGCTCCCAAATGTTCCAACAGCATTTCAAACTGATCCTCATCTTTTTCACTGATAGCAATTGTTTCTTTACTACAATTCTCATCTTCTTCAATCGGTAATGGCTCAAAGACTACAGGAGGTGGCTGCGTGGGAGGAGAGAGATCGCTGTCAAAAAAATGAGCTACAGAAAAAAGAAACAAATTGTAAAACTTATTTGATAACAAATATGTTAAATACTTAACATTCAGTTTAAACAGCGTTAGAATTCATACATGTCTTCCGAATGGAATAACTAATAACAAATCCTTTAAATGAGTTATACCATCACTAAAACATAACAACTAAGATTTATCAAGCAAATTACTCTACATTTTGATAGCAGAAAAAGTATTATACAGATATACTTGTGATTCGAATTTTTTTGTGTGTGATCTGATATATCAAAACACATATTTGGATGTTGTTGATCAACACTGTCGTATTTGATAATGGGAATCTCACTGATTAATACTAATTTCATTTGTACTGTTTATATACAGGGTGCATCAGTTCGCCCCGGTCAGTTTTTCACCAGGCAATTTTCGTATCGACTTTTTCGGAGTTTTCACGATCAGTTTCGGCGATGATGTGCGTGTTCTCTTCGGTAGCGATTGTGATATGTGGCCCTTTTGCAGCGTTGAACAGAACCAGTGTCTTCAAATTTCTTCTTGATTGCAGTAATTCACGTTTCGGAGAAAAACTATATTCTTCATCAAATAAACGTCTTGCTGCTTAGACATCTTCCTACGACTCATAAATAAACTTAATAACGACACACGTTGCTTTAACGTCAACTGGAACGCAGCACTTTCCCTGCCTGTCATTATGAATTATTTCACGGTCACTAACGCGTGTTCTATGTCTCGAGGTGATTGTACTGACGTCATGTACATGCCCACTGTTGTACATAGGTGAAGCATTCCGATGACAGCCTTATGTTAGGATACTGTTATTTATGTGAAGACGTGTAATTTGCTCTCGAAAATGGCTCCCAGGAAGAAGTTAACCGGGTTCAATTGCTACACCTAGTTTAAGGGAATGATCAACTAATTTACGGGAAGAGAAATCATTGATCATTCATTAAAAATAATATCACTAATTCAATAGAGTTATTACATTTCAAAAGATACGATTTTTACAGTTATATTAATAAAGAAATTTTAGGTAGTATTGGATACTACATTAACAAACTTGCAAAAATTGGTTTTTATATACTTATATACACAACATTACATCCATATGGACTTAACTACGAATTAGCGTAGATGAGATTTGTAATGTATATTATAAAATATAACACTTCTCCATCAAAATATACTTGTGAACTATATTTTGATGGAAGAGTGTTATATTTTATAATATGATAAAGAGAAATAATATCAATAATATAACATTAACGTGCGTGAAATTACTTTAATATAAAACATTTAAGCCCAACGCACAAGAGTAAATAACAATAATTAAAAAAGCTCACATGAATCGATTTTCTCCAGCGCTCAGGCTGGCTTCTTCAGATGCAATTACATAATAAAATAAAATAAATGCAAAATTCAGTCTTATATAGGAAAAGGCGAGATGCCAGAAGTATTCTAATTGCGATAAAGTCTATTGTTGATGGCGGTGATTGGTGGAAAGTCTCAAAGCAGTTATATTATTGAATATTGCCCATTATTATTTTTTTTTTTTCAGTCTTCATTTCAACTTGCAATAACCCATTCCAGACAATAAACATGATCTGCTTTGAGACTTTCCACCAATCACCGCCATCAACAATAGACTTTATCGCAATTAGAATACTTCTGGCATCTCGCCTTTTCCTATATAAGACTGAATTTTGCATTTATTTTATTTTATTATGTAATTGCATCTGAAGAAGCCAGCCTGAGCGCTGGAGAAAATCGATTCATGTGAGCTTTTTTAATTATTGTTATTTCGTCTTGTGCGTTGGGCTTAAATGTTTTATATTAAAGAAATAATATCAGGAAGAGGTATTGTCTTAAGATTTGTAGCCTATATATAAAGTTTTGACAAAAAAATCGACACATGCCGAAAGATATACGATAGTAATAAAACTTCAAATGCAAAAGCCTTTCGACCGAATATGACAATGACCAAAAATTCGCACCCAATGGACGAAAAGCCGGAGCTAAAGCGCATTGCAACTGAACATCGTAATATTGTATATAAAGAATGAATCTCGCTGTCAGGAACAAAACTTTAAGTGGATTTTGATTGGGTTTTCCTACCTTGAGTGTAACAGTGCCTCGCCTGCGAATTCGCGGCCACTAGATCCTATGACGGAATTTGAAAGAGGACATGCCATCGGACTACATGAGGCTTGATGGACAAACCGACGAATCGCTCGGCATTTGGGTGAGAGCGATGCGGCAATTAGACGATGCTGGCAGAAAAGGGTCCTGGACGGCAGATTTCAGAAACAAGAGGGCAGTGGACGGCCTAGGGCGACGACAGAACGGGAAGATACAGCGATTGTCAGAGCAGCTGTGTGACCACCCGGACCATTAGTAGAAGACTACAGGGCAGAATCTACTCCGGTTAACACTTACTAATATGCACCGTCGAGTGCGATTGCAGTGATGCTGGCCACGATCAACGTGGAATTGTGCTGATTGGGGACGGATTGTCTTCAATGATGAGTCCCGTTTTGATCTGAGCCCCGACGATCGGCGTAGATGTGTCTGGAGACAGCCAGGACATCAGGATCCCGCTCTTACTGTCGCACGCCATACGACCCGACAACACGTTCTGGGGTGCGATTTCGTTTGATAGCCGGACCCCCTTGATAGTCCTCCGTGACTCCTCACAGCACAATGGTACGTTGATGAAACTCTACGACCCGTTGTGTTGCCATTCCTTTCGCGGCATTCTAGCTTTTCAGCAAGATAACGCCCGGCCACACACGGCACGCCTCTCCATTGATTGCCCTCGTAGTTGCGACACTTCCTTGGCCAGCCTATTGACACATTTGGGATGTGATGGGAGCAGGCTTCGACCATCCCAGAATTAGCACGCCAATTGTAGTCCGTTTGACAAGAAATCCCGCAGAACACCATGGGCCAACTGTATCAATCAATACCACGTCGGGTAACAGCTTGTAGCCATGTCAGATGTGGACCAACGCCATACTGAAGTGCTCACTTTTGTAGCTCTTTCTGTCCAATGAATCATCCAGTTGTTCTGAAATTCCAATCATTTCGTTTTCTGTACATGGACGTTAAACGTACGAAATTTTGTGTCAATTGGTTAATTCCTTCTTGATGCTTCGATTTTTTTGTCAAAGAGAGTAATTGTCTTAATGTTAATAATTTCATGATATCATATCAGATTTCATCATATCAGAACATACAAAGAAAAGTAATAAATTCCTAAATTCAGTTTTAAAAATAAAATATATATATTTTTTTTTAATTTACAAAAATATTAGAAGATAAGTTTAATAACATAATTTAGACTAAAGAATAAAGATAAAGATATTTGTTACATTTAATAGAGGATTATAATCTCTATATTCTATTATATGTATAATTTAGACTACTTTTCATTTGTTAAATTTTTCATTTCTAACTTAAAAAAACATTTTCTTAAAAAAACAAAATGTTTTAAAAAATTAAAAGAAAATGTTTAAAAATTAAAAGACTTGATATCATTAAACTTATTTTAATAAAACTACATTACAATTAGGCCTAAATACAAAAGTTAAGCATATACATAAAAAATGAATTTATAAATACAATGTTGGTCATTTGCTATTAATAAAATTTTAAATAATTTTAGTTTATTAAATTTACTTTCAATTAAAAATATAGATATTTATTTCATTGGATAAATATAAAATATAAATAACAACAACATTGATACTAAAAATCTCAATCTTATTTCTATTAATATTTTGAAGCATTTTTAGCGACCCATTTGGGAATTATTGTGATAATTATTGTTATAGCGACCAAATCGGTAGCCATTGCGTTTATCCTGTCCGTCCATCCGTGCCTGTCCAACCCTAACTACTTCCGAACCGAAGGTCGGAACAACGGATTTCACCATTGTGTTCAGAGGTCCTAATATCGTAGGAATGGGGTATTTTCCAGGGGCAACACCCCCTCCTCCACCCCCTGTTCGAGATATCTGTTGTCATTATACCCCCTAACAACTCCCGAACGGAATCTTTTTTTCTTATTTTCCTAACTTTTTTTTTTTATTTTCCTTACATTAATGTACTTTTTTATTATTATTATTTTTATTGATTTTTTTTATTGTTATGGGTCGCCTTTAAATTTATGCTTTAGCACAAAATTATATTCACTTGTTAGAATAAAAATAATAATTAGTCTATGTTACAAAAAAATGTAAATCTGATATGTATAATTTTGTAAATTAAAATAGGGTAAGGGCACTAGTTGTGGATTGGGCATTAGAGGAGGATCGAACTGTCTGTACTATTAGTTTCTCATGTTAACGACAATTATTGTCTCTTATGGCATGTTTTGTAGCCACTGATGCCATTATTTCCCATTTTTTTGTGAATGGGGAAGCCGTAAGTGTCGACGCAGACGAATTTCTTTCAACTATTGACAGAAATCTGAAGGGAAAATAAAGGTAAGTTACTTTAAAAATGTTTAATTATTTCTACATATAATTCAGAGTCTTCAAATTCACTCAAAATAAAATCATAGGTATGTAGCTTGAAGAAAAACATACACGACCTTGCTTGAAGCTTTTCATCTTGCCTTGCGGGCGAGTTGGAAACTACACACTCACACATATTCCAGCTATTGGATATTGGTGTTTTCGGGCCACTGAAAAAGTCCTTCACTCAAGAATGCACAAAACTGATGCGTAAAAACAATAAAAAATATTTAAATCTGTACGATTTCTAAGGTACTAACACCAGCATGGCAGACAACAATTACTCCAGCCAACATATTAGATGGATTTCGAGGGAGTGCTGTCTGGCCTTTGTATCCTTCTGCTGTCCACGCTCATCGTTTCATGGAAAGTAGTTCTATTGTTTCTTCGTTTGTGCCTACTAGACCAGACGATGAGTCACAACTCGGATGCTCTTCTAATGCAAGTGCAACCTCTCCGTTTCTCCAGTAATTCAGGTGATAAAAGAACTTTTGGCACCCGAAGAGGACAATGCCAAAGGTTCAAGAAGAGTCACTACCTCAAGATGTGTCACTTCACTGGAGTTCCTGAGGAGAATGGAGGAAAAAGACAAAAAGAAATCGACTAAAAGAAAAAGAGTCGAAAGTACGAGCGAAAGCTCTGAAAGTGATGACAGTGAAAATGATGAGAATGATAACACTACCTGTGGTAAATGTGGTGGAGAATTTCAAAATGATTTTCGTGGAGAAAGTTGGATCTAGTGTATTAAACCGTAAGTCGTGGTATCATCAAGCCAGAAGTTGTCAAATAATGCTAGACCAAAAAGGTTCCTATGTTTCAAATATAAACAATAATGAACAGTGAACTGCTAAATTCATTTACATCGCTCTAATTTGTTTAACTTGTTGTTTGGAACATGTCATTTTGATTTCTACAATTAAATAATATCCTTCAGTTATGTAATATCCTTCAGTTTCCGTTAATTTTTTGGGATATGTACAACCATGTAAATAATATCCAGAATTTTGATCCATAATTAGTCCAGGTCACTAGTTGAGGATCACATTGCTTATTTCATTTGTGGAGTGTTAAAATCTTATGCGTCATATACTGATGTGGTCCTCGTGCTATTTTCTGATAAAATGTAGAAGGAAAATGGTTTTCGTTAACTGATCCTCAATTAGTGCCGGGGGTCTAATTCTGGATCAAATGTCATATTTTAGTTTTTTTAAAGAAAATATTTACTAAATTGGTGTTGCCATAATGTAAGTGATCATAGAGTGTTATAATTGGGTCAACTAACACGTTGATCTTTTGGTAAAACTCGTTACTCTTTTCCTTTCCCAGCTTCAAAATCAGAACTAAGGCTTAGATAGATCCACAACTAGTGCCCTTACCTTATACTTACAGTATAAATTGATAATTTATCAATTAATTAATTGATACTTAATTGAACAATTTCTTGAATGGAAACCTTTTACTTAAGTAAATTAAAGATTTTTAATTTAAGTATTTAATTTAATTTAAGTATTTTAATTCAAATAGTTTTTCAAGTTAATTTTAGAATATCATAAATACTTTATTTTTTTTTCGACTTTGATAAAGCTAGAATGATGTAGGTACAATATTTTTAAAAAAGCAATACCTATATTACTATTAATAGCCTATTATTTTTAAATAATGAACTAACAATTAAAATACATGTGTCCTTTAGTTTTTAATTTAAAATTGTAAATAATATTAAAATAGAAAAGTTTTCAAAATATTTTGTAATGTCTTATAAATTATTTAATTTAATTTTTTTACAAGTCACTAAGGGAATCATCTGCACTGAAACAACTGATGGATCGGGGTTTATACACATCTCTACGTTGTAGCATGGTACAAAATTGATTTTATTTATATAATTATTGTATTGAATATATGTAGATATATCCTTCTTCTTCTTCTTGTTTGGTCTACTGTGAGCTGTTCTAGTGGAGACCTCACATTCAATTGTTTCGTGTTCAGATAATGCGATTCTACACATATTAACAGAAGACCAGCAATATTGCTGCATCAGTGTGTTGCAATGTGAAAAGGGGAAAAGTGGTGTTTTATTCGACTTTATCATACGGACATAGACCATCGAGAACATCATCGTCTGTCACGAATGTTGTTCGCTATTAGCCGTTTAGCCGTCTAACAAATAAGCAGAGAATACAATTGGGGGATCATGCCTAGTGTGTCGCAGATCATCGTGTACAAAACCCTTCTCTTCATGTACCTCGTCTATTATACATGTTGAGTTTTACCTATCTGCAAAAGCACTTTTCTTTTGCACTGGAATAACATTGAGTCATGGAAGATTGCCTTCTCTGATTCCAAATGATGGATGTTACAAGAACCTCCACAAAAAGGAGATCCTGACACCGCAGTACCAAGTAGATAGGCCGAAGTGGTGATGTCATGGTCTGGGAAATTTTCTCGTGGAAGATTTTGGGATGGTTTCCTTGATGCAACTCAGTATTATTGCAGATCAATGGCACTCTTATATTGCAACGGTCTTTCGACGAGACGATGTAATGGTGTACCGTATTTCAACAGGATAATGCGCCATGATTATTTGTATGGCTTATGCGTCGTATGAACATACCAATCTGATATGATGCAACAATACATATAACGAGCTTTGTTAACTTTAACGATACAACGTCTCTGTATGATATCATATCTAATCCTTAATTTTTTTTCAATAAAATCTAAGATTTCAATGAATTTATTTAACACTTACTAAATCCTTCCACAAACTCGTCAAAAGTTAAGAAACCATTTCTGTCATCGTCGAGTCGATTAAACACTGCTGCCAGTTGGTCGTGACTGAAAGGGAGGTCAGAGCCCAGCTTCTGCAGTTCCTCAAGGGTCACGTAGCCTTTTCCTTCTTCGTCACAAACTGCGAACAGTTCCCGAGCTTTTTGAAATACATTGTCCTCGACAGAAGAACAAACATCACTCACTGATCCAGACATGAGACACAACTGAAAAAAGAAATAACAGAATTATTATAAATTAGGAAATATATACGTTTTTCTTATTTAATGTTTGAATTAAAAAATAATTGGTTGCTCTCACAACCATGTTACAAGATATAATATAATTCACCGTAAAAAATATTGATTAAGAATTTCTGGCGTTAAGAATGATTTTAAAAATTTCTTCTTACATTTTCTTTTACTTTTTTTATTATTTTTCCAAAGGTAACAATCATCAAATTATAACAATAGAAATCCACAAAAATGAAAATTTGAATGAATATATTGGGCCCGGTAGCCGAGAGGGTAAGGGCGCTTGGCTGCGGGTTGGAGGTGGCGGATTCGATTTCCGGCCTTGGCGGAGGGCGGGGATTTTTCCATGCTCTATTCTACTCCAAACAGATCCTAAGGTCTACCCAGCCCTCTGTTGAATGGGTACCGGGTATCTTCCTGGGGATTAAAGGCGGGCGAGCGTCGGACTGACCACCCGACCTCAACTTAGTCCCATTGGTCACGAAACGCGGGGAGCCTTACCTCCCGCGACCCAAGGGCCACAGAGGCTTATAATGGGACAAACTTATATTGAATTATATATTTAATTATTGTTATCGTTATTATATATTTAATTATTCGATATAAAAGTTAAAAAATATCATACATTACATTATATAATAGAATGAAAACAAAACCTGAAACATAAATTTGAACTTCAATTTTTTTCTTGATAAGAAATACGATGAAAAAAAACCCACTTCGTTTTGAATTTTTTTCAAAGTTCAATTTCCTTTAAGTGCCATATGTTGCTGATTATTCTATACATTTTATTTATAACTTTAAATTGTTGAGTAGTTAAGAAGATTTAATCTTAAATCTTTACTTTTGAAGATGACGCCTACAACCTTAGGGCTGAATCCCTTTCTAATTTTTGTCTGTAATGAGAAATTGATGAATAAATAAGAGACTCAACTGGAAATGCTTAGTCTTTTATTTTAAAAATTAAACATCTAATTATAAACGCTATGGATTTAATACTCCTATTTTTTTAAAAGATAATATAGAAATTGTTGAATAAATTAGGGAGTAAGTATGAATGATTTAAAAAAAAAAAAACCTGAAATATCCATTATAGGGCTGATGCTTTTCCGGTGTCATCGTTCTGTCTAACGCTCGACCGCAGCACCACAATTGCATAGTGGCAGACAACAGAAAGTTGTTCTACGTCAAAATCAAACATATAGTGTAAAGGGCCAAACGCACTACTCCGTCTTCCGTTATGTTTTCTGTAACGTAATTGCTTAAGTGACGTAGTTACGTATTCAGGGTCATCAGAATTGAGTCTCGTAAGACGTAACGAAGATCTTCAAATTGACGAACATAGCCATTACATTTATAAAACGGCTATGTTCGTCGATTTGAAGATCTCCGTTACGTCTTACGAGACTCAAATCTGGTGACCCTCAATACGTAACTACGTCACTTAAGCAATTACGTTACGGTAACATAACGGAAGACGGAGTAGTGCGTTTAGCTCTTAAGATCTCCAAAACTGACAACTTAGTAGGCCTCAGCTATTTTTACACTTATACGTAAATGAAGATATTTTAGAGCATCGTAGATTAATGTTTTCGTAGGAAATCACTATTTGATTTTTATTTGATTTTCTTTTTTTTTTTTATATATATCAGTAATTTGAAAGCAAACCCTCTGAATTTTCCCACATTCTAACAACATTACCAAATACGTTGCAGCTGTTTTATTCTTTGAATAACCGTAATGTCTCTCGCTAGAAAGTAACAAATAGTTTCCTAATTTAGAAATTTTAATTCGCCTACTTGATCAAAGCCTTACAGTTGATCAAACAACGTAGTCGTAAGCACCATCAACAGTCAGTACTTGACTTTTTTATTTCCTCGCTTCATTTCAACGTATTTATTTGAATGCTTCACAGCAAATGCCAAGATTTATAATAGCGATAAGAAATCAATATGATAATGTTTGCCGAAACAATATTAAGCCTACGCTTCGACATCCAGAGATAAAGTCAATGAATAAGCAAACACTGAAAGCTCATGATATAAATTCCTAACTTGATAAAAGCCACAGTGAAGATGGGATGAGTCCTGCGGTCGAAGTGCTTTCGAGTAACTCGCTCAGAACAGCTTTAGTTTTTGAAATTGAGCATTTCATTGTAACAAACTTCACATTTGCTAGAACAAATAGCAGCTTATTTTTTGATTCAGCCAAGGTCGTGACTCAAGCAACTGCAGGCGACTGCAAACCTTTTATTTCTTTTGTATATTTATTTTTCAAATACACCTAAAATTCTGAATATTTAAATATGAACTTGTGAAGCATCTGGGATTTCTATTTTCTTGCTTTTAGTTTTCAAAATATTCTTCAATTAATTAAATTAAAACTCAAAAACAGTCAATTTTTTTAGTTGTTTTGAGGTAATATTCAGTATTTCAACTAAAAAATATTTGACGGAAACCTGAAATGATAAAAAATTTGTAAAATATGTTTTGCATTTAAAATATTTATTATTAGTGCAACAGTTAATTTTTTTAAAAAATAATTTAATCTCACACAATTTAAAAAAAAATACAATTATTACTTAAACTTAACAAAACCAAAATTAATTAATAGCAATTACTTGAGAATACTTGTAAATTTTCGCGGATGTAATTTTAAAATGATATTAATGTGAAAGCGTTTGAGATATGGTGTTACCGTAGAATGGAAAAAATAAGCTGGACAAAAAGAAAGACAAATAAAGAGGCAGGGCCGTTTCTACCATTAGGCAAGACTAGGCGGCCGCGTTTTTTCTTTTTGGTTGTTCAATTGCAGATTCTGTTTTGTTTTTGGGTTGTTAAAATAGGATTGTCGGTTTTTTTTTTTTTTTTTTGGGGGGGGGGGGGTTGTATTGAAGATTCTATTTTTTTTTGGTGGGGGCGGCATTTGAAAGGGAGGGAGCGACATTTTTCAGTTCTCGCCTAGGCAGGGTGGCAGAACACATAGAAACGGCTCTGTAAAGAGGTAGAAATAGTGGATGATGAAAAGAAGATTATAAGTATAATTAAAAGAAGAAGATTAAAATGGCTGGGACATGTTTTGAGACATGATAATCCTATACAGAGAGTCCTAGAGGGGAAGATTCCAAGCGAAGGAAGAGAAAGACTTACACAACGTGCAAGGATTTCGGAGTTAGAGCCCTATTTCCCAACGTGGGGCGCACGCCCCACAAGGGGGCAGTTTGGTTGTTGAAGGGGGCAATTCAAAAATGGAGCGATGTTGTTTTTTATTTTTTTTTCGGTTGTGAAAGTAAAAAAAATGTTGGTAATTTGTTATTTTTCTTAAAAATTTTTTTCTTTTTGAAAGTTATACCTAATTTGGTGGGATACTTTAGATTCTTTAGGTGGGGCACAGCACAAAAAAGGTTGGGAAACACTGAGTTAGAGGCTTTGTGGAACTGAAGAGGATGGCGGGTATAGAAATAGGAGGAACATGACATGGACCTCATCCTAACCAGTCTTCGGACTGGGTCACTAATTATCATCGTCATCATTGATGTGAAAAAGGATTAAAAAAATACTACAAAATTTAGAATAAAAATAAATATAGATTGTCTGCACCCAGAGCCTAAAAAAATTTAATTTCTATTATATAATTTAAGCAGAATCTCCAATAAATTTCTGTTGGAAATTGTGTGCTCAAATTGTATTGATCGTTAATAAGTTGAAATTCAGGAAGTCATTCGATTAAAAGCTTTAATTATGAAATTAATCTATATGTATATATATATTAATAGTATCGTTCTGCAGACGATGCTTTTATAGGTCTGTCTGTAGAAGATTGCCTAAATAAAAAACAGTTTCAACTCAACATTACTTGTCTTCTTTTTTTTTTAAATAGCTTCTTTGAATCTCCTAAACAAACACTGAAATGAGTTATCGCTGTTAGTCAATAAGATAAACTCTTCTTAACGCCGTCAATGGTTGCCTGTCTTTTAAAAATATTACAACATTCAGAATTCCAGTATACTGGAATGCTGAAAAACAAAATAAAAAAAGCAACCCCTCCCCCGCAGTCCGGTGTCTATTTATTAATAGACCGATGTATTATATGTAAATTCACGGATTTTTCAAAGTCAGATTAAGAGTCAAGAACATTCGGGTTCGTGTGAAATTCTGCAGATGACAGCAACATATTTGTATTGCGAAACGACTCTAATGCCCAAACACAATAGGATGAAAATGGTAACAGCATTCTATTTAATGTGAATTACTTTCGTTTCTACTCTTAATATAAATAGTCATAATTAACAGTATAGTATATTACAGGGCTTTTTCTTTTTATTTTAAGTGTCTCAATTTTAAATGCACGTGTAAATTTGTAGTAAATTTGTAGATTCCTTAATTTTACATAATTTGAGGAAATGCCAGTCAAGTACTTCCAAAATTTCTGACATGAAGAATGTTCGAAACAACTCAATTTTAATTTTTATAGGGCATAATGTGGTATTGATATTTGCTTAGCGTAATCTTTACATAGAGTATTTTCAAGGGATAACATTTAAGTTCAGATTAGAAAAGCTTTTTGATTTAGCTTCATTAATAATTAACCCTTACGGTCTTAAAGCCGTGCACTTTCAAGAAATATCCAGATCCTCTTCTTTATCTTTCTACCCTGTTTTCTGAGAGCATTTCTTGAATTCTATAAGATGTTAAAATAATGTAATCTTTCTGAAAACTTCTAACATCTTTGAATTCATTGTAATTTCAGTCTGAAAGAAAATTCATCTACTTCTGTTCTCTCCATTACTGTAAGGAATTTTCTGGAAATTTTGAAAAATTACATTGGAAAGTCACACTCACTTAAATACTCAGCCTCTTATACTAAGTTCTTATAGGGCTAATAGAAAGACATTGCTTAACTCAAACTTTCCAAATATCACCACAAAATTGACCCAAAAATTTTAAAGCATAAAAAAGAAATCCAATCTGCGCATTGAATTATTAATAAACAACAATGGGTGAGACCAAATTGTTTACTAAGTGACATCCGGTCATCAACCAGGAGCAGTCACTAGTAAACAACGAGGTCTCAGTACTGAGGCTAATAGAAATGATCATCGGAAGCGCAGTGGTGCCTCAAAAGAAAAAAATAACAATAAAACACTCTCTAATGAAATATAAGTGAGGGAAAAAAAATGCCAAAAATTTATTTATTATCACTATTGGCTTATTTACGAGTTTGTTTCGGGGGAGGTTAAGATAAAACTTTTCCTAATACTAGGTGGCCCTTTTACATTTTTCTCATTATTTTAAAAATTCTGTGAGGGAATTTACGTCTGATTTTCCGCCACTAACTATTGCCTAAAAAAAAAAAAATTGCTTATACTTGTATCTCGGTTTCTGTGGTTCTTCCCAAAAATTACGTCTCCTGCAAATGAGCTTCATTTTAAAATCTCTAATTCGAGATTCGAATTAAGGACGATAAAAATAGTGATTTCTGGTTATCTATAGAGTGCAATATAACCACCATATTGATTTTCATTTTTATATTTTTAAATTTTTTGAAATTTAAGTAATCATTTACTTGTTTATCAATCTGATTAGAAATAACATGTAATTAGAAGATAATTGTAAAGAACGGAATAGTATTTTACATTTCGTAGATATTAAAAAAAGTAAAAATAGCCTATTTTTCATTCCATAACTTCAAGTTTATTAATAACTTGGTATTAATAATTTCTTTGCTTTTCAGTCTATTTTGTTTACTAAACTAACGGAAAAAAATAATAAATGACAGTGGATTTGATAAGATTGAACAAGATTTGGGAAATGTGACAACTGAGGTGAGTTGTCAATAGAGCTACGTATTCTAAAAAAAAAAGAAGGAAAAGTAACTATTCTTAATAAAAGTTTTTCATGTATCTAAATATTTCGAAAAGTTCATGAAGTTCAAATGCGCGTAAATGATTAATTACTTGTATTTGAAATGGTTGAAATGGTTTTATGATATTTAACCAATTTAGTAAAATTGTCATTACATTTGAGTATAGTTAAGGTGACCAGACGTCCCCGATTTTAGTGCATTGTCCCGCATCAGTAGATATTCCGGGAAATGTCCCGGATTCTGAAATTAGTCCCGGATTTTGTAAATATTCGAGAAAGTCCTTTTTTTCTTGGTTCTTAAAGCAGTTTTCCGGGTTTTTTTTTTGGTTGTTAAAGTCGGTTTTTTTTTTTTTTTTGTTTTGTATTTTATTTCGGTCGTGAAAATTGTCTGTTCCGGACTGACGTCGGAAAAATCTGATCACAAAATGTATGTATTAAGAATCAAGTTTCATGTCATTTGGCATAATCAGCAACTACAAGTAAAAGAATCAAAAACCACTAAAAAATAATTATTTTTGAAATAATTTGAAATACTGAATAAAAGTCGCATTTAAAAATCCATGCAAGTCATCAGCATTAGGAATATTAATAAAATATCGTTTCATTACATATAAACTCTGAACCATAAGCGTGTTATTTCGAGGGACAATGATATAACACTCGTTTCATTTTCAGTGTCGTTATGCACAATCTCGGAATTGGATATCAATGAGACCTACCTTCTGAGCCGATTTTTCTGGCTTGGTTGATTTCGTGGCAAAAGTAGGCTTATTTTTATCATGGGAACATTTCGTCTGTTGTGTACGAACCGCGATAAAGGAATTGACTCATCACAGATAAATATTCCAACACTTTTTCAGGAAAGTCAGCACATGTCTCTGCCTCCGATACGCTTTTTTTGCCCAGCGATCTGAAGGTCAAAGCCGTTTGTTTATTAATTTAGTGTCTACGTTCAGTTGACCGTCAGCAAAGTTTGGTTGATGCAAATCGAACTCAAAAGAAGCAAGAATTATTCATCGGATACAGATCGTAAAATATTACGGAAACCGAACTATCATGAAAGTGCGAGTCAGATTTTTCATTCGCTATTGTTTCGAGATTTTTAAACCTGAATTTATTTGTGCGTTTCTTGCAGAGAAAACGAAATAATTTTTCCAGTATATTTTTATTGAGGAAGAAACCTTCATTATTTTTTTCTTTTTTCCTTTTGGCCAAAACGAAATGGGTTTCCGTCAAAACTGGAATAAAAGCGGAAGCCGTAATTTGTTCATGAGAACTAGTAGAAACAAAGCAAAATACACCGTCCTATAAAAAGTATCCGTACAGATTCTCAAATTTTATTACGGAATTGTATTCGGATAGTTTTAAAATACTAGGCAATTTCTCTTCATTTTTACTCAAATATTTTAGCAAAGAATAATTTCTTTTCAGTTTAAGAACGACTTTTCCGCTTCAATTTTTTTTTTTACTTATTTTCGGTTTCGATTCCAAAAGCATTTGTTCTAATAGAACAGAATTTTTTTTTAGAGAATCTAAATAAATAAAAGTCAAACAATCATTTTTGAGTAAATAAACAGCAGAACATAACTCAATCTCTAATAGAACAAAATATAGCTCAATATAATAAAATTATTAGGTGAACAACAATTCTCTAGTCGGAAAAGAACTTTTTTGAAAACTTATTACTTAAAAAATTAAGAATTAAATGAAGACAAACTTAAACATCGACGAATATGTTGACAATTTAATGTTTCTCAACCTTTGGTTTTTGGAAGATTCTTTCTTTCAATTGTTCAATATTAATTTTACAGACAAACACTTAGTAGTGATTTAATGCAGCGTAATGATCCGAAATAGCAGTTTCTGTAAAAGTGACATGCATAGTTCAAAAGAAATATAACCAAAATTAAATGCAGTAAAGCCCCGATTATCCGCGGGATTGGGTGGCAAGGGCTTCGCGGATAGCGAAAATCGCGGATAACCCGAAAAAAGACTAAAAATAAGGTTTAAAAACGAAAAAAATATTTCACCATTAAAAACTACGTTTTATTGTACAAAAACATAATATGTAAAAACTTTTAAAATATGCACAGTAAAGCAGAAACCTTTGCTCTACGATTGCATCCACAAATTCCGAGAAGGCCTATAGGATCACGATGCACAATAAACCTGTCAGTAATTTTCGATCTTCGCACCGTAGGGCCTATTGTATTTTCCCTGTTGTTGGCTTGGATTAAAATTGATTTTTTTTTTAGGTTCGTAATTAAAAAAAATTTTCGCGGCACTCGCGGATAATCGGGGCTCTACTGTACTACAAGAAGTTGGAGCATTATTCCTGCACTATTCGCTATCTCTTGATGCCGTTCATGTTTTTAGAAGCTGTTTCGTCGCGATTCGATTTTGATTTTACCGAAATTTCGGTTAATTTCGTTTTTTAAATTACATCCAAATTCAATTCTATTACTTTCTTGACTTCCTGTTTGTTTGTTTGTTTGTTTCTATTCTTTTTTTCACTTTTGCTGTTTTTTTAAAAATGTGTTTAATCAATTTAACGCATTTAATATTTCAAATCACTGCATCAAAATCCACTTCGACTGTCGATTTTTTAATTCTAGGTGAGTTCGATTGCAGACAATATTACCTCTAATTTTTAACATAGCAAACCTACTAAATGCAATAAAGTGTACTGGGAAGATTTTAAGATCTAACCGAAAATATAAAAATAAATAAAAGCTCTTTCTTTCCATAAGTGGGTCCGGTATCCAGTGGTTTCAACGCCGGACTGAGGACTGAAGAAGTCGGATTCAATCATGGGGGTGGTCGGGAATTTATCCTTGCTTCTCCCCAATGTTCACCCAGCCGTCAGTCAAACGGGTTCAGGGCTTCTTACTCAGAGTTACAGGCATGCAGGGGACGTCGCAATGACCATCCGATTTCAAATATTCTTGTTGGTCGAGGATCGCTGGAAGCCTCAATTTCCCGCGCATCCAATTGCTTGTCTGGCCTTTAGTGGAATACCTTTATCTTACCTATAAATCGAGGTGCACATTTCAATTCCTATGTGAACAAACTCAAGCAAGGCTTCAAACTGATTTCATTTCAACAGCCACAATGACAGGCTTCATTCTTATCACGGGCCGAAATTAGAAACAGAGCCGTTTCTAGGTGTTCTGCCACCCTAGGTGAGAACTGAAAAATGCCGCCCCCACCAAAAGAAAAACATAAACAACAATCCTATTTTGACAACCAAAAAAAAAACCGAATCCGTCCTTCGGCCGCCCTAGGCGGCAGCCTAGTCTTGCCTAATGGTAGAAACGGCCCTGATTAGAAATGCAAATTATCGGAAAAAAGATGAAACAAGACGAAGGATAGAAGCAAGACATCAGACAGACCATTTTATTAAAACGATATATATGCTCCAACGTGCTTGCAGAAGATGTTTATCTTACAAAAATTACTAATGAAATGAAAAAAAGAAATTGAAGGACACTGCGAATTTCAAGGAGATCTCTATTAGAAAATATCCTTGACTAGCAGCAAAGCTTGTCGGACGACTGGCATTAAAAAAAAAATCTGAAAAATCATTTTATTATCAATTATCAAATATAAAGTAAATGTAATCTAAATACTGCGCTAACTTGTGAACGAAGCTTCTACGGCAAAAAATAGTTTTGAGTTTCGAAATCAGCGTAAACAACTGAGTAAGTATACCAAATTTCATTAAAATGGATGCAGTGGTAACAAAATTATTTGGTTTTGAACGTATGTTTTCAGTTGTCTAGGTCAGTTTCCAAGAATAAAATTTCATGGAAACAACATGGAATGACAAAATGAACTAATATTTTATCCAATTTGAGTACCCTTGATTCAATGGTACCATTGAGAACCTTGGATTTATCTTAATAGCTTAATTATATCGAGTTACAGACAGACAGACAGACACACGAACTTAGCCAATTATATAAGTTGATGAATCGCAGCTTTAATTTTCACATCATATCAATAATATTTCATTAGAAACACTCTTTGATAGGACAGAATGAATATTGCCTGACACATCGTTCTTGACGATCGCGTTTGCGCGGGAATCACGGAAATTACAAGCAGGTCTCAAGGAATGTAGTATTGTGAATGTCTGTCACTAGGAAAATGCTAGAGAAAAAATGTTAAAGTTGGAATTTTACCTTCAGCGTAGAGGCGATGGATGCGGCGGCGAATAAGGCATCGGTCAAAATCGTCGACATCAGTAATGGGGCTTGCTCGTGGCCGCTTCTTCCCCGGAGTCGATAAGCCTTCTTTCGCGCCATTTTGTGAGAAGACATGGATAGAGGCTATTCTCGCGTCAATCACGTGAAATCGCGAAAATTCGGGATCGTCAAGAACGATGTGTCGGATAATAAGTAGGAAAACGATCTCTGACATTACTTTAACAATTCTCATTAAGGTAAAATCGACATTCGGAAAAAAAAAAATATTAATATTATACAATTCTACCGTATTTGTTTTTTAAGGATCCTTTCTGGTTTTATCAATGGGGAAGGTGTATCGGGCTGATGAGTCCCAAAAAGAACGAAACGGCCGTTCCCGATTCCCTCCGATGATAAATTCGAAAGGCATTATTGTTTAATCATGTGCAGCCTTGGTTTTATTTTTAATACTTTTTTTTCTGCACTTTAAATTTATTTATCCTGGATTTTTATTAATGAATTTATAATGACTTCATTAATTACGGATTGTATTACAATCTATTTCTAATTTTCTAATTATTTCTCCCAGTTTATTTCACAACTTTAGAGTTGGTATGGGCAATTCTGTCCATCCGAAATTTTATGATAATTGACAAAAATTACCTAATACTTTAATGATAACGTTCAACCTTAGATTATCACTATTTTTTTTCTATTATTTATTTTTCATATATTTTCGTGACTGCATAGGGAGGATCTATTAGGACTCCCATGTATGTGTATACGTGTAAGGCCTCCACAGACCAAACTAAGAGACGGGGCCCTATGACTCTTAACTCGTTGGACTCCCCGTGGCCTGGAGATTTGGCGAAAATTCGACTTCCAGTCCAGATCACTTCCGGTTTTAGATGGTCATTGATAAGGTCAGGGATATGATAATAATTGGACAAGATTGGGATCTTTTTACCCTCAATTGGCTATGCTGAGAAGGGATATGATACCCTGGACCCAATGTGACCACTTCCGGCTCAAGATGTCTACTGCCCACATACTCAGAGTCGCCTGAATGATGCAAAATATTCCCCCTGCACTTCTCCACCAATCTTTCTCAGTCTTTCTCTCCGTCTGTAGCACAATAGACCAACGGTCGCGGTGCTCGGCTTCTCTGCCACCAACACTCACCATATAAACATAAATATAAACATAATCAAATTTTAAATTTATGTAAATTTTAAATTTATATATTTTAAACATTTACAAATTTTTCATTTCTTTTTAATATTCTATATTTTTTTCTTATTCTTAATTGTTCCTTTGTTGGTTTATATTGAAAATTAATGTAAACATTATTAAATATTTTCATTGTTAGTTTATTAATATTAATATTTATAAATATATATTGAATATATTTATTAACGATAAATATGTTCCTTAACAAACAACAAACGGAAAATATTTATTAATGTTTACATTAATTTTAAATATAAACCAACAAAGGAACAATTAATCTACAAGAGACTTTTAGATTACCAGATTTTGTCTATATGGAAAAACATTTTTAATATGATACAAAAGAAAGGAGTAAGAACTCATTACAAAATCATACTGACCATTCCAAGAGAATTTATTGTCTAAATAGATATCTAGGTATTTATAAGTTGAAATTATTTCAGTAATATTTATTTTCGCGAATCTCTTTCAACGTTTTATTTTTTATCGATAAATATGACTGTTTTTTTTTATTGTTATTTTTATATCCTATTCGTTTTACAGTGATTTGGAAGTTATTATCGATTGATATATACTAAAAATTGAATTCTGATGTGATTAGTTGAAATTTTTTCTTTTTTTTTTTAATTATTTTAAAATCTTTTATGAATTTCTGAAAGAAAGATTAACTTATTGTCATCTATATCTGTCGTAACATTTACCTGAAGTTGCGCGTGACTTCAATACGATCTTATATAATCAGTTTCCATTCAAGTTAATTCCGTAACAATGCTATTCATTTATATTATTACTAGCAAAACCCCCGTTCTTCATAGGGTTACAATGCTATGGATCAGAAAGAAATTGAGAGATCACTTCGAAACTTTCCTAGTTGGTACAAAAATCACGTGATAGTTGGTACAAAGTAATGTTAATTTGAATTTTGTAACTCGAGATCGGAGAATATAAGACTTCCCACCCCTTTCTCCCTACCCCCTATCCCTTCAAACGTTCCCCAGTTCGTAAAAAATCATGTGATCATTACAAATCTATATCTAGCCAGAAAACCCCGTAGAAGTATCCTTCAACAGTGTTTGCTCAACCGCACACCGTCATTCCGTTTACACCCCATAGTTCTAGTTGTTGTCTCCCGGTTAATATTTTTCGCCTCCAGATTGTTATGTGGCACTTTCAATAAAGTTGTCCCTCCCGTTTACAGCCCTAGGATGCCAATATCGAAAATTCGTCGAATTCGGATCTTTTTGATTTTGACAAAGAATGCTCATGTCAAATTTCGTGTATCTAGCTCAACCGTTTTCGAGATATACATAACCATCAAGAAACTTCAGCCCCCCCCCCCCGTTTACACCCTTTAGGGTTGGTATTTCTAAAAATCCTTTCTTAGTACTTATGTCATAAGGGGAACCCATCCCGAAAATTTCAAGTTCCTAGGTTCAGCGGTTTTGGCTGTACGCTGATGAGTGACTCAATCAGTGAATCAGTCAGTGTGTTTTCCCTTTTATATATATAGATTTCAAATGTTAAGTAAAATTACTTTTCTGATGCGTGATATGCCTCACGATAATTTCATGCATCAGTGTTTTCGTATTATGTCGTATTGTTTCGAAATCATCTTTATGCATTGAGGATTCAAAAAACGAAGGTCGAATTGAAGTCTGGAAATTTTTTTAATAAATTCATTTTTTGCAGCAGATATTAAAGTAATAATAATGATAATAATGTGAAATTTCCATAATAATATTTTGTTAAAAATGTACTTAATAAAATAATATAATAGTTTTGAACATTATTACCAAAAGATGATTTGTTTTAGGCTTAGTTAACATTATAATGCATTCAATAGCATTACATAGTAATTTTTTTTTAATTAATCAAATTTATTTTTAAAAAATTGTCAATTTAAACTTTAAGTAAATGTTATCTGTAGTAACAAAATATTAATGAGGTCTGATTGTTTTGGGTCCAGTTTTTTTGTCAAATTCAAGAAACATTTTGTGTCAAGGAAGCTGAAACTTGGCACACTCATTGCTTGTTCTAGAAAAATCTGAAAAGAAAATCATAATATACTGGGGGAGAGCGTGGGCCTGTTTGTACTAGTATAAATCAAGTAAAACAATAACCGATTAAATTACAAAAGTTAATTGTGAGCAAAAATAACAAACCACTAATGAATAAAGTTGAAATAGGGCCTTCAGTAATCGATTCAGGAATAATTTCCAAGCATTTAAGCACTGAACTACTATAGTATTTTGCAAAAAAAAAAAAAAGGGTTTGCCATATATGGTCATTACGTAGCGATCGATTTTGTCTGGAACAAACGTCACCAATCATGATGTCATCAACTTGATTTCCGAGCAGTCATTCCAAGATGGCGTCGTTTTGTGATCGCATAAGCGTGACCAAGAAAGGATAAACTTTGCATAGCCAAGTAAGGGGAACAGTGTGGAACGTTTGTAATTATTTCAATTTTAATTATTATTATGTATTCTTAACTGTAGAAAATACAAAAACCAGAATATTTTCGTAATGTTTATAAGATTTAGTTACGGATTTTAGCAATAGATGGCGCTGTTACGTCCTGAAAATATCAATCTATAAGGAAATTACGTCATCAAAAGCTCTTCTTTCATGAACTGAACTGTAGAAAATATTTGGTTTGTACTATGTATATATCTTCGTTCACTGCAAGTGAATTCTTCATTCAGTGCAAGTCAAACTTTAATTTTCGTAAACGGTGTTACACACGATAACTGATTTATCATTAAGTTTATAGGCAATACTTGTGACATCGATCATCCACCTGACTTACCAAGCATTTACTGAAATATTATTTAAGGAAGTTACCGAAGAATAAAACCATCCAAATAAAAGAAATTCCATCATTACTTTTTTTCAATTTTTTTGAAAACATAAGAGGTTACAGTGGCACACCCATAATTGAGGTTTGGGGGGCTAAGGATGTTGTAAAAACTCCATTCAGTTGTAGACCTATTTAAAAATAAATTGTTTCAAAGATCCCTTTACAACATAATACAAAGCACGTCAGTGCTTTAATAAAGATTTTCTTCTCGTTTCTTTCTTTCTTT
>JAFIDM010006943.1:28623041-28686439 GCA_023159025.1 Thereuonema tuberculata
GCACTACGAAAATTTATTTAAGACCATCGGAATGCTGGCGCATGAATTTTTTAACTTATTTTTAATTGGGAATTTATTCTTGCTTGCTTTAGTTTTGGAGGCTTCGCATTGATTCCTATGTTTCCTATTTCTACTGTTTCTTTGTTTATCGTTTGTGTATTCTTTTATCTAGTTTCTTCAATTGGTAGCTTTAGCTAAGGAGAACTAGACAGCTCGAAATAGCTTCCCTAGAGTCTCATTCAAATTAATAGGAAGATTCATACTTGATTCTATTATGGTAGTGTTTATAAACTTTTTCAGCACAAAATGCTTCTTTACATAGGACACGTGACGAAAATACACAGCACCGAATAACCCAGTGAGACAGTCTGTGGTGGGATGAGGAAGTGCGGAAGAAAACTACCTGAAATGATTTGAAACTTCAGCTATCATTCAACACTGAGTAACCGTTGTTAAGTACATCTGAAAATCGCAAATGGTAAAACACAGAACAATGTTAACTGTAAGGGCAAAATTTCTTGAAAGTATTAACACAATTTCATTGAATATTCATAAAGATTGTAATTAACGCTACAGTTAGATCTTTCCTCCTATTTCGATAGTTCTGCTACGTATAACAAATTTTTCTCGTTTACCAAATAAGTAATTACCCAACTAATAAACGTTTCCATTATAGATTGTGAACCCAAAAGAATGACTAGATTACGATGATGTTGAACGCTGAGTGGAAAGTTAGTTAAGTAATTCAGATATTTTAAACTCTTTATTGCATTATTTCTCTTCTATATATAAAATAACAAATAATAATTGTTAATTAATAAAGGTCTTCTCTAAATTTGCCTAGTAAGAATGCTTACTCTTCGTGGTATCATATAAGACTAATTTTGATCATTCTTCCTACATTAATGTTTACTAAAAATTACAAAACCACATCAACTTACGATAGTGTTTACTTCTAACCTGTATTTTTCTGTTTCATCGGAAAGCGGCTGAGTAAGGAATATTATTTTTATCTTCGAAAAAAGGTCAATGGAGTTACTCTGTTACGTATCCCATTTTCCATTTTTCCTAAGCTTTCTGTTTAGATCATTATCATCGTAGTTCTTCCAAGCAATTCATCGTTTGTACTTCGTTGGACGGAAATTCCGAAGCTCAATGTATCACGTGACTTGTGTACCACCTGTTAGTGACGAGGCATCACCAGTCCCGTGAATGGAGGCAAATTGACACGTCTGCACAACCACGACAACGCAAAGTATTTCAAAAGGTCAGCTCCGACAGCTGCCATTTCTCAAGTCGTTAAAACTTTATTATTTTTGTTATTGAACGACGTATTTAGAAATAATAACTTAGAAATGAAGTAGAAACAAACCTCCGTAAACAGAGTGCTCGGAGAAAAATTTTTCAGTCAAATGATGTTTTGTTTTCTTACTTGTTTTCAAAGTAAACAAAAGTCTATAGGAAAATTTTCTTTGCAGTCTTTTTGGTATGAAGTCAAAACGCAAGGAATAATTTAAGACTTAAGAAATCATTTCTGATTTAAAATATTTTCAAGGCAAATATGTAGGCCTATATGTAATTTTCCCATTAGATCGTTGGAATTTTATTTATTGTTGACTACGGGATTCAAGAAATGTGCATACACTGTTTGATGACATTGTTTTAGTGAGTGAAAGTTGTCTTTCAGTTTTTGTAATAACAGAGAAATAAAGTTATCCTCTAAATGACTGAGTTAAAATACGCCATGAAATATTAAAAGGAAGAGTAGTGAATGATGCGTACTTCCTTTCTTTTAAAATAGACGTAGTTCATTATTACTGGGTGAATTAAGGTAATCTATACTAAGTGCTGCTACGTTGTCATTTGTAGGGGGAAAATTATTTAACGCTACGATGAAAATATGTAAACTTAGGAGATAAAATTACTATATAGTTATTATACAGCACTATTACAGCTAGAGAAAACGAAACAGGTATATTATAAGAAAAATTATAGATTTAATTATAAATGTTTCATATATAATATTCTTAAGAGGATATTGATAATGAATAAATTGAAACCGTTGCATTGTTAAGTTGTTGTTTTTTTTTTCTTAATTTTTATTCAGTGATTTCGTTAACAGTCAAAATCTTTGATTCAAAAGGGAGTTAAAGGCTCCGAAAATCCCTTTGCCTACGCCACAGATTAAAAATTTCAGTAACGACAATCATTTTCGCACATAAATTCGAAAGTTATATAATTTCTATTAATTTATAAGTCCCACTAAGATAATGCATATTACCTTGATTATTTTAGCAGTTAAATGAATGAGAATTTTTAATAAAATCAAACAGGAATTTTTGACTAAAAAAAATAAATAAATACCCAAACGTTTTACAATAGCAAGATTTCATTCGAACCGCAAATAGTCTGCAGTTTTAAACAAAACAGTAATGAAAATTTCTAATAATTACATGTGTAATTGGTCGTTCATTCTTTGCAACATGTTATCACATGACAACTCCATACATTCCATGTGTTTACTTCCAGAATCATCTAGAATGTCTCTATAGAAACATATTGGGATAAGCAAGATTTCGCTCTAGATTAAGTTTCTTTTCTTAATTTTATCAATAAATAAATAATTACTCTCATTTTATATAGAACGATTTATTTCTTTGAATGATAGCAATATTTATCACTGTTCTGGTATTATATTGTAACACTGTTAAGATGGAAGCAACCATCTTTTGAAGCGGAATAATCCAAATGATGGTGGGGTTTGTTGATTATTTTTATTTATTATGTTACTTTCTGCCTCTTTAATTATTATTACATTCTTCTTCAATATATTATTCTTATTAACAGTTCAGGATATGAATTTCACAATCGAAATAAACACTGTACTTTTTGTCCTGTGTTGAATACAGGCTAAGAAGTCTATTGTTAAGCAATGAATTTCATCACTTTGATCTCAGCAAATCTGAAGAGAACTAAATAAAACATTTATAATGCTCGCGGCTAGAGTTTAAACTCCCAGAATGCAACGGAGATTACAGATTTTCCTTTCCTGGCCGTTCGCTAACATTCAAATAGGAGAGAAAATGGCGGTCGCTGCTTCACATTCAACATTTCGAACAGGAAAAGTTAACAGTTAAGCTAGGGAAATCGAGCAACGTTAAGAATAATTTCCATAGCTTGCCTGTTGAGAACTTTTCCTCGTCGAAATGTTGAATTTGAAGCAGCGATCGCCATTTTCTCTATTTGAATGTTTGCGAACGGCCAGGAAAGGAAAATCTATAATCTCCGTTGCATTCTAGGAGTTTCAACTCTAGCCGCGAGCATTGTAGTTCTTTGAAATTCGTATTTACCTGACCTGAGATAGAGCAGGAAATCTTGTTCCAGTTCATAAACTGGAATTCACGAAGTTAATAGAAAAGTCAATAAGATTTTCAATGTAACAAAATCTTAAAGAAAGAAAAAACAGCATTAACTAAAAAACATTGGCATATTACAATAATTTTTATTCAAAAGAAAAAACATGATGGCGGATTTTAGAAATACTAAAGACAACTTATTCAACAGTTGCTGCTCATATGATCACTAATCCGAATCACGTTTGTGCTTGAAGAAATATCAAAACCTTAAATAAATATTCTAACAGATCTAAATTAAAAGTAAAGAAGGTTTGTTAATTAAAAACATTTCCTAATAGCATCTTAAATAGAAAACAAGGAATTCCTGATGTTTGGTAAATTTCTGGATATATCTTACAATATGTGTATGATGTACAGTAAGATAATGTAAATAATATATAACTTTTTAACTTTCATATTTGCACAACATTATAATAATTCGAGATCATATATTATTATTATTGGAAAGAAAATTTGTTTTATTCCCTGTGAACATCTACATAAGTACTTATTTAAGATCGAAACATGTTAGGAAGTGATTAAATGAATATATGATACTTTGGATTAACTATCCTACAATTATCTCATTTTAAAATAAAAATGTCGGTATTTTTAATTTTTCAATTATTTATTTAAATTTTGAACATTTAGCGTTGGTAGAATAGACGTCACAGAATCAGATAGCGTTACTTTATTCTCTAGAATTATATTAAACATTATATTGACATTAATTTTTGCACACAGGATTTATTTTAATTTTATACCTACCAAAATTATCTTTCTTAGATTTTGGATATTTTTTTTTAATATTTTGAATTTTATGAAACATGTTGTAGATTTTCCTTTTTTACTTATTAACGAAGAAGCTGTTTTATCAAATAATTTAAAATTTCCTAATCGAGAAATGATCAAGAAATTCGTGAAAGAGCTAACAACCTACTTTCCTCAAAATTATGCATTTAATAAAAAAAAAATAAAAAAAAATTAAAAGCGTAAAAACCAATATAAAGAAAACCCTATTTGTAAATTGTTAAACAAAGAAATTTTTCATTTTCATTTGCAAAACTGATAAAATCCACTAACACTAAAACGAATTAATTTTAATGAAATGGAAACACGATTAATTTAAAATGAATTAAGAAGCATTGTTAGACTGTTAAGAAAATTTTTTCTAAATGGAAGAAGAGTATTTTTGCTGAATACTTTTCCAGTTTCAGAACTGCAACTTTCGTCTGCTGCTGAGTGGACACAGATGTTCCTCCATTTTCTACTGTAAATTATACGAGCAACCGTAAAACGTAATAATAAAACGGTAATAAGACAGTAAGGTCTTATATTTTCAGCGATTATGAGGCTAGAAAGCTTATTCGAGAAAGTGAAATCTGAATAGTAATTTAACACTATAAAGTTAAAGGATTGAATAGTAGTTTTATGATTTCATTCGATACTTAAAGGAATGTCCGCTGTTCATATTCTCTAAACTTCTGTATATATAGTTTCGAATAGAATTTCATAAATGGCACTTGATTACAATATGTAATATAATACATATAGGAACTTTACGATGGTGTTAAAATAAATGATGTATCAATGAAGTTGACAGAAAAAATTTGGACTTGTCCAAGCATTAAGTTAAGTAAACGATAAACATACTTATGCTTTATAAAATCACAAATAAGTTAAACATTATTCCAATATTGGATTAAATTTTGCAAAAAAAAAAAAAAAAGGGCAAATTTCCGACTCAAGATTGTATTTTTATTTAACTGGTTAAGTTTTTGCATTTCAGTAATTGAAGGTATATCTAGAATAGATGTAATTGACTTTCATTTAGAAACACTAGGAGCACATTATCTATTGAACACAAGTATAACTATTGCATTGTATCTGAAATGATGTCAATGTGATTGTGTTATTAATGATCTAAAAAGGTCATTTTGTGTTGATGCGCTGTGAATAGTTATTGAATAATCATGAATAATTCATGAATTCATTATGAATAATCGTAGTCCTGTAATAGTTAATCGTGGCTGAATTATGGTTTTAGGAAATTAAAATATTGTCAAGATAAATTATTAGTAATGCTTCTACAGTAGTTCTTTAATTACCACCACCAAATAACAGTAAATTCAAATTCTGAAATTGTAAAAAATAACTGAAAGCAATATTTATAAACTGACTTTCAGAAATAAAGTATATAACATTGATACAATATTATTATATAAACAAACAAACAAAATAAACATATTTCTATTATACACAAGATAATTTAATCACACTGTTTTTGTTAATCAAATAAAATTTGGTTAAAATTTTGTGTTATTAATAAAGAAAAATTATATCTTTTTATTATTATGATTGAAACTTATAATTTTTAGTAGAAATTAGGGCTCGATTTGCAAATAATAATAATAAACAAACAAATAAACAAGCAAACAAAAAAGATGCTTTATTTTAAAAAAATGGTTTAAGTTTTTTTAAATATCTTATTTAAAACAATTTTTGAAATTATAAATAATCGCATTTATTTGAAGATCGATGTTATATAATTAGATATCACTGTTATAACTTTATAATTTCACATTTAATAAATCTTTCTGAAAAATATTATTTATTTATTTATCTACATACACATTTTTTTAACATTTTTCAAACTAAATACGAGAAAAAAAAAGTCTCTTATGTCTACTTTTTTTCATTATTATTTTCGTTTACAATAATAGGGAAAAAAGAATATATAATTTTTTTTTAAATTTTCTATTTATTTGAACTACGAAAGGAAAGGATAATGTGGATAACAAGAGCTACGCTGAATACTACTTTTCCTCCCTTTCCAGATTATTCATCCTCATGAAATCTATTAAAAGAAAATAGTAATTTATTAATTTACTAAGGTTTATATCATACCATTTACTTATTAACAGTTAATACTAAGTTATATTCAATAAAAAGGGGATTTGACGTGAATAATTGAAACATGGGAAAAGTATTAAAAAAAGCGCGCGCGCGCACACATTTTCATAGCACACCATGAGCTGTTAGCAGTAAGACTATTGTTGACATTAATTTCGCCATATTTATTCATCTAATGAATAGCTAAGGATTACAAATTTCAATCTGACTTCCGCCAATCACACTCAAATAAAAAAAAAAAAAAAAAAAAAAAAAAATACTTAAACCCAATTTAATTTAAAAAAAAAAAAAAAAAAAAAAAAAAAAAAACAGCAGGTAATTAGCCATGAACATCAAGAGCTAGAGAAACGTGATGAAAAGGATCGAAGGGATATTGTTTGCTATTATTTTTTATATGTTGGTACTTAATATTTTTCTGTTTTTTTTTATAATTTAAGTTTTTTTGTTGCAAATGAAATTTATTGTCATTTTTTGTTTGAATGCAAATTGATTTAGTATCACATGGTATTTTATATAGTTTTATTTTGCTTTATATAAACAAATAAAAGTTGTAATTATTTGCGTAGGTACAAGTAAACATAGTACCAATTGATCTTTGGAGATCTGTTCAAACCTATGTTCAAAATATCACAATTGAATAATATTTAAAGGAATTACGACAACTAGTTCACTTAATAATATAATGAAAAATATATTTATTTACAAATAAAATAGAGAGCAACTTTAGATTTCAGAAAAGGGGCCAAAAATTGTGAAATTTTTGGCTGTAATTTTTTTGGCATATGTACAAAAATAATTTTGGTTTTCGGCAATTTTAGCCATAGCCTAATAATAACACCTCTTGTCTTTAATAGAACTTCAATTAATGAATTCCTGCAATTTCAATATTTTACAGATAAAAGTAAAGAATATATTGGTTTGGCCAAAAATTTCTTTCGGTTTTTTCGGTAAGTAAGTTGGCTCTAGCAGCGCTTAGATGTCTTTAACGTCATTCGACACCATTTTTGTTAGATTGTATTGTGACAGCTGTCATATCAGCGTGCATTTAAAACAAAAACTGATCAAAATCAGTGAATTTTGTGTCGCCAATTTAATGTTGAAGATGGAAGACAATAAGCACGCAAGACTACGTATTTCGTTGATGACCAGGCAGAAACTGTTACAGCTTGGCTGGGAAGTTCTAATTCATGCTCTGTATTCACCAGATATTCAGCTTTGGAATTTCCATTGATTTCGATCTTTACAAAATTCTCTTATTAGAAAGAATTCAATTCCTGGAAGACTGCAAAAGACACCTGGAATAGTTTTTTGCTCAAAACAATAAAACGTTTTGGAAAGATGGAATTATGAAGTTGTCTGAAAGATGGCAGAAGGTAGTGGAACAAACCGCAGAATACGTTATTCAATGAAATTATTGTTGAAACTGAAAAATGTGTCGTTTATTTTTACTTAAAAACCGAACGAATTTTTTGGCCAAACAATAATTGGTACTTACTTGTTTCTTTCATTCCTTCAATAGAAAATGACACCAGTTATGTTCCTATAAAATCAAATAAAATTAGTGCATCTGAAATTGTTTTGGTAAAGAATTTAAAAGGAGAAATTGCTGTGCCTTAAACAGAAAACAAAAATTTCTCATATTTCTAAAATCAGAACCTCAAACATAACAATTCCGACATATTAAAGTAGTCGTTACACAAATTACTTCTATTTTTTTGTAAAGGATAATTGCTTATTATTGAAGTTATTAAAATTTAGTTCCTCTTGATCGGAAATACTTAAGACAAGAGTTTTTATAAGAAAAGATTTCCTTATGTACTCGAATTCAATGTACAATGTACCTTACCTATTAAGAAACAGGCTCCAATAATCAGTGCTTTGACTTCCACATCTAGATGTTGAGGAAAAGTAGCAAGTAAGAATTTTGATGATTGCGATTTCACTTCGAATCTCGATTTCTTTTTCCTGATCTTTCCACATTTCTCCTTCTCATTGGCAGAATAAATCTATGGTAGATTGATTGAACTTATATTTCAGTCAGTGAAACGTCACAAACCTGAGAAAAATTACTCTACAACATGATTTCTAAGCAAATGGCCTTCCCAAAAATCCCAACTGCCAAAATTCTGACACCTTATCTAACTTTGATTGTCGAAATTTTGGGCTACATCAAAATCTTTACAAAATCTTATAACATTGGTCAGCTCAATTTAAAATAAAACATTAATAGGATATTTAATTTCTAATTAAATTTTTTTAATTTAATCTAACATCAACTGCGTTTCCATTACTTTCGAACACTTGATTAGTAAGTCATTATTTCTAGAGTTATATTGAAACACACAAAAATAGCAGTCCCAGATCAAGGTGTGAGCTCGCCTGCAAAACATTTCTTATGGTGTAGCAAAGGATATGTTCTCTCGGAAAGGCTCACTTTAGGACCACCTAGCGCCTTAATGGGGCGTTTCCGGACATGGGTTCATTAGGAAGATATTGATCCTTAGCCATGCCCCTACACGTGGTTTGAATATTACACAAGAATTTTGCAATACCCTATATATATTTTAGGTAAGTAGAAGGTTTGACGAAATTTAATATTTGAATTAAACAGTGTTATGCATTAAAAACTGATTTAAAAGGCTTGATTTCTCTCAACTTTTTTTTTCCTTCAGGAACGTTTGTGCTGCTATCAAAATTTTCAGTAGGCGATCCGAATTATCTGTTCCTGTAACTTTTGTAAGAAGATGAATAACATAGATACCGTTAATTTTGAACGAAGATAATTATTACCAAAACTTTTTTGTTTGAAGTTTTGTGATCCAGACATTAAAATTTGGTAGCTACTCATTATTTTTAATTAGAGAAGATGTAGTGTCCAACGATCAATGGTGTCCGGAAATTTCTCCACTCATTCATTACGCTATCGTTTAAAATGGTTTCCGAGCTTTTTATTTTTAATTTACCGAAGATTTTACTTTTTAATATAGATTTACTGTTATACTTGTTTTTGCATATTTTCCCCAACTTATTAATCACTTCATTCTTATCGTAGTTCAATGTCCAAAATGGATGAAATCACCCACATACCAAGTTGCCATATATCTTATTGTTAGTAGTAAAATTCAGAACATCTAAGTTTACACAGATTAAAACATTTATTAAATGAATCTCTTCTTTTAAAAGGAGAAAGATTTTAAGAACGACTGACCTCAAATGTGCCACTAGTCAGACCATAGCCATTACACCAATTCCTGCTTTTCAATTGCAATACTTTTCTTCCATTTTCATCAATCACGTGATACTTTGTTTTTTTGAAAATATCCCAGTTTTGCTGAATGGATCCAATTTCAACGTTTGAAGAAACATAGGCATACATTCTCTTTTTCAAAAAATAAAAAAAAATAAAAGGAGAAAATTATACAGAAAATATTTCCAGCATATATTATGTAAATATCTTTACAGCAATTCTACTTAATGAAAAATAATTTAGGATGATAACTTTAGAAAATGTGTTTGATTATCTTAACTGCCAGTATGTGTCTTTCAAAAAGATTTTAGAATGTTATTCTAAATTATATTCTATTTTCTTAAATTGTTTAGTCTGATTTTCTGTAGGTAATGCTATGAAAATGCACAAAAGCAAATGATTCATTCTTAGTGCATTTGAAAGAGTTGATAGGAGATTTGGACTACATTCGTTAACTTATCTTCAGTAAAGAAAACTATTTTGAGAGCTTTTAGACACAATAAAGGAAATATTTCAGATTGTGCGGATCACTCCATATTCTAATGAATCACAATCCAGATCCTAAAGTAGATATAATTTGCAAGATCCAAGAAGAAAAAGAAAAGGATGATGATAGAATCATGCGTAATTAATTCTAATCCATGCATGAATAAGAAAAATTTATTAAAGTAAGTGAAATAGCGTTTGGTTATACAGTGAAACTTGGATAATTCGAAGCTGATGGGACCAGAGAAAAAGTTCGAATTATCCAAAAATTCGAATTACATATATTCTCTCAAACAAATGAGATAAATAAAAAAGATGAACTCCATGATCAAAGATTTAACACAAACTTTATCTAAGAATACTGCTACATTTTTTTTTTATTAAATCAAACATTTTTTACTAGCTTAATTATTCATCACTTTCAAAAAAAAAAAAAGGCAGATATTTTTAATTGCTTCATTGAATGAATCTTTGATTCCAACCTCTGGGTTGCCAGGTCCTCTCGTTCTTTTTCTATTTTTTCCATTGCCATTTTTGCTGCTCAAGATTTTATCTTTGTTCTTCAGATATGTCGATAACATGTTGGATGGAATTCCAAATTCCTTGGCGATTTCCGATTTCTTTTTAAGGCCTTTTTTCACTTCCTTAATCACCGCTACCTTTTCAGCTAATGTTAATGACTTATAAGGAGCTTTAGCTTTTGACAATGGCATAGTAAGAGCATATAAACAATACTTAAAGCACAAGCACAAAAACTAAAAATGTACATAACCGCATTAAATCATTCACCAGAAGCGCACGTGACTAAGACCGAAGGGGTGTGGGAGGGTGGAGGTAACAACAGAGATTGGACAGAAAAATCCTCGGAAATCCCCACATAGTGACATTCCAACCCTCGCTTTTGTTTTCCTTAGAAATAAATAATGTATCTTAGCTGAGAAAAGTCTCAGGAACAATTTTTACCGTATTATTTTAAGGACAATCGTACGAAAAATTCGAATTATCCACGATTTTTTAACATTATTTTAATACAAAATTCTAGGAACCGAGCAAAAAATTCGAATTATCCAGAATTTCGAATTAAACAAGTTCTAATTATCCAAGTTTCACTGTATTAAAAAAAAAAAACATGAAAAACAGAAAGAAAAATAAATGTGGCATTGAAACAAAGTATTTGTATTAAATCATTAGCACTTAGCATAACAGTGCAAACAAGCAAGTAAATCTCAAAGACTATGCTGTAGATGATTTTTGTTATTGTGAGGTACGATGGTGTTAACTATCCTGGAAAGATTTTAAGTTTAACAGATATCGGACCGACTGTTGAATGTATAGAAAGAAAACTCAAATTTTGGCGTTGGCCAGAAAAACAAGACTGTATAGATTATGAGGGGGAAGAAGTGTAGGGGGAAATCAATCCTTCCTCAAAGAGGAATCAGTTTATTGTTCCAGAACTGGATTATGCTTCTTTTCCATTGTTTGGACTATCAATTCATCAAAACATGTAAGACTGTTAATTACTCTTTACTGTTTGTCTATTATTATTGTCTTTTCTTTGAAAATTCCACTTGTAATTTCAGAATAAAATCAGTTTTGCTTAGAAAAAAATGTTGATTTATTGATTTTTTTCCAAATTAAGCTTGAGATTAACTGGGATTAGATAATATATTATTGATTAGGTACTTTGGCAATACTTGTAAATGGTCTAACATTGGCCGAAGCTATGGCAACAATTTAAAAGAGGAATCATTTAAAAGAGAAACCATTTTAAAAGGCAACATTTGGTTTTCAAGAGCTGGGCCAAAGTTGGCCCAATTTAAGGTAACATTAGCCCAAATTAACAATTGTTTCAAGTTTGTATGTATACTTTACCAATCGTTGATATTACAGTTAACTACGTTTAAAATAATATACACCACTTACCATATCAAATTTTAATTGGTGTACAACTATTATTTGCTTTTTCTATGAAATAAATATGAAAAATGGGACAAAGTTACCTCAGTTGACGGTAATACAAAATAGTTGATTAACCCAATTCATACTGCAATGTGGATTATAGAAGCAGTTACTGACAATACTACAGTGTTGTGGTAACTGGCTTACGAAATTTCAGCTAGGTTCCTGCTCAAGCAACGAATAACAAAAGACTAGTCGCCATTCTCTCCCACTGTCCTATTCCTTCCCTGGTTCTTCTATTTGAAAATACAACAGCTAAACTTCTGTTCTCAATATAAAGACTTTCCTTTCCAAAGCATGAGAATCAAATGTTATACAGTTAGTGTTTACTGCTGGTACTACTAAATAAAAGCAATTATTTACATTTAACGCATTTTAATTTATACGATTATTAAAATTGTTATTTGATTTTTGGTATTTGGTATTGCTTCGATCTGATCGATTTGCATTAAGATTTTTCCAATTGTCACGGTATGAATAAAACGTCGTATTTTTATATTTTGAAATAATGGATTGACCAGATCGAAATAACAGAAAGTATTTGACTCTTACTTGCAAATAACAGCTTGGAAAACAGAAACAGCAACAACAATAGCATCGGGGTGGACGATAGAAACTCATCACTACGTTACCAAAGACATCAAGAACAGTGAAGAAAACAGGTCTTTTTCTACCAAACACAACTGAGTGATATTTTGCAGAAACTAAAGAATTAAAAAAATACCATTACTTTTGGTTCAATAATTAAAGGAATAACAGTTTAACTGAATAATAATTTTCAGTAGCTGGCATATTTTTATAGACAGAATATATATATGTATATTACCTTTACTTGAGTAATATATATCTCCTACAGCATTTCCTTGGATCCTATATGAAGGAGCTGTTCTTTTATGAAGCCGACCTTTAAAATAAAAAAATTTAAAATACAGGGTGTTTCAGCTGAAAGTCCCATTTTTTTAAATAGATCAATCTTTCGACTAAACAGTAACGTAATTACGTGTAAATGAGAGTTTAATAATGGGAGAATGACTTACCATCCCATCAAGTGCTGAAAGTGTCCCCCACCTCCTTTTCGGGACACTTTTGCGCACGTTTTACGATTGCTTTCAGCATGCCTCAACATGCCTGTGTCCATATTGTTTATTTCAGTCGTGATGTTTTCCCGGAGATCCTAAATGGTAAGTGGTCTGTTTTTGTAGACTCATTCTCCTGAAGATAGACCCACAAAAAGTAATGCACTAATGTCAAGTCTGGTGACCTGGGGGCCAAAGGTTTTTGGAGGTAACAGGGCCGGTGAAGATGCTGTTGATGAGCGCCATGAACATTTCGAGGTGTGACACAAAGAAATATAATAATGTTGGAAGTATCCCCCTGCTAAAGCTCAATGTCGTCTAGTTGCTGCAAGAAGGTCATGGAAATGTCCTCGTACACATCAGTGTTCACGGTGGACCACGTGTTAAAAGAAAACTGGTTTAATAAACGATATCGACACAGACATTTTGAGGCGTGTATCTGAAAACATGGTGAAACGTGCGTAAATGTGTCCCGAAAAGAGAGGGGGGAGGACACTTTCAGCACTTCATGTGATGCTAAATCATTCTCCCATTATTAACCTCTCATTTACGCTTAGTTATGTTACTGTTTAGTTATTAATGGAACGATTGACCTATTTTAAAAAAAAGGGGACTTTCTGCTGAAACACCGAAATTAGAAAATATAAAATTTCAAATGAATTCTGTATTATTATTATCTACTATAAATTTTAACTCGTTATAATCCGAATACGGTCGTTAACCTTTGTATAAGCGTACCATCAGCACCATAATATCTTAATTACTTCGATCTCTTCCCATTTCTTTCTTTTCTTTTTGATACCGTACTTACTCGCATAATTCACGCCATCGCGTAATTCACGCACCTGGGTTTTTATCATGAAACTTAAAAAAATGTGTATATCCTCGAATATTTCACGCATTTAATATTTTATAAAATTTATTCCATGAATTAGCAAGTAATGTTATGTTGATATTTGAAGAGTCTTACCACCATGTTGAATTGTGACATGATGAGTAGCCATTAGGGTTTTCTTACCCCGTTCACTACCGCGTATTCAGGGATGGTGTGATGCTCTCTGTGTTCCGAATTTTTTTATCTGTTAAGCCTAATGAGTTCGAGTGTCTTTTTCACTACGAGAAGTAATTATTAGGAGATTCTTTTTAAAAAACTGGAATTTCAAACGTGCCTGTTGCAATGAGGATGATGTTTTGTGGCGTATAGAAGAAAATTTGGATGAAAACAGTGAATCGAAGCGGGCTAGAATCCCGAGGAAGAGAGTAACGATGTATAATGGATCACTCAGTATTTTAGCTAACTAAAAAGTAACTGATAAGAAAAAGCTGTTATGATTTAAACGTTTTGAAAACATATAATCCTTTCTTCACTTAAATCACGCAAACTTTGTTTAGGTTACAAAATTCCGTAAAAAAGTGCGTGAATTATTCGAGTAAATACGATAGTTTGCATTAATACTAGCCGGGTACCGTCCGTTCGCTCCGGAACCCTTACATACATGGCATAAAAAAAAAAAACTATTTATTTAGCAAATTAATATCGAGATCGGAAAATATACGATTTCCCAGCCCGTTGTTGTGGCCTTCTCCGGATAACTCAGATGTATTGCGGGTTGGCGCCACACATCTATATATCGATAAGACAACTTTAAAGCGAAAATATAAATCCTCTTTATTCCCTATCCCGTTGGAATTTTGAAAAATCCGGCCTTATTCCTTGTCTACATCATAAAGGAACCTCTACGCAACATTTCAGTTTTCTAGGTCCAAGGGTTTGGGCTGGGCATTGATGAATCAGTGAGTGAGTGAGTCAGGACTTTTCTTTTTGTATAGGTAGATTAGTAGATATTTTTCTTAATTTCAGCAGACAAATAAATGCAGAAGTACAATTGTCCAGGAAAAAAAATATTTAGCAAATCGTTTCTCTTAATGACAGCTCTCAACATTTTGGTGAAATTGAAACCGAATTCTAAAAAAATATTTGTATCAATTTAAAAGGATATGTCTTGAAAAACATACAATCGAAGTTGGACTTTTACTATTTTCGATATCTCCGCCATACGAAGAATTCTACGGATTTTTTTATTTTATTTTATTTTATTAATCCAGTTTTCGAACTCTTTGACAATTTCATCTTCAGCCAGAACCAGAGACAGTCCTAAAGTATTCAAGTCTCGCTGAAAGTGGGCTAAGAGTAAATTGCAGTACTGATGTAGGCTCCTACTTCATAATACTTTGGAAAACTTGTCGACGAAACTTCATTTTGTTTATATTTATTTTATAAAAAGTCGTGAAAAGATGTACCGGCACTATCTTAGATTGTTCAGTTCTTAAGAACAAAGATTATATAGAATTTAATCTAAAGAATTTTTAACGTGGGAAAATATATACTGTCCGGCCACTTTATTAGGTACACCTACCTAGTAGCGTGTTGGGCCTTCTTTAGTCCTAAAAAAGCCTGAATTCGTCGAGACATGGATTCCACCAGATGCTGAAAACGTTGTTGAAGAATTGTGTACCATGCAGACATGAGTGTGTCACGCAGTTCCTGAAGATTTGATGGAGGTGTAGGCATTCCAGCTCATTCCACAAATTTTCAATCGGGTTGAGATCCGGCGACTGAGCGGGCCATTGCAGCAAGGAAAAGTGATCATCATCTCAAACCATCCCATGGTGATGCGGGCTTTGTGCACCGGCGCATTATCCTGCTGGAAGTGGCCATCTGCATGAGGATAAACGGTTAACATGTACGATTGCACTTGATCAGCTAGGATGTTTAGGTACACTCTAACATCCTGACGTGCCTCCAGAGGTATCAACGGACCCAACGTTAACCAGGAAAACATCCCCCACACCATGACACTGCCCCCACTGCCCGTACTATTTGTACGCACAGCAGCGGTGTACCTAATAAAGTGGCCGGACAGTGTAAATAGATAAATAAAGCCTTAATGATACCATTCATAAAGATATGAAGAGATTGAATACTGATATGCACACTATTAATTTCGGCAGCTATCCGTCTGTCATTTTCGAGTGAGGTAAGAATATAAAATCTCTCCGGAATTTAAACGTTAACCTGATTACATCCAATTATAACGAAAATAGAAATCCGATAGACGGATAGCTGCCGAAATTAATAGTATACATACTTATATTAAATCTTATCATATCTTTATGAATGTGTTTGATTGAGGCTTTATTTATCTATTATTAATTTTTTTAGTAAAATAACAAAAAGAATTAGAGAGAGACATTGAGTATTACAGTTGTAACGAAGCAGAAATTCTGTTACATGTTAAGTCAAATTACTATAAAAAAAAAAAAACATGGACGTTAGATTACCTCTCTTTGAAGGAAAAATTTCCTTGATTACGACTTCAGAAGTGTTTGTCAGATTTTCTAATCCAACATTAGGAATTTCGTCATCTACAACTAAATGTAGAAAAATTTCAAAGATTAATCAAAACATAAAAACGAGGAATAAAGAAAATGCACATTTCAATCCACGGCTTTGCGGGAGTCTGAGACAGCTGTTTCGTCCTTATTAAAACTCCCCTACATTAATCAAAATGCTAGAAATAAATTTATATATTTAAGATTTCTAGGTAGTACAGTGCAACTTGGATAATTCGAACGTCTTTAATTCGAAATCGTGGTTAATTCGAAGATTTCTCTTACTCCCTTGAATTTCTTATTAAATCAATGTTAAAAAATCGTAGATAATTCGAAGTTCAACTTCCTTAATTCGAAGTTTTTTATAAAAAATTTCGAACCTTAACGACTTTTCGGAGTTTCATCGTCAAAAAATTCGACACGTGACAGCTGCAACCCTTCCCGCCACCGTGCGACACGTGACGCCATTCGACACGTGACGCTTCAGACGCCATTCGAGCTTCCTGCTGTCAGTGTCACCATGTCTTTCAGTAAACCACGCGTGTACAAGAATTTAACGTTCGCTGAAAAGGTCGCCGTCATTCGCGAGGTGAAAAAGGGTGTGAAGAAGAAATGCCAAATCGCCAACGAGTACGGGATAGCGCCGAATTTCGTCGGTACATTGAAGGACAAACCAACGTAAGTGAAGCTGTTTTCCGTTCACTAATCATGCTTGATGATTTTGCTAACCTTAAGCGACTGAATTCTACAAAACAATCAGACCTTGCACAATTTTTTGAAAAACTATAATTTTCTATATTGAATGTAATATGTACTGTAGCTTACGTAATATAAATCTTATTTTGTTTACATACATATACTGTTTAAAACTTTCATACCACGATCTTTCTGAATAAATATTTACTTATTGACAGAATAATCTTTTCACGCATTCAGTGGACCTGAAATTAAAGTTAAAAGATGTAACTTGTTTAATTCGAAGTCTTGGATAATTCGAAGTTTTGTAGTGGTCCCTTCAGCTTCGAATTATCCAAGTTGCACTGTATTTGAAAAAAAGTGGTAGCTTGTTCTAGAACTAGCTCTTAATTTTACTGAAATCCGCCAATACTCTTAAAATGATTAAATTGAGAGAAAATATTTCACAAAAAGGTTTCAATAAATAACTAATGACCTATTGCGTATTAAATTGATCAGCGATACCCTCAATTTCCGGAGGCCATTTTTCAAAGGTTCCACGAATAAATTAAGAAAAAACAAATAGATTTCATTGTAAAAGCATTTAACGTAATTAAATTGCAATATCTTTTTTTCTGATCTGAAATATTTTCTCAGGATATGAGTAAGTCTTTTAGGGGTTCCTCCATAGAAGAAAGATCGAGAATCGTTGAGGTCAGACAATCAATGTGTTTCTAGAACTTACCATTATCCTTCAAGTGAATTATTATTAATAATTGTGATATCAGAACTCAGCTATATGAGAAAAATAAAAAAAGTGAAAACATAGAGACCATAATTTCTAATATTAAGAAATAAAAATAGAACGAAAATGGAATATGATATAAAGTATATAAAAATCAATCAAAAGCAGTAATTCCATTAACAATACTGTACTAAACAAAATAAACAAAAATTTAATACAATAACATTAAAGGTAAGTAATTTTTCGCCAATCTTAAAATTAGATCTGCCAATACTTCCAACACTTAAATACAATTTTGATTTGTCTTTATTTTCACATTATTTTTTAATTATTTGATTTCTTTCATTTGTATTTGTTATTTTAATGTATATACAGTAAAACCCCGTTATTACGCTCCCGCTTATAGCACTATCCCGTTCTTTACGCTCCTTTCCTACGGTCCCTGGAATTTTCTATATAACTCTGTATACTTTTACCCTCTTATAACGCTTCAAATCCCGCTTATAGCGCTTTTTTATATCGGAAATTTTGTATCGAAAAGAAATGTAACACTGTAAAGATTCTTTTCTTTCCCTGGTAGGAGGGAATCTTTGAACTCTTTGAAGTGTGGATCAGTGATACAGTAAGTTAGTGCAAAATGTTGAAGCGGAAATCCCTTTCTATAAGTAAAAAATTGCAAATTCTCCGTAAGTACGACGAGAATTCTACACTAAGTCAGAAGGATTTCGCAGAATCTCTACGAATTCCCTCATCCAGTCTGAGAACAATAATAAAAAATAAGAATGGAATTACCAATGCAGCGAAGGGTGGTTGCAAACGTAAAAAAGTAAAGTGTGGAAAATATGAAGATGCCGAGGAAATTCTAATTGAATGGATTCATCAGTCCCGTGATGCATCAGTGCCATTAAGTGGCCCAATCATTCAAGAAAAGGCGCGTGAAATAGCAGGCAGTGCACTAAATCTGCTCCGAAAATATATTTGTATTGCTCCTAGTGGAGTATCAATTGATGTTAATAGTTTCTTGAACCGCATTGAAAAATGTCATAATTTATAACAGTAGCATACGCACATGGCAAACCACAATCAAAGATTTTTTTTATTAGGAAATAAGCTCACATTTGCACTATATCTATTGCAGAATCAAGTATCTTTCCTGTAAAATGGTGTCTAAATGTTTCCCCATCACATAAAACATTTCCCCGTTTATAGCGCTATCCCGCTTATTACGCTTGTAGGTCATGGTCCCTTGACGAGGGTAATAACGGGGTTTTACTGTACTTATATTTTTGATCATCTAGATTATTTTTTTATTCATTTTATCTGCATTGGTTTTCTTTTGAAGGTTTGTGTATTATTTGAAATTGCTTAACTTTTTGATTATTATTTGTTGACTAATTTTATGTATTTACTATTATTTTCCGCTTAGCTTTATTCTTATTTTAGATATTACAGATCTTGATTTTTACTATTTCTTATTTGTAATCATAAAGATGTGATGTCACATATTACAATTATCAAAACGGAAGTACGTGGAGGAACTAATGCTCAATCGTTTACCATATATGGAGTTGTCACGTGTCTTCAGATTTAAAGTGAACCGACTATAGTAAACTCGATTTATTTCACTAACTATTCTTTTGTCTAACTTTTTTCATTTAAGAACTTTTTTTAAATTAATTTCATTTAGGTAAAGTCTTGTTGTCATTTTAAATATCTTTATAAAATTCCAATCAATATAAAATACAATCCCCCGAAACCATTATTTTATCACTAACAATTCAACGAAGACAAAATACCTTCGATAGAAGAATTGGTTGAGATGTTGGAAATTTCAGTTAATTCTGGAAGAGATCGCAGTTCAGACATGAAAGATGGTTTCGATGGCGCAATTTTAATAAAAGCTTCACCATTAGGAACTGAGTCATCAAGATCTTCTATTTGTTTGTCTCTAAAGTCATTTGATTCGCGTAGCCATTTTTGAATATAATCAAACATGTCTTCTTTGTTTTATTTTCACTTAGGCTTCAGTAGAAAATGGTTTTTCTAAACAGAGGCCACTTCGCGTAACCGATCTAAAACGAAATAAACAAGGAAAGGAAATATTAATCGTAAGAAAATAAGTTTAATCTTATGGTGATTAGATCTAAATTTAAACTTTTCAATGTAATTTCTTATGGTTATTAGATCTAAATTTAAACTTTTCAATGTAATTTCGGCTAGAGTGCAGAATCTGGTACTACCAATAAGAGGTTCGTAAAGATACATCGCCGAACGAGTGTATTAGGCATTGAATATTTAGTTTAGAATTTACCTGCTTAAGTTCCAAAATTGTTTCCAAATTCTAATTCTATTTGCAACCAATTTTCAATCAATTTTATTACCTGATTTCTGGTTTTTCTTTTCGACAGAGACGTCCATATTTGAGTAAGACATCGAAAAGTCCTTAAATACTACAACTCTTCTAATTCTTCCATCAAATTACCATCTACAATAAATTACCTTAATATTGTGAAACATTTTCACATTATGTTTTATAAACTCATATTTTTACGCCATCAAATTTTACTTTATACAACTGGAATGGAGCGTCATTTTTTAAGTAATAATTCAGTCGTTTTAAAAGAATATTTTTTCAAATAAATAAAGGTTACGTGATTGCAGATAAAAACAAAGAAATGCCTAACGCTGTCTGTAATGTAGACTGTCATTGTTGAATGAATAAAATTGTACATTTCTAAATGAAGAATCTATAAAACTAGATGAATATCACATCAACATTATTATGATTCAGCGAAATTAAAACCTGGTACGTACGAGTTTGGTAGGAAGAAAAGAAATCTAAAATAACATAATTATCATGGACTTTATCAGTTTCATCAATTGCTAGTTAAATTACGAATATCTTCCAAGAATCTTTAGCCTAAATGAAATATTAGGAGTTTTGCCCTTAGTGAAAATTTCTGCACAAGGAAAAATACTTCAAATCCCCATTTCTCTCTTTACAACAACCGCTTCCGTAAAATCATAGAATAAGAAATTCATTCTTCTTTTGTGGTAAAACTATGCTAAGTCTAAAAATTTAAGCAATTGGATAACATTAACATTCTTAATAATTTTTTTCGTTTACTTATACAACTTTTAACATATTGATTATGAATAATTATGCTTCTTTACAATAGGATTATTACAGACGTGAAAAACTTTTCTTTGTTTAAGTTTTAGACTGTTTAATTCCTATAATGGCTATCTGTGGATCAGTCAGTGTAATTGTAATGGAAAGCACATTAAATTTTAAAGGACAAAACACTCCTTTCAACACTGACTCTAAATTGCTGAGATCAGGATAAACAAATAGCCAATTATTTGGTAGTTGTGTAGGACACAGAACCAGTGAAATTAAGATGAATTTTCGTTTGTTTTTTTTTTAACCAAACGATTCCGAAATACATAGTTGATGTGTAATCGATGGAAAACTTTGGGGTTTTTTTTTTTATAGTTTTTAAAAAAAAATTTGAGATTTAGTTGTAATTCTTTCGCGGGCGGCGGATGCACATTTTTAAAGCAACGTCTTTACGAAGCAATGAAGACAGAATTGTAGCGCTATTGGGATGCGAGCAACAAACCCGCCTGGCGGCAAATTAGTAAGATCTCTTCCAGGAGGATATTTCGTTTCGAAATAAAACAAAAAAACAACATTTTCGTTTTAGTTAATATCAGGTTAGGTTAATTGAGTTACGATCGTTTCCAGGTATTTCGTTTGGAAAAATAATATATTTTCCATTTCGGAATGACCCTCAATTTTGCAACTTATCCGCCATCTTTAAAATAGTCCAAAGACAGCCATTTTCCTTATTTTATAGGGTGCTACCGCAATTTTAGTTCAACAATTGGAAATAAAATATTATTGTGCTTAATAGCGTCACAGATTAACATGGTGGCGACAATTGAAACTTAAATATTGATTTGCATAATAACGCCACTAGAATTATGTAAACGGAAGGGCGGTGAGGGAATGGGCAAACATTGCTGAAGGATTCTTCTATGGAGTTTTCGGAATAGATATAAATTGGTAATGATGATTTATGAACTGGGGAAGGTTTGAAGTGATAGGGGTGTGGAAAAGAGGAGAAAGGGGCGGTAAATTTTATATTCTCCGATCTCCGTATTAATTTCATATCTAGGAATCTCGAGTTGCAAAATTTAAATATAACATTACTTTGTACCTATCACGTGATTTTTGTATCAACTGGGAAAGTATCGAAGTGATCTCACAATTTCAATTTGTTTCTCAACCTCATTATTGTTACTTGTATGAAGAACGGATATTCTATTAGTATTTCATATAATTATTTAAATTTAACTTATCTCTTCTTCAATATAGGTAAGATATGAAAGAGATATCTTTCTCAGGAATACATGAGAGCATAACTGTTGTAGTCTACGTCCAGAACCTAATAAATGACGGACCATTGAAAGATGAAACCTGAAGAGTATCAACCAAATTAATTTAAGTGACAAATATTGTATAATGCCAACGCCAAGAGTAATAATCACGTTTCCAATTTATAAACTGCTTATAAGTGAACGCTGCTCAGAAATTTGAAATGGGAGGAGTTCTAATGGTCCTACTCTTAACCAAAGAAGAAGAAAAAAAAGTGTTATGTCTCCAGATGGGGGTGTAATAAATAAAAATGGGTTTTCCAACAAAAAAAACAGCTCCCAATGCTAGATTTCTTCCATTTTCGGGTGCAATGGTGGAAGGGGAAGGGTCAAAGCCCCTATGAACCTCCTCCACCGCGTTACGTTAATAGGCTTCTGCTCCTGGCTGTCCACATTAGCAAACGTCGCATTAAATTAACTAAATATCGATACTTACTTTAAATAAAAACTGTCATATTATTAAGAGTCGTAATCAATTAGAAGAATCACATACGAACAATTGTACAATCAATGAAGATCATGGAAGGAAGAGAATTTCTTTACAACCAATCCCAATCAGCTAAGTATAGTAAATGGTTAGTAGCCTAAATGGAAATCGGAAGGTTTATAAATGGTTTTGCTTACATCTACACCCTTTCCGATCAAGTTTCTGCCTGCAGCTTACGAAATGACATAATATATCCTTCCGCAACGACAAAATAAAGTTAAATATTGTTTATCTGGGAATTAAATCTCAAATACTCAATGGAGGGTTTTCATTTACTGTATACTCGCCATTGAAGAAAAATTACAGAATCTTTGTGATCCTGTTGTGATTCAATCCTTATTTATTTATTTGAATATATTCTTTATTTAATTTTTGGATAATTTCGGAAATTTGTGTAACTTCGGAGAGAATGGAATAAGTTTTCTTCGAAGGAATCTTGATCGTGAATTCGTTAAGCCTTACCACCAACTTCCTAATTTTAAAATCATTGCTTATCACAATCCTAAGCCTTTTTTTTTTTTTTAATCTTGATGGGCAGGAGAAAGTGTTACATAAATATGCATGAAACACAGTTAAGTAAAATCGAAACTGTTTTCCTATAAATAAATGGCAATAAATAAATTCTTAAGCGAAACCGACTTCGCCGTGCACTTTCAGAATAATCTGCATAATCTGGATTTTAAAGAATTGGGATTGGAGAAAAAACAAATTCGACTATTATCACGTAATGAAGAATATTATTTATTTATTTATTTATTTATTTAGTAGTAAACCTGTCAAATAAAATTTTTAGTGATCACGTGACCTTAGATTATGATATCATTTTCAGTGTCACGGAACCTTTGATCGCGACTGGACTATCTGTAAAAAGTTCATCTAAGCGAGAGGAACAACTTGTCTTTACATTTTGGTCATCTAAAATGACAGGTTTAGAAGTTGACAGTCTGCCACGTGACTTCCGGTTGATCCACGTCGATGAAAAGTAAAGTGTACCATCCTCGATAAAATAACTAAAATCTGTCACCTTATTAGTATTTTATTTCTGTATCTTATGGTTGCGGAGGAGTAGCAAACAGAACAAAAAAACATATATTCTTTTATTTATATATATACGTAAATAGATAGATTTATTTATTTATTTTTACAAAAGAATCACAAAATTATAATTCACGCTTAACAATTCATTCATTAACCAAGAATTCTATCTGTTTCAATAGACGGTAATGTAGAGGGCTACGATATTTTGCAAAATGAAGACGGGATACAGATTATGTGTCTCTTATCCTGGATCGTCTACAGCGGATTTAGCAGATTTAATTTCTTTCTTCTTACCTTTGATTTTCGATATGGTTTAGTGTTCTGAAAATGTTGGATAAGGAGTCGGAAGAAATGTGTAATTACATGTTTCCATTCTCACTTTTCAATTCCTCCCTTTTAATAGTCATATTATTAAAATTAACATATCCTCACACGAATTAAATATATTTTATTAATTGATTTTTTAAATAAATATATTTTATATATTTAATTGGTGTGAGTACGTATTTCCATTGTTTTGTTTTTTTTTTCCTCGATTCTCGATACAGCGTTAATGAAAATAGGAGAAAAATGTATATTTTCTTTAGTTATGTTATTCAAATATAAATTCAAAAATTACAGGAAAAAATCCTAATTACTCCTTTCAATTTTGTTTTTTTTTTCTTTGGAATTTTTTTTCAAGTTGTAAGAAAATAAAAATTCATTGAAATCTAATGGGTAAAATGTACTTCGGTTTAGTTTAAATTTGTACATATTGATAAATGGAATAAAACAAGATAGCGATTAGTAAACCAATCACAATGCTTTGCAACGGCTTCCGATACGTGAATGAAGAAAATTATTCAAAAGTTATTCAAATAAACTAACAAGCTGTTTTTTTATTGAAAACATTACAATTCAAAATCCACCACAATAGGCTCATGAACACTGAAGAAGGATGAGTAGAGTACAGATTGAGTCACCTTTACGTTAGAATAGACTGCGTCGAAACACGTTCCATACCTGGTGGAACGCTATCGCTACCTTGGAGCCCGATCAGCTAGAGACACAAACTCTACGGCTCTGAACTACTCTTGGCAAGACCTTTTCAACGACACCCTAATCAAGTCTCTAGTTTTCGTGGTTGCTGAGCTGATACTTGTCCACAGATAGACAAACAAGACTAATAAGACTTCACAGTATTAGAAGCCTAAAATAAGACTATCGAGATAAAAGTACATTAAAAAGGATACAAGCTGGATGTTTCGAGATATATACACGCAGAACTTTGTATCAACATAAATGACAAGAAGTTCAAAAATTTTAGGATTTCTATATGTAAGGTTTTATAGCCCAATAAACAAAATTGTTTGAAAAAGCTAATGGTGGAAAGAGATTTGCTATTGGTCTATGATGAGATCTCGTTCTTTATTGGTTATACAGTGTTACCTCCGAATAACGGACAGTCACGGGATCGGAAGTTTCGTCCGTTATTGGGAGGTGTCCGCTATTGGGGAGGACTACCTTTTTTTCATTTTTTAGCTTAAAGCATGTCATTTAATGAATTATGTACAATCTTAATTAAATTTCTGCAATTACCATTGCGATATGAGAGAATATGAACAATTGCAAATTAATTATTATATTCCTTTTTAAATGAGTGCTAATCCGTTTGTCTTACTTAAAATAATGACAAAATTAATTACAGTATATAAAAAATTAATTTCTAGCCAACCATTTGATGCCTTAAACGTGTCCAATCCTAAACTTTGACCGAATTCTCTGGCTTTTTCTTGAAGCAAAACACCGCTTATATAAGGTGACCATTTTTTCTAAAATGAAAAGGAGGACGCAAATAGTTTGAAGAAAAAAAAATGTTATCAAAGATATAAACCTATCTATTCAGCCCAAAAAAAAAACCTTAAAACCGATCTGTTCAACCAAAAAAAAAACAGGTTTTAAACTTAATATCAAAAAGGAGGACATATTACTCTTCAAACATCAAGAAGGAGGACATTTAGGAGGACACTTCTCAAGGGAGGACAGAGCTTCAAAAAGGAGGACGGTTGGTCACCTTAGCTTATAGGAATGTTCTTTGCATGAGCAGAGCGGAACCATTTTATGACCACTTGGTCGATTTTGCTTGTTTCAGTTTTACGAAACTTCAAATTCTTCGAATTTTCGTTTGAATTCACCATCCACATTTTTCTAATCTCATCTTTGTCTTTCAAAAGTTCACTTATCTGAGTTTTTCCAACTTTAAAACGTTCAGCAAGACAATGCACGCTCAACTTTTCTTTTTCAGCAACTTCAAGATCAATTTTTTCTTTCATTGCCAATCTCTTCCTTTTTGACGCCATTTTAATTCGCACTAAATTTAATCAACACGTTTATATGATAGCTTTATGAGGTGTTGACATTTACAAAGCAACTGCAGTGAAAAAAAGGCCTCAGATCCGTGCATTGAATCATGGGACAAAGATACAATGTATCAATGAGTGTGGGGGGGGGGGGGGGGACACCGATACAGTGTATCAATGTATGGGACACCGATGTAAATACAACCATGATGTGTTTGTCGAAATCTTAATCGAATCAGTTAAAATAACTGTCCGCTATTGAGAGTGTCCGCTATTCGGAGTGGATAACATTGAATGTCCTATTGTAAGGGACTGGGACCCGCAATAATGTCCGCTAATTAGAGGTGTCCGCTAACGGAGGTAACACTGTACAATGTTCTATTGTAGAAATGAAAAAAAAAAATGCGTAATGTTTAATCCAAAAAAGAAATCTGTAAATTTATAATCTTTTTGAACTCGAACTGAAGTATAAGAAACTACTTAAAATTTGTCTTTTGTTTTGAATTTATTACAGGGTTTAAAAGCTTCTGTAAAATTAAGTATTGTATACAAACTGCTTTAGAAGTGTCCACTTTTCTAGGTACGTTTAATAAATAGGGATAATATTAATATATTGATATTTTTATTTGTTGTTTCCAGTTATCTCTGACAATTTTATTTTTCTGTCTGATTTCAGCCATTATTTTTTAGTTTTTTTTTAACTATTTCAAGACAAGCCATAAACCCAAATCTGAATCATAAGACAACCTATTAGGGAACACTGATTCCCTAGCCAGACTAGTCGAATTCAGTTTAAATCTACTGTATTTATTTCATTTGGAAATAACAGTGAGCTCTCTTTATTATTAGCCTTTTTTCATTACACTTAGTTCATGGACTACTATTCTGTATCCAGGGCTGCGCGTATCAGCTGCGCAGTGGGTGCTTTCTATAGGTATATTTTGGATCCACAAAAAGGAAATGGGAAGAAGGCGTCACAAAATATATCTTGCGCAATGAACAACAAACAATGTTGGCACAACGCTGCTCCCAATTCAATAAAATCCTTTCTTTAAAAATCCCTCATTTTAAAAAAATATTGTACAGTACACCATCACTAATCCGGCATCATTGGGACCTTATTAATGATTTTGCTGGATCACAGAATGGTTAAGATAGGATACACTTAACCCAGCGGCGTAAGATCAGTACAAGATTGGTTAAAAAAGAAAAAAAAAACATTAAATGAAAATCAAGCGAAATTTTAATCAAGCACAGATAAATAATAAATAGTGCAGATAATTCTATTGACTTACTCAAGAAAGTTCATCACTGCCGCTTCCAAAATGAAGAGCTGAAATTTGCAACTAAGCAGATTATTATTTATATGTCTTCATGTCAACAGTCACGCCAGTAATCTAAAAATGTTTATGCAGTAAGTTGCACCACCAAACAGTAGCGGCAGGTTGGTGCGGCAACAAAGGAAATTTGAAATTACGCTAACAGAAATTTGTGCTGGATTAGTGATGGAACCGGATTACTGATTGCTGGTTAGTGATTGTGTATAATATAAAAATTTTAAAAAATACTTAATAAAAATAATGTAACAATTTAATATTTCCATGAGAACTTTGTAGGGCAAAAAATAAGCTAAACAAGATAAAAATATTTTCTTTGCACTTCCACCTTCCACCCCTTCATAAACTGTTCGACATAACCCTCTGTCTATTTTGGACAGATCCTGAATAGATCATTGATTAATAGAACCATAGGCTTATCCAGGATTTTAAAATGGATATAAAAAAGGAAATTTTTAAATTTCATTTCAAAAATGAGAACCCATTCAACCAAAACAACAAGAACAACCTCATTTTCTATTAGAGAATTCGAGAACGGAGGGTAACAAACAAAGCATGAACTTTACAACCAAAAAAAAAAGCTCCAAAAATGCTTTTTTTTATATTTCGGATATAATGGAATGTTTACGACCCGTAGCACCTCTAGCAACTCTCCCTCTTTCCTCCGCATTTACAGAAATTTTCACTAAGAAAAGTAAAATTTCTAGCTGTCCAATTCTGTACGATTCATAATCTACGATTACCCAATTAAAATAATCAATTAATGGTTTGAAGAAACAATTACTTTCTATTACAATCTAATTCAGTTGATGATAACCTTCTCTTTTTCTTGACTTCATAGGAAACGAAAAATAGGCTGGATCAGGATTTCGATATTGTGAAATCACAATAATGTTGATGTGGTGTGTATCAATCTTATCTTCACAACAATCCAAAAATATGCAGTTTTATTCATTGGACAATGAAGGCATTTGCATGAAGACAACGTTAAAGCATATTCTTTTGTTTCTATCTAAAAAGAAAAAAGAAAAAAACATGCACAATCATTCATTTTAATAAAAATTCTCTTTCAAATTGAGGAATGGTTGAAGAAAAAGATCTTCAGTTCCATAATACAAAGTCATGCATTAGAAATAGAGTGTTAAGTGCAGTTTCATAATGTTAAAGGAACTTCGGCTAAATTGAAGATACCTATTTATGAAAAATTTAGAAAATGTTTAAAATTCTTTCATGTAATTTTCATATCGTTGTTTAACAGTTTCTTTGTCTAATGGGGAACCAGAGTTCAGGTAACAATTTATTTTAAAATTCCATAGAATATAAGAATTTAGAAACAAAATTTGAAACATAACTTCAATTTAGTGATAGTAAGCCTTGTGGAAATACAGTAATTCTATTTGCACGAATGGTTTTGTCGTGGATTGTCAGAGGAGCGATTGTTTTTTTTTGTTTTTTCATAGCATATCGTAAACTTTTATATCCAGTTTTTTAGGTGTTCTAGGATTTTAGGTGTGCTGGAACTCTGATAATAATTTGAAATTGATGAAAAATTAGCTTCTGTAATAACTGAAAACTTATAAACTTACCTTCCCTAAAAGCATCTATGGATGTATGAAGCTATTTCTTGTGATAGTATCGTCATCTATTGAGCAGCTGTTATAAACTGATAACTGAGTTGTAAGGTTTTACTGGAAAGCAATTTTTATAGCTGAAACAGTGTTAAAGGCTTGGTAATAAATATACTTTTGAACTTCATTAAAGTATTGTTATTTGGAAGGCACGGCATTAAGTCAGAAATCTAAGTACAGAGCAGCAGTGGATATTTCCTTTTTTTCTGTAATTTAGTAGATAAACTTTATATCATTCTTATAAAATATTATTCTTTAAATTGCGAAAATGTTCTTTATTATTTGGAATTATGGATTCTTTAGGAGTATGCAGAAGAATAGTTACATTGTTCAAAGACATTTACTAATTCCATCAGATCACATCCCTTTCAATGGACAGCACTTCACAGTCGTCCATTGTCATATTATTCTTCTACAAGTTCCAATTGATGAAAGAGCCGGTTAGGAAATATTCTAATAAACTGGTTATAATAATATGCATTTACTTTTAGTAAATGAAATGCTCTGTATTTAACAGCTGAACTATAGAATCCCTTTTTTTAATAGCATACATGCATTCCTCATTTGCAATGATAAAAAGAGGTCAACATCTGTTTTTTAAATTAGAGGCTGAATGAAAGAATTTAGCTAAAATTAGTTTTAACTTGATGTACATGTTGTGCATTTTCTCATAAAAATAGATGCAGATTGAAATAATATACAATGAATGAATCCAAAACTTACTCAAATGCAGATATCTTAAATATAAGTACAACGAAGTCATTTTCAGAGATCTTTGGTAGGCAGATATTTCGCAAGCTAGCCACAGTGGTTCATGGAGCGCAGATGATGCGTGCTACGATGTTTCAATGGCAATCGAGACTTGTCGAAGTTGAATGGTCAACCACCTTCATCCCCACGAAAGAACCCGGTCCCTATTTTACAGAGAACTGGGTGGGCCTTAGGGCACTTCCGAAGGATAAATAATCTAGAAAAATACCCGACCTTCGCCAGGGATTGAATCCTTCTCCAGCCCACTGGACCCACTGGTCCACTCACAGAACTTAACTGGTTACTACATTAAGATCATTACGATATAACTATTTATGAATTTGGCTTACTTTATGTTAGAGAAGGTGAGCCAATTGTTTCTATCATCACGTGTTCATTTCCACCCCCTCTGGGGTTGAAAATACAAGATGACAAGAAAGAACAAGGAATTTAACTAAGAACTCATAAATATAAATGTGATACAAACATAAAACATTTGAGCAGCAAATTTTTGGAAAAAAAAAAAAAAACCACAACTGAGTCTTAAGAGATATACATCGTATTCAACAGCACAATTCACCATATTATGTATTCATTGTTTCTATGTATAATTTTATTTTAACTACCATTTTAAATCTAGTCAAGCATAGTTAATAAGTTTTTTCCCTATATATTGCAATTCATTTTTAATGTAATGTTAAAATAAATCTGAATTTAATTCAAAAAGCAAAATCAACGTGTGGAGCAACAAAGAAAAACATAACTGCACAAAGATTTGCTTTCACACGGTCCCTGAGCCATCATCAACGGGAATTGGACGGCCGTTTCGTTCTTATTGGGACTGATCAGCCAAATCCACCCAATGATGGCTCATCGGTGCGGAAGCAAACCTGCGTACGGATATGTTTTTCTTTATTTAAATCTGCATTTGCTTTATATATATGTTTCCGAAACTGTACACAATCTTGGAGTATGACACAACATATTAATTTTACTGGAGAATTACGACAAGGGAATAACATACGGTGTTCCACACCATGGTGTTCCACACCAAAAACCTCCGAAAAGCACCTTGCTTTCCACCCGGGAGTCCCTCTCTGATAAACTGCCCCACTATATATACCCCGGTCTAGGTAAATGACCCCATCAATTTTCAGATTTACAAAATCTGATAATTAGTCAAACTAATTATTCCTAATAATTTTCAGATTTGCAAAAATCTGAAAAATTTCCAAACCAAAATTTTCCAACAAAATTCTCAGTACTGCGAAAATCTGATAATCTCAGATTTGCAAAATCAGCTGATTAGCCTAACCAATATCCCATAATTAGAAAAACTTATTTGCAAATTTTTGTCTTGCAAAATGTAGTCTTGCAAAACGTAAAACTTTCCACACTCTCAGATAAGCCAAACCAAATCCCATAATTAGAAAAACATGCAAAAGTAAATCTTCCCACAAACAAAGAAACATTAAATCTTTATACAAAAGAAAAAAAAATTCCTAAAATAAAATATAAAATATTATTGTTAGGACGAATTAATAAAATATATATATATAGTCCGTAACAATATTTTGTAATGTATTACAAAATGTCTTATATTTTTTTGCTGTTGAAGATGTCTGTACTTTTTAAAATGTCCATGTTTTTAACTAATACTATTTTTTTTCCTCCTTTTAAGCGAGGGGAGGTAGGCGAGGACCTCCTGCTGTCCGTTCCGTCATATCACAGAAACTGTTGACTTGTTCTGACTTAGAATGTTTAAAGGATATTGATCTTTTGTTAGTTTATCAAATGGCAGATGTAATTGAAAGTAAGAAAACATTTATTTTAATCTAATAATTACGAATTATGAAGTAAATTAATAAACGAAAGTTACAGTAATCATATAAAATATTGAATTTTTATATTCATTTAAAATATGGCAGTAAGAAGATTATTTTTCTCTATCTTTAACCTATTATAACAAAGAACATATCATTTTTCTCTTTTATTTTGTTTTTGTTTACAATACAAAAACAAATCCAAATTGAAAGTTAATAATTTTTATTTAAATATGATTAGCAAATAAAAAGAAAAAAAAATACAGCTACTGTCTGTTCATATCTTAAATATCCCAACGATGTTCTGAATTTATAAAAACAAAAAAAAATCGAAAAACAGTCCTGGGCCTCAATGTCATTTACAGCACTAGAAGATTACAGAAAATAAAATTCGATTTAAAAAAAAATTAAAGAAGCACCAGGGATTCTTCATCCTTAAATTATCCTAATTGTACAAATTTTGAGCTTTGCATATTTCCTAGGTTTTAAATCGCAATTTGCTTTTTAAATCGCAAATCCCACATTTTCTTTTATTGGAAAACAAATCCAAGACACAAGGCCACTCTTAGGCCAATAAATGTTAAAACTGTTGCAATTTTTTTTTTTACAATTTCTTTGCTTCAGATTTTTACCCATTAATATAAATTCAATTCAAATATCAGTTGATTGTTTTATTTTCACACTGATTCTGAAAATATCAAAATTGCGTTCGAAACAAAAATATACGGGTGTTTCGGAAATGGTAGACAAAGCGAAGAGATACGGGTTCCAAAGGTCATTTTGAGTCGAAAATGTTCTATGACATTTTGCTTTAGTTTTAGAGTTAGGAAATGAATGCTTTGGGAACGGTCCCTAATCAAAGAAAGTCATGGAGGCGGACGTTTTCATCATTTTCTTAAATTATCATACCTATTTTCATTCATGACATTTGTTATCCAGATTGCTTTTTGTAATAAACCTTTACATGATTTACTTACACTTCCTAATCTGAAGTGAACTTTCTTTAGGGACCATTCCGAAAGCATTCATTTTCCTAACTCTAAAACTACAGCCCATACAACAAAATGTCATTTTCGACTCAAAACGACCTTTGAACCCGTATCTCTTCGCTTTGTCTGTCATTTCCGAAACATCCTATATAATTTAATACATTTCTGAATAGTGCTAGACTATTGTATAAAAAGATTAAATAAATATAATATTCAAGAACTTAATAATGAAAATTGAAATTGAATTTCATCTTTTCTAAAAGAAAGTTCAAGGTTTTCAATTTATTTAGAATCATTGTAAAAAAAAAAAAATATTACTTTTTAAGAATTTAATGCCCTTGTTTTTATTTTGATGCCTTTTATTTTGATTTTTACAGTGTTTACTGGGTATGAGCAAGAAAATAGATACATAGTAACGAATAACATGGGTCAGAAAATATTTTTTGCTCAAGAAGGCAAGTAGTGTTAATGTAATATAGTTTAATAAGAAGTATAATAAAAACTTCATCTTTAAATCATATTGAATTGTTTATATATAAATTGATCAATTATCAATTAATAATACCTTCTATTGCAAAAAAAGAAAAAAAAATGACACACACCGAAGAAAGTATTCTACGGCTATGAAGCTTTGCATATGCAATGAGTATGTAAAGATAAAGAAATGGTTACATTTTAATTGCAAAATACTTATTACAGAGCAGTGACAACATAATGCGACATGCTAATACATAGTAAATTCTTCCCTGGTGTCCATATAAGCCGACATTCATGTAGTCAAATAATAATCTTAATATTGTCCTGTGCCGCCAGCATTTCTGCAAAGGTTGGGCTATTTCGGCCATATTCTGTGATGGCTCCAACTCTCCCTCATGGGCGGATTTAGATCTTGATATCTGGGGGTGCGAGCTCACCGGAAGGTATGAGGTATTTGTATACCAAATTCAAACACCAAAACCCAATTTAAATGATACGTTTTTAGGCCTAAATTAATAATTAATAAAATTATTATAATAGAAAACATTTTTATTTATCTGTAAAAAAAATTATCATCCCAAAAATCTGGGGGTGCGGCGCACCCCCTAGCACCCCCGTAAATCCGCCCATGCTCTCCCTCCCCAGCAAATCCCAGAGGGTTTGAACCTCACGTAGGCACTGTTGAGAGAGTACACCGTGTGAGGTGTGGCATTATCTTACTGGTGAATAGCCCCTAGAAGGCGTGACGACTGGGGCATTAAAATTCGCTGCAGAATACTGTCAACATTCCATACGTGATGTCAAAGTACCTTGTAGCAAAACTAGGGAAGATCGGCTTGCTTAGGAGTCAGCTACGCCTACTGTAACCCCATATGTTGTGGCCGTGTACCGTTCGACCACTCATCTCGCTCGATTGGAGCGATGACCACACCCCCATACACGGATACGATGATCATCTGTGATAAAAGAGAAGCTGGATTCGTCGATGAACGACTACAATACGACTACAATTAGGCGTAGTCCCAGGACGACACCACTCCACATCGTGCTATGTTGGGTGGTCAGTCGTCTTAAGGACTCTGAGAATGAAATATCGAATAGTATCCCTTGATACTGCATAGAGGAATTACGTGCCTTTCTATAGATGCCATTGGCGTCATTCTGTTTGCTTTTGTAATTGCTCAATTCCCTCGAGCACTTATGGTTTGGGGACATCCTTTGTGATGGTTGTGTGCTCTCCTGAATCCACCCCTGCCAATATCTCCTGACTGTCGAATCACATGAGTGGAGCTCACTATTTTTAAAGGGCATGCCAATTTTTTTTTATTTATTTGTAATAGAGTGTAAATTGATTATTTTATGATTTATTATCAATAATTAATGCAAACATACATATTGCTGAAGGGATTCAAGTACGCAAACAAACCATTGTAATTTAGTAATACCGGTTTTCTCTGAAAATTAATATTATTAGTAATTCAATGCGCAATAATAAATGAATTGCAATTATTTCTTTATCATCTGCATGTTAATAGTTCTGTTTGTGTACAGTACATATACATTCTTTGACCAAAAAAATCGATGCATCCCGAAAAAAATAATCCGATAGTAATGAAACTCACCTGCAAAAAACCTTTCGAACGAAAATGCAAATGATCAAAAATTTGCACCCAATGAATGAAAAGCCGGAGCTACAACGCATTGGAACTGAGCATCGTGATGGTGTACATAAACAGCGAATCTCGCTTTCAGTAATAAAACTTCCAGTGGATTGTGATTGCCTTTTCCTACCTTGACGGTAACAATGCCTCACCTGCGAATTCGCGGCCATTACAATCATATGACGGAGTTTGAGAAAGGACGTGCCATCGGACTACATGAGGCTGGAAGTACAAACCGACGAATCCCTCGGCATTTGGGAGGGAGCGATGTGACAATTAGACGAGGCTGGCAGGAATGGTCCTGGACGGCAGATTTCAGTGGCAAGAGGCCAGCGGACAGAACTGGAAGATAGAGCGATTGTCAAAGCAGTTGTTTCAGCACCAGATTTGTCGCTATCAACCATCCAACGTGTGACCAATACTGAAGTGACCACCCAGACCATTAGCAGAAGACTACGGGAGAATCTTTGATAGCTGTCTCTTCATTCAGCTCCACGTACTACTAACCACTTTTACCTAATGTATTGAATGAATGAATAAACCACACGATAACATTTGGTATGGCGTTGTTTATGGTTCCTTTCCCGTTCACACACCCATCCAGTTCATACTTTTGTAACTGGTACCCTCAAGCAGCAGCATATTAGTCCCCTGTCGGTCATTTTTTTAATTTTTTTTTATTGCAGACATCTTATTCCCCAAATGTGAAATGTATACAGTTCAAGTCTGACGTTGTTTCGCCCACTGGTTCTCTCTCCAGAGAGATCTGCATAGGGATACTTTAATTTGAATCACCTTGTATATTTGTAATTTAGCCAAAGCAGATCAACAGCAAAGTTGATTGCTTTGCAACAATAGAATTGAATGTTATTGTGAACCGTAAATCAACCGAAAAGCGCGTGGAGACATTATAGGCCTACATGAATTCAGCCTTATAGGAACACACACACTAATGAAAATATAATGCCTGTATCGATTTTCAGCATAAAAAATACAGATAAATCCTTTTTCTCCTTTTCTCTCACAGTATTGAAAACAATGCAAAAGTAATATTCTAGAATATTCTAATTCAATAGTTCTTACCTTTTAATAGTGGGCACTTAGCCATTTTTTACGTTTTAATTTGCAAAATCACAGTAAATAGATACTTGTAATCCGAAAACAGAAATGCACATTTATGTTTAATTTATTTACTCTTACTGAATTGAAATTAATGCTTGATTTTTTTTTTTTTTTTTAATATAGAGTCGCCTTTCTTTAATAGATGGTATTGGGGTCAAAACAGAGATTTTCATATGAGGATTACGGATTATTCTGGAAAAGAAATCATACATATTCATCGACCGGTTAATTTCTGCCTTCAAGTAACTTTCCATTATTAAACAATATCTTTGTACCATTGTTATTCCTATTATAAAATAATTTTTAAATGAATCAGAGAATTATAGATGCCCCTATCTTATTAGGGAAGAAATCGATTCACAGTTTTGTAGTAAACATAAAACAAAGAGACCCCATACAAGTTCCAATCTATTGTCTGGCTTTCGTTGTTAAAAGTGAAACTACTATTGATGGACACGCAAAACTCATTAATTCAAGACGTTGTAAAGGGTGAAGTTCAATTTCAAGCAATCCGCCTCCCTCTACCCAATTGAGTTCTTTTACTTTGTCAATTTCCCATTTTGCACCATTCAGACGACTCTTTGAGACCACTGTGGGCAGCATGAATTAAAACTAGCCAATTTGGGTTAAGGGTATCGTATTCGTTCTCAGCGTAAGTGATTCTGTATAGATAGACGACCAATTTGTCTTCCTCACCCGATCAATGGGCACCTAAGACCGAATTGAATGCCTGGACTGTCAGCCAGATTTTTTTTTTTCTACAAACCTTCAGGCCATGGGGAGTCAACGAAATATGACTCATGGGACCCCAACTCCCGGTTTTGGCTGTGGAGAGTTTTATGCACACACGCACACACACACACACACACACACACACCTACGCTAAAACTATCTGGCTATAGTGAGAATTACTGACATATTAGTCATGGAACTACTCAATTAACAATCCCCCCCCCCCCAAAAAAAAAAAAAAAAAAAAAAACAGATTTTCTTTTTACATCGAAAAATTGTTCGTTCAGCATCACGAATCATTTTTTTTAACTAAGCATTAATTTAAATGTTATTATTAATCAACGGTATATTGATTTTCAGCTTTCATGAAAAGATTGTTTGACTTGCAATTGGAAATAAAAAATTTCTACATAATAATAATAAGCTATGATAATTCTAGGATATTTTCTTGCTATTTTTCGTAATCATTTTGCAATTTTCACTTTCCGTTGGTAATTTTAAACATTAAAGTTTTTACTCAAAATTGTAAAGATTATTTTCTGTAAAAGTTACTTTAGTGCAATGAAGTTTGTTAATAATTTGCACTCTTATAATATTCTTTTTCTTGATAGGAAATACGAATCTTATCCCCGCCTGGAAATCTTATTGGTTACGTATTGGAAGACTTCCATCTCTGTCAAGCAAATTTCACGATTACAGATAGACGTAGAGAACCACTCCTACGCATTAAAGGTCCATGTTGTCGTATTGGTAATATTTACAAGGTAATTTTATTGCAAAATTCATTTCAGCAATGTAAACATAATTCCAAATAAAAAAATAAAGGAATAAAAAATATAATAGCATCTGATCTTAATTTGATATGTAAATTTCAATACTGTTTCCATTCTAATATTAAAACTCTGATCTCACATTTACATCCAACTTTCTTGTACTTAACGATCCCCTTTTCATCAGTTTATTCGTATTATAGCCGAGCGGGCCAAACGGCACGGCGGTCTGCCGTTTGTGACCAGTGTGCCGGCACCTTGGTTCGAATCCCGGTCGTGGCGTGGCTGTTTCTTTCTTTCTTCTGTGTTTCGTCCGTTTCCCTCTGGAACTTACTCTCTCAGGTGTGTCCTCGACGGGAAGTGAATTCTCGTCTTTGATTTCCTAGCCTTGTCCTGACATTGTTAGGGGGGGCTATCGCATAGTCCGTTGGAGCCCATTCGCGAGTAGTAGTAATAGAAGAACCTACTGTAATATTCACCATTCCGACTTCAATTATCAAAGCAGCAATTGTCATGTCTTTCAGTTTTTCTCATCTCCCTGTTTTCCTTTTTTTTAAATTCCTCTTGTTACTTATTTGAATACATTCTCATAATGTTCTTTATTGTGTCTTTCTGTTTCCTTTGGAGGTTTTCATTTCAGCACTTTCAATTTCACATTTCAGTCTCTTCTCATTGTGCTACTGTTTAATTCCATCTTTTAGATTCTTCAATTGAATCTCTGTGCTGTAAATCAATTAATTTGCTGGCCTGTACTGCCTTTAGTTGCTTTCTTTCAAACTGATAAACCTTCTAAATCCTACGCAGTAAGTTCCTTGATAATCGTGGTTTCTTGTGCTTTCTTTCTCACTGGAATCTTCTGTTCATTCGTAATTGTATTTTTTGATAAGTTTCTCAGGCTGCTTAGACTATCATTGTACCTTATTCAGATTTAACTTTTGATAATCACTTTTAGAATTTTTTTTTATATTGGTACCGTATTTAGTGTCATTAGCTTTATTACACAATAGATGCAGGTAGCTTGGGGATCTTTATTACGAGAAAAGGGACGCAAATAATTAACGTTTAATCTGATAGCTGAACGTCCATAAATAAAGTACTTTTGTATTGAGACTAAGTTCTTTCTGGTCGGCCTAGGTCGCTTGTTTTAGGGGGCCTTCTTCCTCCTTGCCTTGCTTCCTTTGCAGCCTCTCTCTGTTGAACCGGTCTTCGGCACAAATGATCCAATAACTGTCTCTGGTATCTTTTATATGATATCTTTTGTACATCCTCTGTTTCTTTTGGATGTTCTCTTTCACTCTTCTTCGTTCTACATCCATATAACGGCCAAGTTGTTGGTCATTAGGACGTCTTTGTATCCCATTATTCAGTTCTTCTTGGTCAATTGTACGTGCCTCACGTCCATACAGGACAAAATAGGGAGATTTCTTGGTACTGGACTGTATAGCAATATTATAAGAATATGTTACCTCCGGGAGTACCGCGTCCCAATCTTTTTTTGCAACGGGCTGATATATTTTGCTAACATGTTTGCTAATGTTCGGTTAAACCTTTCCGTTAAACCGTTAACTTGTGGCCGATATCCTGCTGTCAACTTCTGTTGAACCCCTTGTTCCCGACATAGTCTAGTCACACAATTGGACAAAAATTGTGCACTTCTATCTGATACCAACTGCCTCATAGCACCATGTCGTAACAATATCTGTTCCTTTAAGAATTTTAGCTTTGACGTTTGCCGTAGCTCTTGGTATAGCCTTCGTCTCGGTCCATTTACTTAGATATTCCGTTGCCACCAAGACATACCGGTTTCTTCGACTACCGGTTTATTGACATCTTACGGGGAATGGTCCCCAGATGTCAATACCCCACCTCTCAAATAAATCTCCAAGAATTATAGTCTGTAGAAGTGCTACCGGTGTCCTATTTAAAATTCGGTGTCGTTGACACTTGTCACACGAGACAATAGGGTTTCTCACCGACATCATCCGGGGCCAATAGAACCTAGATTTTAATCTAACTAAAGTTCTCTCCACTCCCTGGTGACCCGCTGTGGGATCATCGTGAGGATTCTTCAAGATTTGGTTCCGTACTCTAGTAGGTATCACTGCTAAGTGGGTAGGTCTGTCATTTATCCTTTTGATCTTGTATAAGACTTGATCTTTTACAATAAAACTTCTTCTTATCTTCTTTTCTATTTTATTCAGCTCTCTTAAATCTGTACTGCATATATTTTTTCTGTCTGCAGTCCAACGATCATTGTCCTGGGCAATCGACAATTCATGTATGGAGACATGAAAAATTTCAAATTCTTCGGGCTGCATATTATCTTGTTGAGAAATCTTAATTCTTGACAGCGCATCCACATCCCGATGCAGCCTTCCCAATTTATATTGTAATTCAACTGAATAATTATCTAGTATCATCTGCCACCTTGCGAGGCGCCCACGAGGATCCTTAGTCTTCTTCAGGCATACTAATGGATTATGGTCTGTCACAATGATTATCTTCCTTCATTAGACATACGGATGAAATTTCTTCAATGCCCATGCTTTTGCTAAACTCTCTTTTTCGATGGTACTATAATTTTGCTCTGTCGCCGTTAACACTCGACTTTCTTATGCCACGGGATGTTCTCCATCCTCCTTTTTCTGTAATACAATAACCCCTATGGCATACTCACTTGCATCGGTGTGTAAAATAACCGGCGCCGTAGAGTCGAAATGAACAAGGACCGGAGATTGTCCCAATGCTCTCTTCAGCTGTTTGAATGCTAAATCAGTATCTTCTGACCATGCAAACACTTCGGCTTTTCCCGTAGTGGGTCTAAATCCCACGTTATTGACTACAAACCCCGTACAATTAAATTATCTCTTTTAGAAGTCTTAATATTAAGCATCTTCATGCTCAACATAAATAAATATAATTATATATATATTATTACATTTATTTATGTTGAGTATGTTGATGCTTAATATTAAGACTTCTAAAAGAGAGGAAATTAGAAAGAAGTATGGTGTAAACACTTATAAATTATCTCTGCCCAAATGCACACTTTGATGGCTGAAGCCTTAACTGATATTGTTGTATCCGTTTCAAAACCCGCTCCAATTTTATCATATGATCTTCCCAGGTTTCACTTGCTATGACTACATCATCAGATAAACGACACAATCGCTTCACTTCAACCCGGCTAGCACTCTGTTCATAATTCTCTGGAAGTAGCGGGTGCATTGGCCAAACCAAATGGTAAACATTTAAATTGGTATCACCCATCAGGTATACAAAAGGCTGATTTACTTTTACTATTCTAGTCTAAGGGAACTTGCCAATATCCGGCTTGTAAGTCCAACGATGTGAAATACGTTTTTCCCGCCATGAAATCTAGAAAATCGTCCACTTGTAGCATCGGATATCTATCTTCCGTGGTAATTTGGTTTTGCCAACGGTAATCTATACAAAAACGCCACGACCCATCTTTTTTCTTTACAAGCATGGCTGGGCTACTCCATGGACTAGAGGACTCCTCGATTACTTGGTTTTTAATCATTTCCTCCACCATCTCTCATAATTCTTCTTCCTTCGGGTGAGCGTCTGTAAGGCGGATGATGGATTGGTTTGTAATCCCCTGTATCTATCTGATTTGGAGGAACTTTGGCAATTCCACACTTTTGCTCAGTGGTAGCAAAACAATCATTAAACCGTATCAGCAGATCTTCGATTTCTTTCTGTGTGCCAGAGACAGTTCTTTGTTTATCGATGCGTTCTGCCATCTGATACTACCCCTCATTAAAATCACCGGTCGCTCCACACGACTGCAGAAACGCATTGCTTTCTCACAAATTCCTTTGTCGGTAGGAATTGGAATTGTTTTCTTCTTAAAGTCCAATTGCACTCCCTTATTTCTGCACCAGTCACAACCGAGTATCAGCACGTAGGATACGTCATTTACTTTGATAGCATCGAATGCACATAGCTCTCCCGCAATCTCTACTTGTACCCTTACAAATCCCGATGTTTCTATATTCTGTCCTCCTATGTGGCATATCCTGACCTTCGGTCCATTGTTCCATCTACGGAACTGTTGTGACCGGGCAAACTCTTAATTAACAATTGTGACTCCGGCTCCACTGTCCATGACTGCCTCATATGTCTTTCCTCCTACATTCACCTCCATCACCAGAACTCCGGACGATGGTGTTACCCAAACCGCCTCGTTAACTCCTACCATTGAAGAACCTTCAGGCTTCGGCTCTCTTCGGTCCGTTTCTTTTTTTCATCATTTCCGTTCGGATCTTCCCCTCCCTTTTCGGACAACAGGCTATCATGTGCCCCTCTTCATGGCAAAAATAACACCTCCAAACCTTCTTGGGAGTTAAATTATTTCGCCTCTCTTTCCTTGGGATGGCCGCCATAGCCCGATACCCTTCTGTCCTTTCGTTTGAAAACGCACTCTTGGCATTCAACTCTCGTCTTTGCACTGGGGACTTTGAATCTTCACCGTCCTGTTTATAAACTTCGTAAACTCCCAGCTGATTTTTCAGGTGGAGAATCGTTCTTGACTGAATAATCTCTAATCTTTCTCGATATATCAGCTGCAATCCTCAAATTACATTTCTCATTTTCTCGTCCTCTGACATGGTGTAACGACAATGGCGCAGTAGTCCCACTTTTTCATAAAAATCTGTAACACCGACTCTCCAGGTTTCTGTCGTCGGGCCAAAGCGTGTTCCAAGGAACAACCCACCTCGAACTCAGTCTTTAAAGCCTCTAAAGTTTGACTCCAAGTTGCTAGTTGATTTTCAAATTTATAACAATCATGCCAGGCTTTTGCGGTATCTATCAAACAGATACGCAATTGATCTTCTCTGGGTCCAATGGTTGATCTCTTTAACGTCGTTGATCTCGAACAAAAACTGAGGGAGGTTTTCTCCAAAATTCCATTGTACCTTAATTTTCGGGCCAAGGCTCACTCCTGTACATTTGGCTGCACTGGCTGAGTACGAACGTCCATCTTCAACTAGAGTTTTCTCCGTAGTGGCTTAACTCAGTCACTGAAATTCAATCCCTCTACTCACCAAGCGTCTTAACTATGCGTTTGCTGCCCTCTTGTTCTTTTCTCTCCTGGCCTCTCGTATCTTAACCTCCCGTATCCCCATTCTGGTGCCAAAAAAGTGCTACCGTATTTAGTGTCAATAGCTTTATTACACAATAGAGACAAGTAGTTCGGGAATCTTTATTACGAGAAAAAGGATGCAAATAATTAACATTTAGTCTGATAGCTGAATGTGCATAGTCTCAATACAAAAGTGCTTTATTAAAGTTCTTTCTGGTCGGTCTAGGTCGCTTGTTTAGGGGACGTTCTTCCTCCTTGCCTTGCTTCCTTTGCGTCAGGCTTCCTCTCTGTTGAACCGGTCTTCGGCACAAATGATCAAGTAACTGTCTCTTCTGTCTGCTGAGCCAGATGGCTTCTCGAACGTCCAGTTGACTATACGGCCTGAGCGGGTAACGGCTGCTTCTCTGCTACGCCGGGTGGCGTCTCGTAGAGCCGTATGTTGGCACGGATTTTGCAGGTAACGGCTACTTCTCTTTGCTACGCCGGGTGGCGTCTCTGCTATAGGACTCTGTGGCTTCCTCCTTGGAAGGGTGTCCCAAAAACTAACTCCTTCACTCCGAATTAGAGAAATTTTCAGTGTGGCTTACTGCCAGAAAACTGTCTCTCTCTCTCTCTTCCTTAGCTGGAAGTCTTCTACGTGGCTATTGTCACGAACTATTTCTCTCTTCCTCGGCTGTAGGCCTGCTGGATGGCTCCTGCCACAAACTGCATGTTTAGATTAACTCTGCGCCTCTAAATATAGCCGAATCCAGCCTCCCTTTCACTCACGGAAGAGTCCACTACGAGTAAGGGAGCTGGGTTGAGCGCGTCCACTCCTTAGGAGGGGGATGCGGCAAAAAGTACAGGTAACAATATTTCCATTACGATTGAAACATAAATATCTAATGGTCATAGATTGCAGACAATGGTTTCTAGACTGTTCTTCCTATCATCAAATGTTTTCAGGTTTAGAACTCTTTCAAATGCAGCTACATCATTTTCTCCTTCCTCATTGCAATTTCAGAGAATTGTATTTCTTCTCCAGGTCGAATATATTACTGATAATGAAAGAATTTTACGAAGGCTATTTTTCGCCTACTCTTAGTGAAGTACCTCTTCTAAGCCACAACTATAAATTAAATTAAACTATGCGACTTCACATAAAGCAGCATCAGTCGATTAAATTTTCGTTCCAAAGAATTTCTTTTGTGCACGAATCCATATAAGCAAATCTACATTTTTCTTAGAACTGGATAAATTTAATGTAAAAAAAAAAAAAAAATTAACGATTTTAAGATTGTTAAAACTATTATTGCTGATTGGATTGTTTTGAACAATTTTTTTCAGGTGGTAGATAAAAGAGGAAATTATATTGGAAAGATAAGGAAGAAATGGTCTGGTTTCAAGGAATTCTACTCAGATGCTGACAACTTTGGAGTTTCTTTTCCTAGGAATTTGAGTGTATACCTGAAGGCCTTAATGCTGGGAGCTTGCTTTTTAATAGTTAGTATTTATTTCAATTATCTTGTGAATCAAATGAATAACTCTTCCATGGATATTTACAGTTACTGCTGTAAAATATTTTGACCTTTCTATTTGTATTTTATTTCAGTTCTTTTCTTTTTGAGCTGCATAATTATAAAATTCACTAATTCGAGAGAGCACTGTTGGTTAACAGACAAAAGAGCTAGTTAGTTTGTTAGTTAGTTGAATTTAATGGTATCAAAGCATCTTTGGCTAAGTTGCGCCCAGAAAGCTAAAGGTGAATTAAAAAAGTATAAGAAGGTAAAAATAGAAATGAATGATACGTAAAAGTAAGAACATTTTTCTACTGTATAACATACATACACCACTTTGTAGAGGATAAGGACCACTAAAACAAGAAAAATAATGAGTTCAAGCTAAAACTAAGACAAAAACAAAACAAAAAAAAGGGATTAAATAAATGCATATAAAAATCACCAGGGAAAATCTGAAAATATAAAACATTGGCAAGGCCACATAGATGAATGAATCTTAAAGACAGATGAGAGTTGTTAAAAACAAGATAATTAGTGCTTTTAGACAGTGTCAAAAGCAAAGCGGCTCATAATATGCAGAATTTTATAAACAAACTTTTATAAACAAAACTGTATCAGAAGCGACCACTTTTGACCTTCCAACTTCCGCTCAGGAGTGATCCTAGAGGTCTGATTTTTTGGACTTGGTCACCTACGTTTTGATGCTGAACTCAATGGTGAAGGTTTCGGTCCCCTATGTTTTACAGGCAAGCTGTAACTTAAGGGCCGCTAACATTGATTTTATGCTGTCTGGATGGCGCACACTGTATCGGCCAAACGGTTAAGAGATATTCGAATGAAACCTTCACAAGTGTGTTCAGCATCAAAAAGTAGGTGACCACGTAAAAAAAAAATCAGACCTCTAGCACCAATCCGTGACCCTCCCCCAAGGCGTTTTCTTTCTTTTAAAAATGCCTTTAAAAGACAGGAAACACCTTAGGAGGGGGTCAGGTGAATGGTCCTACAAGTCTGATTTTTTGTACGTGGTCACCTACTTTTTGATGCTGAACACAATGGTGAAGGTTTCATTCGAATATATCTAACCGTTTGGCCGCTACAGAGTGTGACATCCAGACAGGATAAAAGCAAGAGAGGCTCCCTTGCGGTTTTACAGGCAAGCTGTAAACTAGGGGCCGCTAAAAATCATTATCATTTAAAAGTAACTAAATATAAAATTGGACTTCGAATTTAAAAAGAAGATAAAGTCAATTACAACAATAAATGCAATGACAGCACACATGGAAGGCTGTTCTTTAAGCAGTAAATAAGTTGAGTTAGTTTAGTGGGTGTCCGATGCTGAGGGACCGTTAGAAGAAGATTTTCTCATAGAGTATTACACATTACTTCTAGGTGAGAATAAAACGAGACCAACTAAGATGAAGTTTGTTACTATAAATCTATTTTCATAAGGAGATGTATTTTCCAGGGAGACTCCTTGAGTCCTCTTTGGTTCTGTCTCGCCTTGAATCCATTGAGCCACATGCTAGACAGCACAAAACACGCTTATAGGCTTAGCTCAGGCACTCTGGCCCCATACAAAATCACACACACACTCTACATGGATGATATTAAACTCTACTCCACAAACAACGCACAACTTACCAATTTACTACAAGTCACAACACAGTTCTCAAAAAACATTGGGATGGAATCTGGAATCGACAAATGCCGCAAGCTACAAATAACTTGCGGGAAGACTTCGAACTTGGAGGGTTTTGAACTGGACCATAGGTTGGCCATCCAATCCATGGAAGAGGGAGAGAGCTAAAAAGTACCTGAGCTTTCAGCAATCACATCTCACGGACAACGCAAATATCAAAAATGCATTCAAGAAGAAATATAGTGCTCGTGTACAGAACATCCTCAAAATACAACTCAACGCCAAAAATAAATTAAAGCTTTCAACACTTTTGCCGTCCTCACACTAAGATACTCCTTCGGCATAATCTCCTGGACAAACACGGAACTCGAAGCATTACAACGCACAACACGCGTTTTAACATTAACGAAACACAACATGCACCACCCCAAGTCCGTGAATCATGGGTTCGTAAGGAACTGCAAGGAAGTCATCGCTAATAACTCAGCCAGCCTCATGTCGACATGGAGACGTCGAACAGATGACTGACGAGTGGTGAGCTGTTTAGGGAGACCACAGGGTTGATGATCGCGTTACAGGACCAAATCGTCCCCATACGCAACTACAAGAAACACATTCTACACGATGCAAACACGCACGATGACACACATAGGAAATTGAACACTACACATGAGACAATCGACTACATAATATCAGGCTCTGCCACCTTCTCTTCCAAACAGACTACCTCCACCAACACAATCAGCTAACACACAAACACTCACTTATTAAGAACGCGGTCCCGTACTACAAGTGTACACCACAAAGCGTATTAGTCACCCTCACACAAGCTGTATTGAGACCGCCCCATTCACATAGATAAAACCATTCATCATAAAAGATCTGACATCACATTTGTTCATAAGGTTAACAAACAGACCTATCTCATCGACGTTGCAGTACCCATCAGTAAGAACATGCAGGAAACTCACGCAGACAAGATCAGTAAATACACCGATCTAGCACACGAGCTCCAGAAGCAGTGGAGGCAATACCGAGTAGGTGTTGTACCATCATAGACGATCGACAGGACCATCGTCCTGTCAGCCACTGGTCTGGTGCCTCACACATCGCCCCATCACAAAAACACTTATGCACAACTCCAGAAGGCTGTGGTACTCAATATAACAATGCGTAGTTAGGAAATTATGGACAGAACCACACATCCCTAACCATTCTTGCACACTTTTTTACACTTGGCAATATGTGCTTTGGTCTTTGACCCGCCATGTTGTCTTTGCTGGGGAAACCTAAGGTCTGAAACTTTTACATAATAATAATAATAATGTATATAAAATCTGTTAGTTCGGCGTTATATTTATTTTCCTATTTGTACTTGCGCAATAATTATATTTCGAAATTGAATATAGTGAAAAATAAGAAAAAAGGAAAAAAACCCACGCTGTTACTTGTAAGAAGATAATGCTTCTTGAAAGTTCTAGTAGGACTTTGACTAATACAGTAGCTAAGAATTAAAACTCTTGTAATGATAATAATAGAAACATTAATTAAATTACTGAGCATAGAATTCATCAGAAAGGTGATAAATTTGAAAAAAGGCTTCTTTGTATTCAGGGCCATAATTTATAAATTCGAAGGATTTTCCATTCCTGTTATTTTCTCACCTATTAAAGGTGAATGGAAAGAGGAAACAGGATGGCAAACGGATATCTGAGAAACCGCTTAAGCTAGAAACATTAAGCTCAGGAAAAATACTGTTTTTAAAAAATACAGAAATGCAAGTTATAACATTGGATTTTTGGTGAAGATCATGTTTTTTTGCTGTCACTCAATCAAAAATTATTTCACTTTTCATTGTTTTTATTTTTTTTTTTACAAATTTCTAAAAATATCTAAAATATCTAATATGTTTACTGGCATGAACTTATTCATTGTTGATGAAAATGAAAAAAAAAATTAATTAAAAAAAATAAACTAGAAAACTGCCGTTCCGCTATGGCCGAGCGGTCTAGACGACGGTCTGCCGTGTGGCTGATCTGTTGGAACCTGGGTTCGAATCCTGGCATGGGCATGGCTGTTTCTTTATTCTTCTGTGTTTCGTCCGTTTCTCCCTGGAACTTAGAACCTCGGTTATTTCTGGCAGAAATTTGAATCTCGCCCCCCCCCCCCCCCCCGTCCACTCTTCTTCAATTTCCTAGCCTCGCACTGACGTTGTCAGGTCGGGCTAGCTCATGGTCCAAAGTTGACCGTTGTCGATTTAAGAAAAAGAAACCAGAAATCTACAATGTATTCAAACTACAGCAAAGGTATAAAGAGAAAGCGACATTGTTAAGACTAACGCAACAGGATTGCTGTTAAGGAGAGTTGCAGTGCGAAAACTTACACTTGTGCTTTTTGACATTGGTATTGTAACGTTACAGTTTAATATATATGATTGGCTCTTTATTTATTAAGTCTTGATTACACAAGAATGGAATATGAGGGATTAGGAGGATCATTTAACCATAATAAAAAAAAAAGAAGAAAATTCATGGGTTTTTTTCAAGATGGTGATTACAAACAAAGCAATGAACTATCCAAACAGCTCCAAAATTCTAGATTTTTTTCGACTGCTTACAATTTCTCCCAACAATCTCCGCAAGTATTTATATATCATTCTATTTCATTAAGTAATTATTAATTGAAATTACAAATTCTGTTCTTATTTAAAAAAATTATTTTTTACTTATTTTTTTAGAATCTTGGTAGTTTAATGATTATTCTTCTGTTCACAGGATTTTATGTATTATGAAAAGGGGAATAGACACGATCACTTCCACCACCACCAACAACAACCGGGCATTACTATTAGATTTGGTTCCTAAGCACATTGATTTGGAGGGACTGGATCTACAAGACCTGGAATGCTATAGGATAGATTCGGATGTCAAAGACCTGGAATTGTTCACAGATTTTACTTATTTACTTGGGTTTTCTTTTTTTTTTTTTAATTGAAGACATATTTTACCTGACTTTACAATGCTACGCTCTGAATTGAACTAATATTTTTATATCATGAGCCTATATGTATAAGGTTTTAGAGAATAAATTTCAACTAAAAAATTAATAACTAATTAACGATTTGAAAACTTTTATTCTCTTAAATTAACTTTGGACTCAAACTCCTAAACTTAAACAAGGTAGTAACAGCGATTAGTAAACCAATCACAATGCTTCGCAACGGCTTCTCAAAGTTAAACCATAACAGCTTCCAGAACTTGTTGAATTTATGTTCAATTATTGCTTTAATTTCCTTATTATTATAAATGTGATTGCTGCAATGCAAAAGGCGCAATTGTTGCGATTATTGTGATTGTTGTGATTGCTGCTGAGCTATATTATAAATGTGATTATTGCGAATGCAAAAGGCGCAATTCTTGCGATTATTGTGATTGTTGCGATTGTTGCTAATGATAATTTAATAATATTTTAATGATACTTGTCCACAGACGGATGGACAAAGTCAGGTTATAAGGCTTTTGATCCTTAGCAGAAGCCTAAAACGAAGAGAATATAGTGGAAATCACCAAGCTTTTTTTGCGTTTTTCAAACACTATAACTAAAAACAGCAATTGTGTAGAGAACTGTTTTCCCATCTACATATCGAGCTGTGACCATGGCGTAGTTCCATAAAAAATTGGCACCAAAAAGAAGAAAATCAAGTCTCTTTACTTACATCAAATTAGGTAAATTTTAAAATAAATAAAACGATAAACACTTCTTCCTTTTAGAATAATTCACTATATTTCAAAAACATATTCTGTTTTCTTCTTCAGTTACATTACTGAGCGAAATCTTTAAGTTTCTTCTCCTTAAATCTTAAAAAAATATGAAATATACATCGAATATGATAACAATTGTATGATATCATTGAAAGCTAACGATATTTCTTTAAATTTATTTAAGAAATATATAGAAATTCAAAATATATAAATATTTATATTTAGTTTTTCTCATTAAAATGTTTTACTATTTTCTTAAAAATATCAGGCTTTCATAATCTATCTAGTCATTATTATATATTGTTTAATTTATTCAATATCAAGAAATTATCATATTCGATGGTTAAATTGTTATTACTCGATGTTTATATTGTTATCATATACAACGTTACTTCATGATACCATACAATGGTTATCATATTCGATGTATATTTCGTGTTTTTTATGATTTAAGGAGAAGAAACTTAGTGATTTCGCTCCAAGAAAACAGAATATGTTTTTGACATATAGTGAATTATTCTAAAAGTAAGAAGTGCTTGTCGTTTTATTAAGTCTCTTTGCTATTTCTTTTTTCGTTTTTAATTTAATTGTTCAGGAAGTTTTGTGCTTTTTCGAATTTAACTTGGAAAACTAAAATAGGTTTTCAATATTGTATTACACTGGCGCACCCATGGGGGGTGTTTGGGTGTTAAAAAAAAATACACAGATAAACAGAAGCGTCCCCTCTTGATTATTTTCCTTCCCCATCACTCGTCGGTCCTCCACCGCGTTCTCATAAATGGCCTTCCAGCCCCAGGCGCACCGTCAATTCTCAGTTGCAAAACCGCAGAGGCAATAAAACGGTAGAACCCTTTTTTTTTGCCGCAGGCATAAAATCAAATGGAAGATGTACCCATTCTCTGGGACTGAGTAAGAACCCGGGGCGATACCGCACAACAATAGAGCACTAATCGTCCCATTATTACTCTGCTCGAGGCCTGAAGTTTACCCTTCTTTTGAAACAAAGTTGACAGTGCGCCTGAGCTCGGCCACAAGTACATTCAATAGGTTGTGAGACATGACAAAGCCAAGAAGTGAAAGATTCAGAGTTCTACTCTCGATTTGTTTTTGAAGAAGAAAGGTAAGGATATCTCAAGTCCATTAAAATTAATTGTAGTGTTGCTATTATTCGAGAAGCCCTATAAGTGACAACTGTACTGCAGACAGATCGGGCTCAACTCTAAAAATACTCAAGACGTATCTTAGGAATAGTATTGGCGAGAAAAGACTCCAATAGACTGGCGCTGATGTACATTCATGATAATATACACACAGGAAGTTCTCAAAAGAATCTGGCCAACAAACCAAGGAATTATTATTATTATTATTATTATTATAAACCAAGGAAGCTTGACATAATAAGTAGTAAAAACTGTAGTAGAAATTTCAAATAAACCTGCTGAGTTCTGTATAAATGAAACATTTATTTAGTAAATATCTGGTATAAAAATAATGAATTGATCCATCTTTGAGCAAAGTTTTTAGTAAGGACATGTTGAATCCCTTCAAAAAACAAAAATGTCCAAATTCATCTACATGAAGGACGGGCATTACATGTTCGCCATTGCCATATGTGGAATTTTATTTTTTTTTTGGTTGGGAATTACAGAACAGCGAAATAAATGTGGCAACTATATCATGAAATTCTATTTGGCCCTAATGTGTCTGACAAAACATCCCCCAGAAAAAAATTCTAAGTGCGCCAGTGGCTATTACACGTTTTTATAACATATATACACTCATTAACAAAAAAAACGACGCACCAAGAAGGAATTGTCCGATGGAGACAAAAATTGGTGGAGAGGAAGATTATGTACAGAATAGAAAATGATTAAAATTTCAGACAAATTGAAAGATTTATTTCAGAGTTACAGAGTTACAAAGTAACGAGCTCAATAAGGTGTTGACCCACCTCTACCCTGATTGCAAGCTGCCATACGACGTGGCATAGAGTGATAAAGCTCCCTGATGGTCTCCTGCGGTATTTCTTGCCAAATTTGCTCCAATTGTCGGGCTAGGTCATCCACATTCCCTGGTGGATGCAGTCGCCTTCCCATCATATCCCAGACATGCTCGATTGGAGAGAGATCTGGGGATCTGGTTGGCCAAGGAAGTGTTTCACAAGCTGCAAGACAGGTCATAGCACCACGTGCGGTATGTGGTCTGGCATTATCTTGCTGAAAAATAAGGCCAGGGTACTGCAAAAGGAAGGGTAGCAAAAAGGTCTCAGAATGTCGTCGACGTACCGTTGTGCTGTAAGTGTGCCGCTAATGACGACCAAAGGGGTCCGGCTATCAAGGGAAATGGCACCCCAGACCATAACTCCTGGTTGAGGGCCTGTGTGGCGTGCAATAGTGAAAGCAGGATCGGCATGCTGCCCTGCGCGTCTCCAGACACGTCTGCGACGATCGTCAGGACACGGTTGGAAGCGGGATTCGTCGCTAAACACTATACGTCCCCATTCAGCATCATTCCAACCGGATCGAGCCAAGCACCACTGTAATCTGGCCCGACGGTATGCAGACGTAAGTGGCAGGTGGCATGGCGGTCGGTACGAGCGTAGATGTCACTCTCTCAGTCGTCTGTGAATGGTCATGGTGGACACTCGTGTGCGGGTCGTACATCTGATGATTGATAACGATGATTCAGGTGCTATGACAGCTGATCTGACAATCACTCTATCCTCCCGCTCTGCTGTGGCCCTAGGTCGACCGCTACCTTCATGACGCTGAAATCTGCCATTGTCCACCCATTCCTGCCAGCATCTTCTAATCGCCGCATCACTTCGACCCATATGACGAGCGATTCTACGACTTGCCCAACCTGCCTTTTTCAATCCAATGATACGACATCTTTCAAACTCTGACAGTTGCAGGTAATGAGCTCGAATCCTGCGGCGAGGCATTTTTTCAGTCGTTGAAAGGTATCCTAACTTGCAATGCAACAGAAAGTTTGACCATCAGATTGAGAATCGCTTCTTACATACACATGCTGAGTGCGCAGTTCCGATGCGCTGTAGCTCTCGCTATTCATTCATTGTCACCAAAGTTTAATCATTTGCATGGGCGGTCCCAATGTCTTTGCATACGAAATTTCATTACAATCGGACAACTCCTTCTAGGTGCGTCGTTTTTTTTGATAATGAGGGTACAAGGGTTGCACATTTTATTTAACAAATGATCAATAATATTGCAATGTTAAATAATATCATCATTATATATTATTTCTCAAAGGGTTTTTTTTGTCGGACCGCTATATTTCCTTTACTACTTCATCAAAATCAATGATTGAGGCATCATTTTGAAGATTACGTTTCCCGCTAATGACGAAAAATAAACAAATTGTTTAAAATTAATGTTTTCGTTAAAAAACTTTATTTTTAAAAACTTTTTATACAAATGTAGACACGCTTTAACAGAAGCGCCTTATTTTTCGAAAGTGAAAGTATTGCTTTAGCGTTGTAATCTTCAACTATTTCCTTTTTTGAATAAAAATGCACTTTAAATGATATTTCATTGTTTATTTAATAACAACAGATAAAAAAAAAACAAAGATTTATATTTTAATAAAAATAAACGATTTATTACAATAGAAACATAAAAATTAGTCAACTTTTCATATATTATTTTATATATTATTTCTCAAAGGGTTTTTTTTTTTGTCGGAACGCCATATTTCCTTTACTACTTCATCAAAATCAACGATTTATAACAATAGAAACATAAAAATTAGTCAACTTCTCATATATTATTTCTCAAAGGTGTTTTTTTTATTTCCCTTAATACTTCATCGAAATCAATGATTGAGATATTTTCAAGATTACGTTCACCGCTAATGATGAAAAATAAACAGATTGTTTAAAATTAATGTTTTCGTTAAAAAAAATTATTTTAAAAATATTTTTTGTAAAAATGTAGAAGGCAATCTATTGACAATCTGTTCATTTATTTATTTCCACATTACCATTCGGTGACTGATCAAGATACCATGCGAATTATTCGCACGGGTCAACTTTTTTATAAAACTTGAGAAGACGCCATCTATTGACAATGTGTTTAACTAACATGCACACAAGCTGTTGGATTTGTTTATTATTTCTCAAAGGTGGTTTTTTGTTGCGAATTATTCGCACGGGTCCACTAGTACAAATATATTCTTCTTCTTCTTAACTGTACAATATTTCAGAAACATTTCCTGTTTCTTTATCAGGTATAATGAAGAGGAACCAAACATGTTCTTTCTCCTTAGTATCTTTTAACAAATAATGAAAAAAATTTTCTTACAATCTAAAAGTATCACAGAATATGATAACAATCGGAAAGATCACTAAGAATAATTTGATAGTATCACAGAATAATAATAATAATAATAATAATAATAATAATGTAATGGTTTTTGTGGGAGAGTCTTTAGAAGCGAAAGAAAACTAGTCAAATTCTGGAACTGAACCGAATTAATTTATTAAATGAGAAACATTGGTTTTTATAATATTTACATAGTGTGGTTTGATTGGAGGATTAATTAAAATATGCAGAATGATTGGATAAAAACCTAATGAGCTTAATTAACTAATTAAACGGCTACAACGGAAAAGATTTTAAAAATAAACAGAACATCTGTAATTATGAAATAGAAAACGAATGTTTTAAAATAAATAACGGTAAAAATGAATAAAATACAGAAAAATAAATTCTACAAAAAAATAGAAGTAAAAGATATCTAAAAATATTTATACGGTATATAAACTGTTACAATATTACGTCATTTGCTGACTTAATTGGATTTAGTTGATTAAAATGAATATTTTAGATTTAATCAATTCTCTAAAACTGGAAAATGTGAAAATAAGTTTGTATTCAGGACCATAATGTAAAATTTGAAGGATTTTTTTTTCCGGTTATTTTCTCACCTACTAAAGGTGAATAGAAAAAGGAAACACAATGGAAAACGGATATCCCAGAAACCGCTTAAGCTAGAAACGTTAAGCTCAGGAACTGTTTAAAGAAATGCCTGTCCAACGGTTTTTCTAAAATAAAAAATGCCCCAAGGGTGAACACAGAGTGGGAACGGGGGACCTTTGATATCTTTGATTAAATTTGATATACTTGAAGGGTACACATTTCCTGCAAACTGCTGAAGTTAGAAACCTGAAACTCGGGAAACATACTCTTATTACAAAATGAGAAAGAAAAAAAAAACTACCCGAAAGGTGAACAGAGAGGGTGGGTTTCTATAATAAAGTAGAAGTCCTCCTCACTAACTCATCAACGCACAGATGAAACTGCTAAACACAGAAACTTTAAATTTTATGGTTTGTTTTAGAAATGGGTTTAACGTTTTCTTTTCTGAAGGGGTGGAGAAAGGCAGAAAGGGGCAGGGAAGTCCTACCTCCTACGATCTCGATGAACATTTTTATCTAAGGGGTTTATCTATATATTCGTACTGAGAAAATACGATCTCATTTCTACCAACTGCGAAAGGATTGAAATGATCTTACCATTACAATTTCTTCCTTCCGCGCGAAGCACGGGTATTTTACTAAACTTAATTAAAAATAAGATTCTAACGAAGCCTTACATTTTCGGAAAATTAACGTTTAAAATAAATACTGTATTTAAAAATATAATTACATTTATTTAAAACTGTTAAAAAGTTACATGGCAAAATACACAAATATCAAATTCACAAATTGTGCTGATACATAAAAAATTCTTAAAAAGTGATGAATACCTTATTCATAAAATACACCTTACGGGTTTTTCAAAAAAATGTTAATAACTTCATAATAAATTAAGTTTTGTTGTTATTATCTCGTGTTGCAGATTTCGGAATTGGTTAACATAGTTCTTATTGCTTAAGACTGAATTTTATTATTATTATGTCGTAATATAAATAAGACTCGAAAGTTACCTGAATAAGGCTGAGATTAAAGTGCAGTCAAAATATTGTATATAATCAGATGTATTATATAGTAGAAGAAGTTTAAATTAAAAAGTTCATCATAAGCACTTTCCGTTTATGAAATTGTAGTATTACCTGGATTTTTATCAAATTTGTAAAATAGAAAAAAAAATCGTAAAGCCTTGCTCAAAATCATTTTGGTAGAGATGTACAGATAAGCAACTTAATGTCAATAGTATTCCTGCTGTATTAGAATATATATAAAGCTGATAGAGCAACACATCAAGTACTGACAATAATGACAAGTGCTTTGCTTACAGGATGTACTTTTTCTCATTGATCATGAACTCAAAAGAAAATGAAAGGATACATCCTAACAGCAGTTTCAGTGGAGAACAAATAGAAAGACAAGCACTGTAGAAGGAATGTGAAAGAAATAAAGCATTACACAAAAGGAACAATCAATGCTCATGCTGTTTAAAACTGAAGGCAGATCAGTCTCTAATAACTACTACAGTAAAACTCGCTTAAGACGCTCTTCAAGGGACCAGCTCGAAAGAGCAGTCTTAAGCGAGTTGAATGTCCAAGGACCGTCTTAAGCGAGTTTTACTGTACTTAATATGACGATCAGAGAATTATTTGTATACAACTGACTGGATCGTCTAATTTCCAAGCTTCAGAACATTACTTCTAAAATTCAGAGTGATGAGGTTTTACTTGAGAATTCAGAGTTCAAACCGGAGGATAATTTCCTTCTTGTGGAAAAGTATTAAATCCTGGTTATTTGCTCCCTTTTTTACTTTTGAAACATAGAGCCTTCTTAAAAACATAGAGCCTTCTTGTGGAAAAGTATTAAATCTTAGTTATTTCCTCTCTTTTTTTACTTGTAAAACATAGAGCCTTCTTAAAATTTACATATGTACGGAGGGTTGTTTACAATCTAAGGTAACGATTTGGATTCGGCTCTATTTCCCAGAAATTTCCTTTCTCCACCAACGATCATGCTCTATTTGATGGCCATGAGATACTGCTATCGCTCTGCAGCGCAGTTTCCATTGCAGGAGACTACTGCGAAGAACGGGAAGACATATACGTTGCCACTCCTGCTGACAACATTTCCAGAGTCCATCCAATGAACGAGGACGTCGTCTTCCCAAGGCTCGTTTTAATAGTCCAAATGCGCAAAAATCCATGGGCGATGCGTCTGGAGACTTCACTGGTATCTCGGGAAACGGTATAGCCTGGATTCCGGTTTGCTGTTCCATTCGTGTCAGAAAATTCTGGGTCGATTTGGACGTATGGCTGGACGCCTTGTCTTGGTGGAGACGGACCTTGAAAACGTCGTTTCCGTAAAGAGCAGGTAGTTCCTGAGTATAAATTGGTATCAGTACGTGATCCTGATGGTACGCAGAATTCACCTTTACATTTTGAGCCACCCTCCGTATCTGTAGCTTGCCTTGATAGTAATAATCCGCAACGATCATGAATCCCTTCGAAAAAGTTTCACGACATTCTCTGTACCAATTTGGAAACGATTTGGCTTCCACTGGGCGATAGAAAATCGCCCTTGGTTTGTTGCAGTCGGACAGATAAATATATGCTTCGTCTAATGTGGCCACATACTTCCATTTATCCCCAGCGAAATGTCGTTCATACAGTTTTCTGCAATTTGTCTTACGTTCTGAAATGTGCTTTGGTAAGAGCTTGTGAACCTTGCTTTTATGTCTCTTTTGAAGTCCCAAATCTTTATGGATAATCTTGTTTACGGTACAAAGAGATGTTCCTACCTTCGCACCAATGGTCCTTTGGGTCGCTGGATTGTTCCCCGTCACCATTTTCTTGACTTTCTGAATGACAGTCTTTGTGCGACTTATAGGTGTCCTTGATTTTCTTGCTTTTCAGTCCCGGAAATCTGTCCTGTACGGGCCAAACCAACACCAGCCAACACATTATGAACTCCATCTACGGATAAATTTCATTTTATTACTGGTGATATTTCGCGGAGAATACCATCTTCCCGCTTTTTCAAACCGTTTTAAATAACAAAGATTAACTTCCATTACATTCACTGGTTTGCACGATACAGACATATTATATTACAATAATTAAAGACATTTTTATAAAATCAATTGTTAATGATTTAACACAATCTATATTTACTAACAATGTAACAATGTATTATAATTTTAACACAGCCAATTTAACACAGAAACATTTTAACACAGAAACATTTTAACACAGCCAATTGTTGCTAACAAGGAATTGGTTCACTGAAATTTCTCTCTCTGATTTTTTGTCATGTCCTGGAAATACGACAGTGTGTTCGGGTTAACCATGTACCCTTTGTCTTTATTTATGCATTGGAAGGTTTTTATGACACATGCTTCGATTAGGTACCTAGTATGTTTGTTTTGAATTTTGTAGAGAATTGTGACTTTCGGGTCGGGGTTGTGGTTGTTTGTGATGCAGTGTTCTGCCCAGTTTGATACTTTAGGTCGATTGTTCGTGAAAGCTGTTACGTGTTCTTCTATTCGTTCTTCGAGCATTCGTCCTGAATTTCCAAAGTATACGGCTCCGCATGTCTGTATCGTGCAAACCAGTGAATGTAATGGAAGTTAATCTTTGTTATTTAAAACGGTTTGAAAAAGCGGGAAGATGGTATTCTCCGCGAAATATCACCAGTAATAAAATGAAATTTATCCGTAGATGGAGTTTCTAATTTAATTTAATAGTACAAGATAGAATATGAAGTACATTATGAACTCCTTTCTTCGAAATGGTGAAACCTCTTTTTCTATATGCCGTAATTATTGCGGAATAACTAAATTTCGCGTCGGAAAGGGCTGTAACGTACCCTTCCCAAAACTGTGACACTTTCGGCGGCATTTCTCCGAGCAAACTAACCCGCACCCCTCCACACTAATCTTTAAGTACTCACCTGTACGTTTGCATAAATTTGCATACCTACTGTGATTGGTTGCGTCGTCATGCGCCATGCAAATCGTTACCATAGATTGTAAACAACTCTCTGTATATATACACCTATACACCATATTCACTGCTCATAGAGAAACAATAGATAAACATGAATAATAAACTGGCCAAACAGTTGTTATATGAAAATAGTGAGCACTAATTATCTAAAACATAAAATAAACCTATTTCTATGATTTTCTTACAGTATTCTTTACTACATTATATCAACTTAAAATATTCATGAGATATTCATACAATATATACAGTTTTATACTACAATATCACCTTTCTACTTCTATGGCTCACATTACCATAGGATATTCGCAGGGTCATTGTCCTGCGAAATATCACTTGGTAAACATTAGAAGTAGAAAGGAGATGTGTAGTATAAAGTTGTATATATTGTACATTACATCAAATTTGCACTATATTTATTAAACTCTAAAATTCATTGATACTGAAACATTAATAAGGCTTAATTACATTCATACTTTGGTTTTGAAATTTTCAAAGTCACACATAACTAATTAAAATAAATAAAAATGAAATAAAAAAAATGTTAAAACGTCGCAAGATTTTCAGTTACGTAAAACGTTATTAGATTTATAATGATAAAAATATAAGCAATTTCTTTACACAGTAAACCCAACCCCTTCATCAAATTATTCAACCTAACTCTCTCCTTTGCACAGATCGGAATTAACCAACTGATTAGCAGGATCATAAGAGAAACCCTGGATTTTAAAATTGGGAGTGGGGCTTGGGGAAGAATTATAATGGTCGGACTCATTCGACCGTAAAAAAAAAAAAGTCGTATTCTTTTCGGGAAAGGGATAGGGGGGGATTTCAAAACAAAGTGATAAACTTTCCAACCAAAAAAAAAAAAAACAAGGTTCAATATCCTAGAAAAGTAAAATAACCCTAAAATTTCCAGCAGTCTAATACTGGAAGATTCATAATTGAAGGTTAGCCAATAATTGATAAGTAGTTTGATGGAAACAATATTACTTTCTATTATAATCTAATATAGTTGATGATAACTTTCCATTTCTCTTTTTCTTGACTTCATGGGAAAGGAAAAACTAGCCTGTATCAGGATTTCGATGTTGTGAAATCACAATAATGTTGATGTGATGTGTATCAATCTTATCTTCACAACAATCCAAAAATTGTGCAGCTTTCGACAATGAAGCCATTCGTATGGAGGCAACGTTAAAACAAATTCTTTTATTTCCATCTAAAAAAAAATCTTCATTCCAGTTTTATAATATAAAGTCAGATATTTAAAAATAAAGTGTAAATAGCAATCAAAAATGATTCATAATATAAGTGGAACTTCAAATTTAGGCGTCTATTTAATTCAATATTTAGAAAATATTTCCAATTCTTACAATGAATTTTGATATCGTTGTTTAACAGTTTCTTTGTATAATGGGAAACCAGAAATCAGGTAACAATTTATTTTAAAATCCCACGTAATCTAAAAATTTAGAAATTAATTTTAAAATCCCACGTAATCTAAAAATTTAGAAATTAATTTTAAATATAACTTCAATAATAATTATAGTACGATAAGTCTATTTGATTATATTGTCTTGGATTGTCAGAGGAGTGATGGTTTTTTTTTGGTTGTTCGCAGCATATCAAAAACCTTTATTTTAGGTTAGTTTTTTAGGCGTTCTAGGACAGTTGCTGGAACTCTGATAATAATTTAAAATTGACGAAAAATTAGCTTCTATAATAACTGAAAACTTATACCTTCCCTAAAAGCATCTGTGAATGTATGAAGCTATTTCTTGTGATAGTATCGTCATCTATTGAACAGCTATTAAACACCGATAACTGATTTGTAAGGTTTTACTGGAAAGCAATTCTATAGCTGAAACAGTGTTAAAGGCATATGTGCAAATAATTATAATATATAATTGTGAAAAACAGCAAAGATATATACGCAGAGTTTTATTTTTATTTTTTATTTTTTTATTAAGGTGAGTATGGTGTGATAAAACTATATACACAATGAATGAGATAGTTTATATTAACTAAGATAGTTTCAAAGTTCTCTTCAAAAATTCTTAATCACTTAATAGTTCTTTTAATATAACAATCTTCTTTTCATCCGTCTTCAATTTAACTAATTTGTCACTTAACGAAAATCCTTTCCGTAACTGACTAATTATTTCACTAATGTTCACGGCACAAATAATATTCACTAATTCGGAGCACTTTTATATATCCAGCAACATTACGTTTAACTTTCGTAACTTAAATATATTGTTATCAAATTTAACACTATCACTTCTGAAAATATAAATATCACATAGGCTTAGTCACTTGTGAAGCACTTATTCACGTTGCACTAATATCTGGTATAACTCTGATAGTTAACTAAACAATCACTGAAGAATGGCTTTTTCTTCTTTAACCTTGTGCTTAAGGGTCATTATCTGGAAATGGTGGAATTTATGTAACTTGGTGTAAAATAAGTGTTAAATATTTTTTTTAAAGAATTTTTTTTTACCATAATTTAAATTAGGACTGAAATAAGATTTTTAAACTATTGAGAATTTTTTATTATTAAAAAATTATTGTGAAAAAAAAATATTTTGCTGCCTAATACAGCAGTAATTGCGTTGTAACTCGGCTGAATTGACTACTTTTCATATTTTGAAACAAGTCTTAAAAGTGGGCTTGAATTTGCGTAAAAAATATTGGTAACTGTATTGGGTTCATATTTTATTCTTGTTACACTTGTTATCAATAAATACCAGTAGTGTATTTTTAATAAATTAAAGAAAGTGAGTAACTTGTTTTGTATGTCACCTCCGTCACACAACGATTTTAATCACTGAAGAGCCTTAATCATCGAAAAAGTTACTAAATTCGCCCTAGATGGCAGCACGTTCACTATGCTACGCGATCGCCTTGGGCGAGGATAGAGCGGTAAAAGAAGTCGTGTCTACAACAGTCGTAAGTTTCTACACTAATATTTGTTTTTAATGATACGTCAACTCCGTCACGCATTTATATATTGTAATTTTTAACTGGAGAAGTACAAATTTTAAATAGTTTGTTGGGAAATGTTATTGAATTGTTGTAAACTGAATACAGTCGTAATCGGAGTTTAAGCCTAACACCAGAATATAAATTAGCATGTATTCGTCAACTCCGTCACAAGTCCATGTGATGGAGTTGTCAATAATGTCACGGAGCTGATGAAGCTAACAATTTGTATTTTTAACCGATCATAATAATACGATGAACGATGAAAATTCATCAAATTATCTACCTTGAGCCACGGAAGATAACGTACCGTGACATCAGCTGCTCATGCACTAAACTAGAAACTGGTGAAGTGTGTGACTGCTTTCAAACGAAGTCGTTTATGTTTTCATCAACATCAGATACCGTCGAACGTAAAATAAGAGCTGTTACAATATGCTGCCATTAATGTTGTCATTTAAATAAAGTGTCATTTACAAATAAACTGTGTGCCAACTCTGTACCGGCTGGTCAACTCCGTCACACACACAAAATTACAACTTTTAAAATATGTTAAAATAAATTTTTTTAAGCTCTGCTGAGCAGATGACAGCAACAAGTAATTCAATTACTACATATTCGAAGCATAATAATACAAAAAAATTGAATTTGGTTTATATCATATTTTTCTTTTCATTATCAACCGTAATGGGATATTGACCCTTAAATAAATTAAAATGTTCGTACTCACACAGTTTGTTGTCTTCTATTTTCTAATGGCACTAAAAGTTCTTTCCGTTGAACTTTCTTTTCGTTGCTGCTTGAAATTACCGCTCGATGAGAATCGCTGATTTCATTGAAGCAAATTCTCCGCACTGCCGTCTTTCAACGAACCAATCGCAATTGTCGATATCAAGAACTTCCGCTTCTTGCTTCAGTTGTCTCTTCTTTATTTGGAATTAAATTCTTCCGTTTCTATTGTAGCAAATCTTGTATATTTCTTGCTTCCACTTCATTTGAATCGGTTAGAATTATTTCCCATATCTTTCTTCTTTCATATTTCGAGTCGACCGCAAATTCCATTGCGTGGCTTCATTGAACCCTCAAAGCTAACGTCGACGATCCAAATGGGAAAACATCCGACTCCAACCAGCCTCATTCGTGAACTGAACTGATCACACCGTGTGACGTAACTGCACTCTGAACCTTTTGCGTCACATCTAAAAACCCTACCGTTCTTTTTCTGCACTCACTGACGTCATGGAAAAATAAAAATAAAATTTTCCACATATAATTTTCTTTAATTTATTTCGAAGCTTTTTTTAAATTATTAAATTAATTTATTATTTTATATTGCACATCTTCAAATTGTATTAAACTGATATTTTAAATCTAACTAAACATGGTAAATAAGTTTTTTTTTTTTGTTTTGTTTTTTTTTCCACTAAAGCAATTTCAATTTATTATTAATATAATGTTAAAATAAATCTGAATTTGCTTTATGTATATGTTTCAGAAACTATACCTTCTTCGGGTTTGACAAAACAAATTAAACCTAGAATTACGACATGGGAATAACTGATATTTAAAAGTTCTCTCTCGATATTTTCATTTTTAGCAAGCAATTTGGAAGCTATTGCGTTTGTCCTGTATGTTCCTCCGTCCGTGTTTGTCCCTCCCTAACAACTCCCGAACGGATGGTCGGTTCACTATCGTGTTCACAGGCCCAAACACCATAGGAATGGGGTACTGATTTCTACCTATCCTGAAAATTGCGGACAGAGTCGACTGTTTGTTTCCGCAAGTTTGGGAATTTTTTGCTCGATAACTACTTGACATTTGGATATGCTTTAGTTTAGAATGTCTACTATACAGTCTATATTTTTATTCGATCGTGTATCTATAACAGTTTGCGGATACTGTTTTCGTATTTTTACGGTTAGGCAGAAATAAAAGAGTATTCATTGTATGGTACACACTCTAACTAAAGCAAATCCAAATTTCAAGTC
>JAFIDM010006943.1:28686839-28718610 GCA_023159025.1 Thereuonema tuberculata
ATTGGGTGATAAATACAGTACTTACCAAATTATTGCCATTAGCATTAGATTCTTTAAAGGAAAGGATAAGAAAATGTTGAGCAATTTTTCTTTCTTTTTTTTTTGATCTACTGCTATTTACAAATATCTTACCTGCAAGAAACGTCTGATGAATGCATTCTATTAATGAATGAAGATTTTGGGAAAAGCAATAAACACATTGAATTCATTCTGACACAGTTTCTGTTACGTTGGTGCATTCTAGACATTTCAGTAGAAGTAAAGTGTTACATTTGCTTGCTGATGAAGCTGTTTGTATTTTTTAGATGCTCCTATTTTTTAACTAAGGCTGTTGTTTTTTTTCTTTTAAGTGAGAAGAGTTCCTTCTGTTCCTTCTGTTCTTCCTGTCCCACAGAACAGAATAGCTGGTTGTTCTAACTTAGAATGTTTAAAGGATACTGATCATATGATAGTTTATCAAAAGATAGATTTACAAGAACGTAAGAAACATTTATTTTAATCTCATAATTGTGAATTATGAAGTAAATTAATAAACGAAAGTTATAGTAATAATTTAGAACTAGTTGACCCGTGCAAATAATTCGCAACAAAAAAAAAACACCTTTGAGAAATAATAAACAAATCCAACAGCTGCCGTGCACGTTAGTTAAACACGTTGTCAATAGATGGCACCTTTTCCATTTTTTTTATAAAAAAGTTGCTCCCTGCGAATAATTCACATGGAATCTTGATCGTCACCGAATGGCAATGTGGAAATAAATAAATGAACAGATTGTCAATAGATGGCGCCTTCTACATTTTTATAAAAAGGTTTTTAAAATTAAGTTTTTTAACGATAACATTAATTTTAAACAAATTGTTTATTTTTCGTCATTAGCGGGGAACGTAATCTTCAAAATGATGCCTCAAACATTGATTTTGATGAAGTATTGAGGGAAATATGGCGTACCGACACAAAAACACCTTTGAGAAATAATATATAAGGATACTGAATTTGTAAATTCGGTACTTGCGTACTATCGGGACCCATTTTTTATAATCGATTTATGGTGTTTTTGTTTTCATCTACTTTCTGTGTGTGTGTGTGTGATTCTAATATCTCTAACCGTTTGGCCACTACAGAGTGTGACATCCAGAAAGCATAAAAGCAAGAGCGGTCCCCTATGTTTTACAGGCAAGCTGTAATCGCTAGACCGCTAAAAATCCCACATTTTATTTTCTTGGATACCAAATCCAAGACAAGATCATTCATAGTGAACGTTAAAACTGTCGGTCACTGTTAAAATTAGCAACCTGACAACCCATATTTTGTCAACACAATGGGATGAGCAAATTGAAGTAATACTGATAAACTGACTTTGTTTAATTTAAAAATTTATTTCAAGATATTCATATTAAAATTTCTTTCTTTTTAATCTAATCGGGATTTCATTTAAGTGGAAAGTTTCAAATTCCTTTCATTTAGCTTCACTTAGATTATTTTTTTACAAATTCTTTGCAGATTTTTACCCATTTTATACATTCAATCCAAATATCAGTTGATTGTTTTGTTTCTGATTCTGAAAATATCAAAATTGCATTCTTAACAAAAATATACAATAGAATTCTTGGATTCAGTGCTCGTAGAATCATTGTATAAAAAGGCTACCATGTATAATAGAACTTAATAATAAATATTAAAATTGAATTTTATCTTTGCTAAAAGAATGTTCAAAGTTCTCAATTTATTTAGAATCAGGATGTTAATTGTAAAGAATCAACTGCAAGGAAAGTACAGTAAGACAGCGATAATCCGGCACTTGATAGTCCGGCAGACCCGATAGTCCGGCACCCATCAGAAATAGAGGGTTGCCAGATTTTTTTTCTCCCTGATAAAACATTATTGTATTTTTTAAAAAGTTGTACGAAAATTATCATACACTATGCTATCGGTCTAAAACTTCCACTATAAATAGCAATAAAAAGATATATTTAACGGTGTAAAATTATAAGTTGCGTTCTACTATCCAGTTAAGTGAACAACTAATTTAACTAAAAAGAACGCGTGTTCTGTTTTGTTAACCTATAGCGAGGGTAATTCAAATGTAAGATAACAGGCCTAAAAATGGATTTACTGTATATCGAACTTTGCTAACAAGACTTAGATTGTAAGACTTAGAATCCTGAGCTACAGTGAAGTGCACTACAGTACTATGTTAGTACTACAGTGCTATTTAGTTCAATATAATTTTCATTGTGCAGTATTACATACTTCTAATTTTTGTTTTGTTTACTGTAATGTTTCCTGTTGTGTTCAATAAATAACAATTAATCGTTTTTGTATGTTAAAACTATAGTTTTTATTTATATACCCTTGTTTAAACCAGGGTTTTAAAAATGGCCTTGGTAATCCGGCATATTTGATAATCAGGCATTGACAGATCCCAGGGATGCCGGATTATCAAGGTCCTACTGTATTATGAATTTAATGACGTATTTTTTATTTTGATGCCTTTACAGTTTTTTCTAGATATGAGCAAGAAAATAGCTACTTAGTAATGAATAACATGGGTCAGCAATTATTTTTTGCTAAAGAAGGCAAGTAGTATTAATGTATATGTGAGTTTCAGAAAAAGAATGGGAGTGACATCAGGCGTAAGAATCTCTATTTCGTGGTGGCTTTGGATCGATTCTCCTGAATATTTTTATTTATTTTTTCTCTCTTCAGTTTTTAGTGACCCATTTGGGAGCTATTATGATATCGGTAGCTATTCCGTTTATCCTGTCCGTCCGTCCAGCCCTAACAAATCCCGAACGGAAGGTCGGATCGAGAAACGGCCATCGATCATCGTGTTCAGAGGCCCGTGTAGGAATTGTGTATTTTCAGGGACCAACGCCCTCCATGTTCGATATATTTGGCATTGTTGTCATTGTACCACCTAAAAAACTCCCGAACGAAAGATCGGATCGACAAACGGATTTCACGATTGTGTTGAGAGGCCCAAACAACCAGAATATGATATTTTCAGGGTCGAACGCCCCCTCCCCCCGCATGTTCGAGACATTTAGCATTGTTTTCATTGGATTTCCGCTATTAGCATAAATGTTAGAAATGCAACCATCTCATTTCAGTTGTCAGCTATAGCTTGATGCGTAAGGTTTCGGACTCATATACTAAAGGTTGTCGGTTCGTATCCGTATATCTTTTGTATATTTTTTTTTTCTTTCTTATTTTACTTTTTTTATTTTTCCTTACGCTATTGTACTTCCTTTTTTATTATTACTAAAAATTTATATTTTTAATTAAATTTACGCCCTTAAATTTATGCTTTAGCACAAAATTATATTCACTTGTTTTATTTTTTTTAATTAATCCTGATTAAATTACAAATATTTTAATTTTATTCTCGCCAGTCAAATTAATATTTTATTTTTTTTTTGTTTTGTCTGGTTTACGCACAACTCCACTGGTACGAAAATCTCTTTCTGATGGCGTAAACAGACGTGACAGTAACTCCTGTAAGGAACGCTGTTTTACGAATAACTTTATCCACAGTCAATCAACTTGTTGTTCCATTTCTCTTCATTTTGAATAAATGTTTAAAATTCTGTTTCACAGGACCACGTACAAACTTACATTTATGATTAACGTTAAAGTACATTTGAGTAGACTGCGAGCCAGAGGAGACAGCCATATCGAATAGTTCCACAGCTTAAAAGCCGGCTAGACTTGCAAATCCGGCACACATTGTGATTCGGTTCGGAACAACACACCACGTGGTTTTTTTAATATCATTTATTCGTTTATTTGTGCGGAGAGATATTTTCTTTTTTTTTTTTTTTTTTTTTTTTGGTGACTTGATTTCTATTGTTCTTTGTTCTGTCTGCCAAACAATGGATGCTTGTCAAAGGTTACGTGACGGGAAATGTGATTTTGTTTATCTGGCGAGTTTGAGAGATGGATGTAAGAAAGATGTTATTGACTTTTGTATGAATGTTGGTCTAATTGACAAAGAGTATAAATGTCCAAAGTGTGGTAAGAAAATGAAATTGACTGAAAGAATGGATGTGAATGATGGTTATTCGTGGTTTTGTCGTGTGTCGGCGAAGGATAACAGACATTATGTTCGTAGATCTGTGCGAAAGGGTACATGGTTTGAACAGAGTAAATTGAGTATGACTGACGTATTAATGATTACATATTTATGGATCAAAAAGACAAGCAGTGAATGGATTATGGATGAAATGAATGTTGCTAGTAACACTGTCGCTGATTGGAAGAGCTTTTGCCGAGAAGTATGTATGGATATTTTGATGAATGAAGCTTCCCCCATAGGGGAAAAAGGTGTGATTGTAGAAATTGATGAGAGCAAGTTCGGCAAAAGGAAGTATGGAAGAGGTAAGCCTGTGAAAGGTGAATGGTTATTTAGTGGAGTGGAAAGAGAAACAAACAAATGTTTCTTCGTCGTTGTGGAAAACCGCAGTAAGGAGGTGCTGCTTGATATCATTAAAAAATATATCCTTCCAGGAACGACCATTATTTCAGATGGTTGGCCATCGTATGCTACGTTAACTGATGAGGGATACCAACACCTCACAGTTAACCACAGCATTATCTTCAAGGACCCGGAAACTGGCGCGTATACCAACAAAATAGAAGGTGCATGGAGTATCATCAAGCGTCAGCTACGGAGAGAGGGGACAAAACGATGTGCCGACCAATTCCAAAATTATTTAGCGGAATTCATGTGGAGACGCAAACATCAACAGCTTAACTTCAAACAGATGTTTGAAGCGTTCCTGCAAGACATTCAAAGAATCTATCTTCCACACACGTCCGACGAAGAAACATAAGGAAAGCATTATTTATCCATTTCATTATGCCCCCAAAAAAGTTTGGTTTAGGTTAGGTAAAGTTAGGTTTGCTCAGCTGCTGGATGTATGTATTGGTAAATAACCCCTCCATTTTCATGCGTTTCATTATGCACCAAAAAAAATTTGGTTTAGGTTTGCTCAGCTGCAGGATGTATGTATTGGTAAATAACCCCGCCATTTTCATCCATTTCAATTTCAACTCTAAATCATGTCCGCCATCTTGGATGTAGTGCGAAAACAACGGTGACATCACAACTTCCGAAAAAAAGTTCCTTCCACACCAGTGCCAGATTTGCAAGTTTAACCTAAAAGCCAATAGCATTATTGATTTTACTTGTTTGAAAATTTCCACAGAAAATAAGTTTCAACACTTTATTACATATCAGTAAAAACTTAAAGTAATTTCACATCATACAAAGCCTTTTGCTCCCAGAATGATATTTATAGATAGTCGGAACTATGTTTCGGGCTAACAGTTACTGTGTAATTTGGTTTAGTGACGTCCCTCCCGTTCGTTTTCTGAAACTCAGTAAATAATAATATATACTGAGTATATACAATACTCAGTATTATAGTGTACTCGATATATTATAATAATATTTTTTTTGTGAAGATTAAATTTAATAAATTCCAATATAACTGCACATTTCATTTATCAATTATTTATTTATTATCATTGAAATGAAATTAATGTTTGTGTATTTATTTTTTTAAAATGTAGAGTCTGGTTACTTACTTAGACAGTTCAATTATAACAAAAGAAGATTTCATATGAAGATTATGGATAATTCTGAAGAAGAAGTCATACATATTTATCGGCCATATAATTACTACTATCAAGTAACTTTCCATTATTAAACAGTATCTTTGTACCATTGCTATTCCTATTACAAAATATTTTTTAAATGAATCAGAGAATTGTAGATGCCCCTATCTTATTAGAGAATAAGTCAATTCACAGTTTTGTAGTAAACAGCAAGCAGAGAGACCCCACACAAGTTGCAATTCAGCCTACGCTTAAGTTGTTAAAAGTGAAGCTACTATTGATGAGTGCGCAAAGCTCATTCATTCAAGCCTGTGTATCAAGGATGATATATAATTTTAAAGCGATCCGTAGCCCCCATCCTCCTCCATTGAATTCATTTAGTCTATCATTTTCCCATTTTGCACCGTCGGGGAACTCTTTGAGTAAGTGGCAAGAGGAACTAGCCACTTTGGGTAAAGGGTATTATATTCGTTCTCAGTATAGTCCATTTTGTGTAGATAAGACACCAATTTTATCCGATTATCACCATAAGGATTATCTTGACCGATTATCTTGACCCGATCAAAGGGAGCCTAATACCGAATTGGCTTGGACTTTGAGTCAGATTTTTCTGCAAACTTCCAGGCAATAGGGAGTGCAACATCAGACTCCGACTCCCAGTTTAGGCTGTGGAGGGCGTTATGCAGACATACACAGATGCAGGATTTCTCCAAACGCCTCCCTACTGTGTTGCTAATAATGTACTAACTGGATACAGTGAACATAAAATAACAATTTCTGAATAACAATCTGAATTGTTAATATACAGATGGAATTGTTACATTTAACGATTTCAGAAAAAAAATGAGATCTTTTAACAACGGAAAACAGTCCGATTAGCCTGACGTATCGTTCTTTTAATTAAACAATAACTTAAATTTTATTATCAATCAACAAAGGCACGTAGCCAGGGGCGAAGGGGAGGGGGGGGCTCGGGTGTTGAAGCCCCTCCCGAAACCTAAGTTTATCATTAGTGATTTTTTTATTGTTTATTTTTTCTTTTGAGGCACCACTGTGCTTCCGACGATTTTTCCTATTAGCCTCAGTACTGAGACCTCGTTGTTTACTGGAGACTTCTCATGGCTGATGATTCCCAAAGAGCGTGAAACAGCTTTTCCAGGATGTCACTTGGTAAACAATTTGTTCTCACCCATTGTTCTTTATTAATAATTCATGCGCAAATTGCATTAAAAAAATTCATTGAGAGCGGCGGACTGGTGGCGCATGAATTTTCTCACAAATTTGTCAATAGTGGGTTTTTTATGGTTTAAAATTTCTTTTTTTACAGAAAATGGAAATAAGTTGCCCACCTGGAAATCTTATTGGTTAAGACATCCAAAGTTGAAGACATCCAAATGTGTCAACCAAAGTTCCGCATCACAGATAGAAATAAAGAAACACTTCTAAATATTACAGGTCCATGTTGTGCTAAGGGTTATACCTGCGTGGTAATTTTATTTCAATATGCATTCCAGCAATATAAATATAATTACAAATAATAAAAAAAAGAATAAAAAATATAATAGCATCTATTCTTAATTTGATATGCAACTATCAATACTGTTTCCATTCTAATATTAAAACTCTGATCTCCCATTTACATCCAACACTTTCTTGTACTTAACGATCCCCTTTTCATCCATTTATTCGTACTACAGAAGAGCAGAGGCGTCACTAGGGGGGTGCGGACCGCATCGGGTGACACCATCACAAGGGGTGATACCAAAATGCAAAATATTACTGGCTATTATTCTGTCACAAAAAGTAAGGTGTTTTTTTTTTGGTTGAACAGATATTTTTACAAGGATACGAGCTATCGCACTGGGTGACACCAACCCTAGTGACGCCTCTGTAGAAGAGCCTATAGTAATATACACCCTTCCGACTTCAATTATCAAAGCAGCAATTTTCATGTCTATTTAATATTGATAAAACTCCACATACCACATCGTCGTATTTAAAAATTTTATTCAAACTAAAAATTGCGAATTTTCGAGAAGTAGTAGACGTCTTCTCTTTTTCAAGCATAATGACAAGATTGGAATAAATACAACAAAACAAAATGGTGAGAAGAAGTCTTAACAAACTCAAAAAAACACGTTATTCAATAAAATTAGTTGTTTTTTACAAAAACATATTAATGTGATACAATTCAATTATTAAAATAATAATAAAAAAAACAATTATTACATCATAATAATATTCTTATGCTCAAGTGCACCAAACTTCAATTAACTTTGACGACTGCATTGTGGACGTAACTAAAATTAGTGAGGGTGGTGCTGCAGAAAAATTTTAGACTTTGTTTTAAAATTGTGTGAAAGGAAACAAACATGTATAAAAAGAAATTTTATCAAGTTATAAATAAATTTTCTTTTTATACATGTTTGTTTTCTTTAACACAATTTCAAAGCAAAGGCTAAAATTTTTCTGCAGCAGCACCCCCCACTAATTTTAGCTACGTCCACAATGCAGCCATCAAAGTTAATTGAAGTTTGGTGCATTTGGGCAATAATATCTAATAATTAAAAACATCTATTGTTGCTGTTTTAGTACAATTTGTTTTTATTAAGTCTCTTATTAAGACAACTGGGGAAGGGTCTACATAAACTCCTTCATACCTGTTAAGATTTTCTTCCTTATTGTTTTAATAATACAACTTTCTAAAATTTTCCGTAATTATTATTAGTTTAATAATTGAATTGTATCATATTAATATGTTTTCGTAAAAACAACTAAATTTATTGATTCACGTGTTTTTTGAGTTTGTTTTAGCTTATCGCCATTTTGTTTTGTTGTATTTATTCCAATCTTGTCATTATGCATGAAAAAGAGAAGACGTCTACTACTTCTCGAAAATTCTCAATTTTTAGTATTTAAATAAAATTTTTAAATATTAGGATATATGTGGAGTTTTATCAATATTAATTACACAAGAAATGAAAAGGAAGAATTTACTTGAAGAATATGGAACTTTCACGTCTATTGTTTGTCAGTTTTTCTCACATTCTTGTTTTCCTTTAATTAAAATTTCCTCTTGTTAGTTATTTTTGAGTGCATTCTCATAAATATTCTCTCTCATGTTTTTCAAATTCCTTAGGAGAATTGCTGAAATTTCCAATCATTTCAGCATTTTGCATTTCACATTTTAGTCGTTAGAGGATTTCTCAATGTGGTTCTCTTTAATTCCTTCATTTAGATTCTTCAGTAAATCAATCAATGTACTGACCTATACCGACTTAAATTGTTTTCTTTCCAGTACTTTACTGGTAAACCTTCTAGATCTTATGCAGTAAGTTCTTTGTTAATCACGGCTTCCTATTTTTTTTATTTAAACAATTTTATTTTATTTAAAGTAGTGCTCCACAAAAGTCAAATTCAATTATCTCTATGCAGAGCATTTTGAAAACCAGTGGGCGAAACAACATCGGACTTGGACTGTATACATTCCAGATCATGGGGAAAAGATTAATGCAATAAAAATTTGTTCAAAAATGACCGATAGGGATAAATATGGCGCTACGAGCGGTATCAGTTGTTTAAATTTGCATAGCTCGTACTTCGTAAAACATCGAATCGATTATAAAAATCAAGTGTGAGACTAGTCACAGACATTCTTCGACAAGCGCCATGGTTCTCACGTTGCCGGAACTTCCCTTACTTTTAAAAGTTATTCTGCCAGAACGGTGAAAACGCAGCGTTTCGCAGACAACAGACGCCGCAAATCATTGCGAAAAGATCCACTGACGCCATTTGCATTCCGAGGCAAGGTTCATCGATTTTGAGGAGACGGGTGGCTTCACAGTCCAACCAGGAAGAGAGCATAAACCTAGGGTAACTCAAATGGCCGAGACGTTGCAATGGCTGTCGTTGAGCAATCACGTTCGTTGTTGCGGATACGTGGAATGCTCGTGCCATAGTAAGGCAGTTAAATATACTGTAAACAACCGTGTGGAGATGTTTGCACAAGCCATTGCATAGCTATCCCTTCAAGCTCAGCCACCCTCAAGAGTTGCAACACGGCGATGGCGACATTAGAGAAACGTTTGCTTTGACATCCTGGCACGCATGCAAGTGGACAAAGATTGGCCCTGGAACATTCCGTGGAGTAATGAAGCTGATTTTCATGTTTCTACAACAGAGAACACCCATAACTGCCTCATATGGACTACAGAGAATCCTCAACAGTTTCAACAATCACTCCCTTTCACTCACAGAAAGATATATTTACAGATTGACCCGTTTTCTTCGAGGAAATCCATTTCACCAGAACTGCGATCTGTACGGTAACCGCAACTCGTTATCAGGGTATACAGTTTCGTCATCCCTCACGTCCCTCAAAGAGGATGCGAGAACATTTATGCGAGATGGAGCTCCTCCCACATAGGACGTAGTCTAATATTCAACAGTTGCTACAATAACATTTCACAGAAGATAGAATAATCAGTCCTATTTCCAACAAGATGGCCACCATGTTCACCAGACCTTATTCCCTGTCATTTTAGGCTTTGGGATTACCTCAAAAGCATGGTTTATTGGGGCAACATTCTTCACCTGGTAGATTTGAAGGACAGAATCATACTTCACTCGCAAAACATCTCTACAAATCAATTGCGTTCCGCTGACGAACATGCTATCACTCTAATGTATAGAATGAATGAATAAAAATCATTCGATAACACTTGGTATGCCGTTGTTTGTGATTCCTTCCCGTTCACACACACATCCAGTTCATACTATTGTAATTGGTACCCTCAGGTAACGCCATGTTTCCCCCATCGGTCATTTTTTGAAATAGTTTATTGCAGAAATCTTTTCCCCATGATTTGAAATGTGTACAGTTGTTTCTCATGTTGTTTTGCCTACTGGTTCTCTCTCCACAGAGTGCTCTGCACAGGGATAATTTATCTTTATAATATTTGATATATTAAAGTATGTATAATTGTAACTTATAACATCCTAAACATACATTTTTTTAAAATATCGAAATTATTAAAATTAGCAACCAATTCAAAATAATTCTCCAACTTTTTCGATGTTTTTGTCAATAGATTCTAAATATACCGTTCTTCATCATCTACTTTTCATTGGAATCCTCTGTTCATTCGTAATTGTATTTTTTGATAAGTTTCTCAGGCTGCTTCGACTATCGTCGTAACTTATTCAGATTTAACTCTTTTCTAAAAGATGATAATAATTATTAGAATTTTTTTTATATTTCCTTCGCGATTGAAACATAAATATCTAATAACATAATAATGGTCATAGATTGCAGACAATGGTTTCTAGACCAATCTTCGACAATCTTCTGTCGACTGTTCTTCCTATCATCAAATGTTTTTAGGTATAGAACTCTTTCAAATCCAGCTACATCATTTTCTCCTTCCTCATTGCAATTTCCGAGAATTGTATTTCTTCTCCAGATCGAATATATTACTTGCAATGAAAGAATGTTATAAAGGCTATTACGGAATAAAACTAGTATCTTTGTTCGAAGTCAAGCTATAATCAAGTATCCTATCGCCTACTCTGAATGAAATATCTATTCTAAACCACAAATATAAAGTAAATTAGCTATGCGACTTCAAATAAAACAGCATCAGTCTATTGGCTATGTTGATACTGGATACTCGACTAGAAATTTTCCGTTCCAAAGAATTTAATCTGTGCATCTCAATAGTCCATAAACACACTATATTTTTCTTAGAACGGGATAAATTTAAGTATGCCAAAGAAATTACATCATTTTTAGTACAACGATTTTAAAATTGTTAAAATGTTATTTCTGATTGTCTTCTTTCGGACAATTAGTTTCAGGTGACAGATAATAGTGGAAGTCCTATTGGAGAAGTAAGGAAGGAATGATCTGGATTATACAAGGAATTATTTACAGAAGCTGACAACTTTGGCATTTCTTTTCCTGTGGGTTTGAGTGTATACCTGAAGGCCTTATTGCTGGGAGCTTGCTTTTTAATAGTTAGTATTTATTTGAATTATCTTATAAATCATCTTATAAATCAAATGAATAAAACACTTCCATTTAAATTTACACAATTACTGCTATAAAATGTTTTGCGTGATCCTGTTATATTTTATTTTTAGTTCTTTTCTTTTGAGCTGCGTAATTATATAACTTTAATCGGAGCGAGCACTGATAGTAAAACATTATAAGACGGTAAATATATAAATATTTACAAATGTGATTCAAAATTTCTTGTACAAACTTTAAAGATAGGTCAGGAATAAAAAAGCCAACCGTATTCATAGTGGAATGTATATCAGCAAACTGCACCAGAATGTGCTAGAAGGTACACTAAGGTTCCTTATGACAGTAAAAAATAACAGTAAAGGTTCAAAATAGATACTCAAAGTTCGTTCCAAGAACAGTAAAACACGCATATGTTTGATGATTGGGCACACGTCTCTTTGGGAACCGTACAGCGGCCCTCCGTTTCCGTTCAATGCCCCATAGGCTAGGTGCATATCTGCCCTCTCAGCATTAGTGAAGCGATGCATCCTACTCCTACAAAAAAGGTAACGTTTCAAATGACGATGGATCACACTGCCCAACATTAGGGATGAAAAAAAAAAAATCATCAATGTTTAGTAAGTTTACAGCCCATTATATTTTTAATCGAAACTCCGTCATTATAGCAGTGACTGTTAGTTAAAATATGAGATGATTCAATACATTTCCTCGTAAAATTATTGACATCATAACCTAAAATTATCGGATTTTCATAATCTAGCTTATGAAAACTTTTTTTTTTCATCGCTAATTAATGGGGAACAATTATGAAAAATAAAAATGATATTTGACCTTATATTTCCATTAATCTACTTTCAAAAGTTAACCATCCTAAAAATCTCGGCTCAATTTGAAGTATTTTTCAAGATATTGGCCTGCAAACACACCCAGAATTGTGTCATGACGTCATCAAAACGAAAACGCTCTGTGATTGGTGTGACGTAGTTTTTCCCGACCGCGAGACTCGATCAGCGTGGAGACTCGATCAGCAATAAGTACCCTCCAAAACTTAGCCGATTTCTGAGTTTTATTTAATTTTCAGACATGCCTCTGCCAGATCCCAGTTTTGTTAAGGGCAATTCAGGGAATTTACCGATGGTAGATTCCCTAATGATTGCCAGTATTTTTGCTGGAAATGAAGATTTCGTTTTTGCCGAAATATAAAGGGCATGAAAACTGAAAGGCAATCAATACTCTCTTAGCAAACAAACATAAAGACTTATTGATTTTTAAATATTGTGTTATGCTGTTTATGAAAACTTTAAACGTTTCATTTATGTAATTTTAGATATGGGAAAATTTTGTAAGGCAATTCTGCTCAAAGAACGTAAATAGTGTTCTTTGATTCTGCTATAGGCTACGTTCAGCTGCGAAGGCATCACGGGGCCAAAAAAATGTGTTTATAGGCCTCCGTGCTTCTAAATTTCATAATAATAAAACACATACGTATAATATATACAGAGTATACTGTAAATACTACATAATTTTTTTCGCCAAAAAATCTTTCATTACGTCATCAAACTTAACCGATTTCGTGGACGACGGGAAATTCTAAAGCGCGCCCGGGGCCTATGCTGACCCGCCTTGGTAAGGCGACTTACCGGCCACTGCCGTAGCTTCGTTTAACGAAGGCTACGCTACAGATGAGCCGTGCAAATTAAAAACAAAAGCAAATGTACATTTTTATACTTCAGAAGCAAATCGCTTCAACTTTAATAAACAAAATAAGAGAAATAAAAAACTTTTTTGGCTTCTTTTGAAAAAAAAAAATCAGCATTAAATAAAACACGGCAAAAAAGGAAAAGAATTTAGAAGTTATTTCTAAATTATTGGTATTGGTCACATTATTATTACTACTTTCCGCACATTAATAACCTTCATAATTTAGAAGTTATTTTTAAAATAAATTTAAAAAGAAAATATAATTTTAAATCTTTTCTATATAAAACTATCTCTAATTGACCGAAAATATAAATTGTGGATTCTACGAAACAGCAACGTTCAATCTTATTTTTTGTTGCGTTTATCACTTTGAGTATTTTTAAGCTTTTTAACGTATTTAATAACAGAGAGAAAAAATACTAATAAATGTTTATTTATTTCATTTCAAAACCATACTAAAAATAATTTCATCCACATCAGAGAACAATTTAAATAATTCCGAGTAATGCTTGGCAGTCACCATTAAGTCCATCGTAAGAAATAATTTTATTATTATTTAACAGCATGCACATTTAAAAGAAACATAAGTTATTTTGTAATACATTAAAGTGATCTTGACAGACAATACAACTAGATTTTTCGGCGAGCGGTGTCTCTTTTCATAGTGCATTCTTCGGCACGAAATTAACAATTTTGTCTAGCGATGTGACGCTTGTATTTTTTGCACATTGGCACAATATAATATTTATAATATCTTTTAACTTCTGTGAAAGTTTCACAGACGCTATTTGAAAGAAAGCAATTATAACGTGAGTAAGAACTCTTGCGCCTGCCTGACTAGCTTGTTGAAAGGGAAACATGACGTCACGACCACGTGACAATGCTTTTTGGAGGCGTGGCTAAAAGCCAAACTTTAAGCGTAAATTTCCCCTATTTAGAAACGACGGATTAAAATAAAATTTTAACCACATTAATATTATGTTAATTTCTCTCAGAAAATAATTTTAGCTCAATATGACAATTGTTCCCCATTGCCAATTGATGTGTTATCCATAATTTTATTTTTTGATGTCATTTAGCTTTTTGTGAATTATCCTTTTTGACTACAGTGACACTCCACAGTTTTTTGGTTGAATGGACGGGATTGGATTTTTAGGTCGGGACGGGATGGGACGGGATTTTTTTTTTCCCTCCCGAAAATCGGGACGGGATCGGGACGGGGTTGTCCTTCCTTCAGTAAACGGGAAATAGTTGTTCGGGTTTTGAAACTTGATATGGATGACAATAATAATAACAAACAAAAACATTTTTATGTCTGTCGCTATTCGAAATCACGAAGGCCGTCGTCTGTTGTTTATCGGTTTCACCGGTCGATCGCTAACGCTATGACGAAAACACTTTGTTGTTGATGTAATATTGGGAGGTAGAAGCAAAATAAATAGTCCAGAGTATTTCTCAATGATTTATTGTATTTTTCAGTTGTCAGGATTAATAATCCCAGCTTTATTAAGCCTTTTGTTGAATTTAAATAAATCGCGAAATCCCGTCCCGAAGAAATCCCGAAGTAAAGCAAATCCTGTCCGATAAACGGGATTATAATTTTCCCGAAAATTTCCCGAAATATCGGGTCCCGTCCATCCCTATTTATTTAGTTATTTTAGGCTGCACAGCTTTATCACCTCAGGTCTACGTCGTCTGCAACTAATATAGAAAGGAGAAACGGATGTTTATACCGGATATCAACATCTAGACACCTGGTGGCATGAGTAGATACTCTTATCATGACACCAGTCATACTGATTGGTCAAAAACTTTGATTGGTTCTTAAGATACGCATTGCGTTCAAATGCTCTTACTATGTGGATGCATTTCCTTTTTATTAATTGTATATAAATGGAGAGACTATTATAATTATTTCACTTGACAAAGACAGATTGACAGGCTGTCGAAATTAATAGTGTTTTTTTTAATATATGTACAGTTTTTTAATTTTTTAAATTACATGAAAGTTTTAAAATTTGTGTGAGTTGTTTTAATTTTACACACTATTTTTGCCACACGTTAATTTTAACTATTAAGAATATTCTTCTGCAGTACAACATAAATACATTACTTTGTATAGAGTAAAAGACCACTAATACAAGAAAAATAAAGAATTTAAGAATAGTAGGGATAAAACTAAGATAAAAGCCAAACACAAAAATTAATAAATATATTCAAATAAAAATTACCAGTAAAAATCTGAAAATTGCAAAAAGTTGGCAAAACCACATAAATGAATTGAGTCTTAGATGAATGAGAGTGGTAAAAAGTCATTATCATTTAAAAGCAAGTAAATTTGAAATGGAACTTTGAATTTAAAAAGGAGATAAAGTCAATGACAACAATGTTGAATAAAAGTTGCACATAGCACACATGATCTTTAAGCAGTAAATGTTGGTGAGTTAATCTAGTGGTATCCAATTCGGAGGCGTCGCTAGAAGAAGATTTTCTCGTAGAGTATTACACATTCTACTTCTAGGCGAGAAGCAAATTCCACTGTTGTTCCCAGACAGTTCTTAATCGAGAACGAATAACAGACTCGCAGCAGACTTGGTAAGAGGATAAGTGAATTCATTGACAGCAATTCTGCCATTACTAAAAATCCAGGAGAAAATGACAATGTTACTTTTGAAATGATATAACAATGGATAAAAGAACGGATGGAACTTTCAGGGTGTGACTTCTCAGCGTCTGCAGAGCACTCTTAGAATCGCGGTAGATGAGAAATTCTGATACCTTTTCTTTGCATAATTTTAAAGTCATAAAATTGTATATTTAAAAGCATATAATTCTGCACAGAATGCTGACATTTCATAAGGAAGATAAATAGAAATACTGAAGTTCTAGGTATAAAAGGCTGCTTCAAAGTAAGACTCCTCTTTGATTTTATTACAGTTGTAAAATCTAAGTAACTGTATAGATGATGAAGTAGGTTAAGTCACGATTTTTAGGTGACTTAACAGGGTTAAAGTATATGTCATTCTTCACCCAATGTCCAAATGGGGGAATAACCATATAGCTCTGGATGGGGAGAACATACCCATTGGTTAGCAGAATTATTTGGAAAACTTAAAAATTCCGTAGTACTGAAGAGGTAATGTTTGCCAATGAAGATGTAGTGATGATTCGAGTGCCTCTGCGTACAAACTTGAACAAGTGCAAAAAGCGCCAAGATATAAACTAAATGCCTGCTGACGAATGGGATCATGTACAGCCAAGCAGATTAATACAAGCCTTAATCCAATTGTGATCGCATAAGGTCGTACTCAAACAATTCGACAACTTCCCGAAATTGCATGACAAAGGAATTTGTAAGCAGCTTAGGTTTCAAGATACTTTAGGTGCTACAGATGAATTTGAAATCTTAGTTTTTGATCAAAGATTAGATCCAGGAATTTGTATTCCGATGCAACAGTAAGTTACAAACAAAACAAGTGTCAAAATACTATACTATAACGCTACATTTCCGGTCCGATGGTCAATTTCTCTAAATCAAAGAAAATTGAAAGTTAAAAGTTCTCTTGATTGTAGACTTACCTAGGATTTGAGATGGGAGGTGTTAGGAGGACCGTTCAAATATAACAAAAAAAAGAAAAAAACTTTTCTGGTTTTTTCCAAGATGGTGATTACAAACAAAGCAATGAACCATCCAACCAAACAAACAGCTCCAAAATTCTAGATTTTTTTTTTCGACTACTTACAACAATTTCCGATCCCGGTACACCATTAGTCATGATTAGTACGATTTTTCCTTAGCTTCCTTCTTGATTATCTGTTAAAGCAAGATAAAATTCATATAACAATTTTATTTCATTAAGTAATTATTAAATAAAATTTCAGGTTTTTGTCAAATTTTGTACTTATTTAAAAATTTATTTTTTACTTATTTTTTAGAATGTTGTTTGTTTAATGATTATTGTTCTGTTAAACAGGATTTTATGTATTATGAAAGGAAGAAGGAAAATAAGGGATTTGGACATTGATTTGGAGGGGCTGGATTACAAGACCTGGAATGAAATAGGATAGATTCGGATGTCATAGACCTGGAATTGTTCACATAGATTTTACTTAATTACATGTTTGTTTTTTTTAATTGAAGATTTGTTTTACCTGATTCTATAATTCTGTGCTCCGAATTGAACTGCTATTTTTATATCATGAGCCTATACAGTATGTATAAAGTTTTAGAGAATAAATTTCAACTAAAAAATTAATACCTAATTAACGATTTGAAAACTTTTATACAGTAAAAGCAATAGTGAACATAAAATAACAACTTTTCGAAATTGTTAATATACAGATGGAATTATTGTATTAACGATTTGTGAAAAAAAAATGGAGATCTTTTAACAACGGAAAACAGTTTGATTAGCTTCACGTATCGATTAGCTTTTTAATTAAATAATAACTTAAATTTTATTATCAATCAACACAGGCACGTAGCCAGGGGCAGAGCGGGGCTAAGCCCCTCCTGAAACCTAAACAAAGGAAAATATCTCCGAGTTGAAATCTTAAGCCTGTTTTACATTTACCATTTCACTCGCCATAACCTGGACATTTCACTCGCCATCACCTGGACATCACAGATGTCCAGTAAATGGAGAGCTTAGAGCCTGGGCTATTTTCGAAGAAATGTCAAGACATCTAATGGCTGGACATTTCAAATAGCGCTCCTGGTGACGAATTGTAGAACTTGGAAGTCCAATCGATTTGTATCTATTTATTCGAAATTACCGATTACAAAAATGATTTTCGCGATCGGAGGGCATCTTTTCCTTATGTTTTCGTGGATGCTTTCATAAAATGTTACATTATTAATCAAAATCATTTCAGAATTTCGGCTTGAAAATTTGAATCGACAGCGACCGAGCATCTCGAAAAGATCTCGCCATTAATCGAGATTTAACGAGACTGAATTATTTATCGAAACTGATTTATCGAAACTGAAAACAAAGAACACAAAACGATGAAAAAAAACATGAATATTTCCTATTTTAATTAATTAAAGACATTCTTTCACCTATCCGATGCATTGACTAAATGGTTTTTATATAAATCACTGCTATTTTTTTCGTAAATAAAACGTAGGCATGATGACAATTGAGAAGTGTAAATGTTCCGTTTGATGGAAGGCGTTATGGTAAGTGTAAAGCAGTGCACTAATCACTCGCAATCTATCCTGACATGACCTCCGTTATGGCTTGCATTTATGGCGAGTGAAATAGTAAATGTAAAACGGCCTTTAGATCCTAGTCATATCAATGTAACTTTTTCGCCTATTAGGACATCCACGGGAAGACAGGGAGTGTTGATATTCCTACTATGGCCGACCACAACAGGCACTTTTTCTAGGAACGAGCCCCCCCCCCCCCCGAAAGAAAATTCTGGCTCCTAGCTGAATCAATACCATACAGATTTTCAGCTTTTTTGAGATCATTTCACTTGAAATTAAAAATAATTTTCTGTAAGAATCTTACGGTACTTTATTATTTTTCGTAACCATTTTGTAATTTTCAATTGTCGTCGATAACTTTAAACATTGAAATTAATGAATTCGTTTATTTAATAGTTATTTAAGTTGAATGTATTTTTTTAAATATCATAGGCCGACGGACTACTGGCACATGATTTTCTCACTAGTTTATCATTAGTGAGTTTTTTTATTGTTTATTTTTTCTTTTGAAGCACCACTGCGCTTCTGACATTTTTTTCCGTTCCGCATTTGGAAAACGTGAACATTCCGTAGTACTGTAGAGATAATGTTTGCCAATGAAGATTTAGTGATGGTTCGAGTGCCTCTGCGTACAAACTTTGAACAAGTGAAGTGCGAAAAGATATAAACTAAGTGCCTGCAGACGAATGGGATCAAGTACGGCCAAGTAGATTAATACAGCCTTAAACCAATTGTGATCGCATAAGGTCGTAATAAAACAATTCGACAACTTCCCGAAATTGCATGACAAAGGAATTTGTAAATTGTTTAGGTTCAAGATACTTTTTTTACTTTAGGTGCTGCAGATGAATTTGAGAGCTTAGTTTTTGATCTAAGATTAGGTCCACGAATTTATGTTCCGATGCAACAGTAAGTTACAAACAACCAAATGTCAAAATACTATACTATAATGCTACATTTCCAGGTCCGATGGTATCAAAGAAAATTGAAAGTTAAAAGTTCTCTGTTGACATTGTATCCTTCCTACCTATAAGACGATCAGTGGTGGATCTGTGTTGACGAAAGCCAAGCTGCTTAGAGGCAAGGATGTTATTATGTTCCAGATAACAATTCAGGCGACCGTTCACCATACGTTTTAATGTTTTACTGAGACATTTTGTCAGTGCAATGGGACTGTAATTGTTCGGGTTATTACTGTCTTTCCCAGATTTAGCAAAGGATATAATAATTGAACTTAGAAATAAGTGTTTTAACCAAACTTGTTAACTTTAACAGTTAAGGATTACAAGAATAAGCAACTGAGTATTTCCTATTAAATCCTATCTGTATTTTTGTAGATTTTCAATGAAAATAGTAACTCCTGAAATGACGACAAAATGTTGCATGTCTCTCTATTGCCAGAAGTAAAACGTAAAGAAGTAGTCGCTTCAGCACGTTGCTTGATCTGTTTTTAATTCAGATGATAGAGCCGCACTATAGTTGCGAGCAAAAGTTTTGCAAAAGATGGTAGATAATTCAGTGCAATTTTCTTTAATAATCGTGAGCTGTAGTAGAGAATACCGACCGTCCAGCTTTGGAATCTTATTCCAAAGCCTTTTTGATGATATATGACTTTGTAAGCAAGGTATGAAGGAGCGCCAAGTTTTCTTTTTGTTCAATATGAAAGAGTCGTCGAGATAAAGCTCAAAATAAGAAGATTCACTGACGTCTTGACAATTTTCGTTTTGATTTCATCCCATTTTATTATTTAATTAACTTTGTTTCTTCATTGACCACTTCCATATTATCTTTCTTCGATTCTTGAAAAACATTTTTAAATATTTTCTTGAAAATCAGTGCTCAACTCGTTCTTAGACATCGGAACTTCTTCATGAATTGGGGGGGGGGGGGGGGGGATATTTGCAATAATTAATTATAATTATTAGTAATTAATAAATCAATCTTAACTTTAATTGAATGTTAATTTATTAATAATATAATTATTAAATATTATATTTACTATAATACTGCATTAAGCAGTAATTGGGGACTTCTGAACACAGAAGAAGCGAAAACATCAAATTTATATTATAATAATTTCATCTAAGTTTAATAAGCGGACGAACCTTATCTTCTGCTTTCTCATGTAAGTCTGTTTTTCCCCCCTCTTCTGATTTTCCTATAGCCTTTATATTAAAATAATCATCAGTTTTATTTGTAATATTTGATTTCAACGACAACCAGAATAGCATTACATTTAACTGTATATAAAATATTTGGATATAATAATATGAAGAAAAAGAAATTAAACAAAATATAGTTATTGTGTAAATCAACTTTCGAATATGCTCAGGGTAAGATTGCAAAATCAATTGGTCAGAAATAAAAAAAAAAAAAAAAAACTTCATAATACAGTAATTCCTCGTTTATCGCGGTTAATGGGGACCAGAGCCCCCCGCGATACGTGAAAATCCGCGAAGTAGGATTGGCCTTCCCTAGGAATTTTCGTATGTGTGTGTGTACCAAAATGTTTAAAATATGTATATTTATACTTTATATACCGTATACATATACCGTATATATATGTACAGTATATTTGTCTGACTTCCTGTGGGTATGCACAAGCCTGTGAGAGAGCAGCTCTCTCTGTCTGGCAACCTAGGAAGCAGTTTTTCTCGCGCATCACGATGAAACAACGCTGCTTTTCGCAATACGGCCGCCGATATGGCGGTATTTTTGAATTTTTATTTTTCGATGAATATTTTTGAAAAATCCGCGATGCACTGAAGCCGCGAGACTTGAGGCGCGAAATAGCGAGGGATCACTGTACTAAGCAGGGCACGGATTCTTCATAGAGCTGCGATAAAATAAAGTTGTTGGTGGTGTTTTTAAGCAAAATAGATTTAAGAAAATTCGATTATATACACGTCCACTTTTTATATTGACGTAGCGGAACTGTTATTTAAATCGTCTAATATACTGATAGTTTAGTGGGGACGGAGGAGATAGTTTTTGCCCCTCCCCCCAGCTCCAACGTCCCTGCCTCAACTTATTTTCTTCACATTCCATTGCTTCTTTGTTAATGTCCTCCTCTGAATCTAACATCGACATTTGAATCTCCGTTTCAATATTCCTTTTTGGTATTTTCTCTGGCGATCGATTTAATTTACTTCTAAGTTGCCTAAATATCCGTTTGACTTCTTGTACTTTCATTGCAGTCTTTTAACAGTAGATTTAGAGAAATTCAAAGTGACCACACTACGTGCACGAGGTCTTCTACTAATAAACTCTTCCATTTTTAAAGCACTTAAAACGGCCTTAATATTTTCACTTATTTACCAAATAAATTCACAAGATTAGTTCAGTTCAATTCTTATTATTCCGTTTGTATTCTTATTTATAATTATATAATTAGGGTAATTACTGTACTTACAGACCAAACAAGCTGTTCCACCTTCCTAGTTGAAACTTCCACTTAGAATGCGCCTCACATTTAATTTGCACAATTATCACACTTTTCGTTTTTACTTATTCTTAAACTAAATCTCCTCAGACATTTGTGCAAATTAATTTTCAAACTTTGAGCACACTTACTCACAGTACACAATTTCACAATCTATTACTTTACTAATCTTTAACGGAGCACAAACCACTGCGACCTTTTACTGTTGAACCTCACTTTGGAATCTTTAATCTATTCTTTATATTCTCAAACACAAAAGCTATTATTGTTTGTATAATAATTCCTTATATGTTTTGTATGAACAAGTTAAATAATATACCATTGAGTTCTGAGCATTTAAAGAATGGATCTGTATCCAATTTTTACATCTTGATACAAAAGACTGTTACTTCTGATCTTCAAGAGATGCTTTTCTGCTTCTTATGCTTTCAGTTTTTCAAACAATACTCTCTATTTAAATAAATATTAAATTTTGTCTTAACTGTTATATGATAATTTCTCTTACCATTAACATATATTACGCTTGCTCAAATGACACTCAGTCTTTTGTAAGAGCATTGTTGCTGCATTACGCAGAAGTTTGTGTATGCGCCGATAGGTGATGTATGTCAGGAAGCAGTTGGTATTGTCTAAAGGTGTAGTGTGCTGTTGCATGTGTAGTGTCACAAGATGGATTCGTCCAAACATCAGTTATTCAATTTTTGAAAGGCAGAAGATGTTAGTGGCACTGAAATGTATGGTCGTATGAAAAATGTGTATGGGAATGAGTGTCTGTCATGCAATTGTGTTCAGATGGTTTGGTGGATTTCGTGAAGGATGTGTGAGCACTGAAGACATGCCTACACTTGGCCAAGCACACTTAGTCATCACTGCTGAATCGACTGCTGTGTGGACAAGATTTGCTGAAGCACTTCAGCTGGGAGATCCTCGACCATCCACCGTACAGCCCCGATTCTTTCACCCTGCGACCACCACATCTTCAGCCCACTGAAAAATGATCTGAAGATCAACCAGTTCACCAAAGATGCTGAGATCTGTGATGCCATTGAAGATTGTTCCCGCAGCCAGCTGTGGACGTTCTTCGTTCGGGGTATCCATTATCTAGTGGCACCATGGGACAATTGCTTTAACAGACAAGGCAACTGTGTGTAACAGATATGTAACCCATGTATCCCTAGTAATTCCTGTTTGTTCACATATTACAACCAATAAACCATTACAAAAATAACCCAGTGTCTCACTTTCATTTGGGCAACCCATATATTTTAATAAAACAGATTGAAAGAACATATCTCCAAAGTTTCACTAAAAATAAAAAAAAGGATTGTGCAGATAAGGAAAGATGCTCAAAAACTGTGAACAAGAATTACTGAATTATCCTGGAGTTGTGGCGTAGATTACTTGGAATATCCACACTCACACAACCTAACACGAAGATTACTCTCATGCTGAAAACAACTATAAGGTAATAAAGAATCCTTTCTAAGATTCTTCTATTTTTCCACCTAAAGGTTGGAAAGAGATCTGTCTCACTTTTTATGCTTAACAGTAGATAATATGAATAATACTGTCGTGCTTTCCTATACGACATCACAGGGCCAGTCAGTCAGTAATAATAAGCAGGACTGTGCAGTTCGTACATAAAACCTTCAACTCCGACTACTTAATTTATGGTAACTCCGACTCCTTTTTGCATATATATATATATATATCTATCAATATAGAAAATAAAATAAATAGATGCATCACATGCTTTTTCACAATCGTCTTCTATAATATATTGACAGTTAAAATGTTTCCCTGACTTTTCTGTTGTTATTGTAAAGTGTTCAAAAACATCCGACTTTATGATACTTTTTTTTTGTCATTATAAAGTTTTCATGAGGTGCCACTTTCATTAATATAAATATCATAAAATATGTTATGTTTTGAAATTTGCAAAGAACTTAAAATTAAAATATATCCTGAAAAAAATAAATTAATCAAATTATTGTCTATTATGAAATAGAAAAATTTAACATATTATTTATAATTAATTTAAATATTAATATATTATTTAAATTTGTTAGGAGCCGGAGTCGGTACATTTTTACTTCGACTCCAGTATAATCCAAGAATTGCTTCTGACTCTGACTCCCGACGTGGTAATATGAGGGATAATTCAATTGAAGATTGGGAGAAATGTATTCCCCAATAACGGAGAGAAAGAAACTTTATCTCTTTTTCGGGACTGTGGAGTGCTTCAAGGTTATAAAGTCCATGGCAGAATACTCGATTTTGCTTGGCAATAAAATAGACCAATGAGCTCAAAAACATTAATTAAAGTAGAATATCCTAAAAGATATTCATAAACATTAAATCATTTAGTAGTTTAATGTAACAATAACAGCCCATATTTCTTCTTTAAACCTTTTCTATTGTAAAGCATATTATTAAGCATCTTCCACGACACCACAAATAAATGTTAAAACATTATATTTATTTCGAGAAAACAGCAAATTTTCGAGGAGAAAATAAAACGCCTCCTTTTCTTCAAGCCTTTTACAAATAATAATATTAAGTCATGAGATTTTGAATTTACAATATCCGTGAATATCATATAAACAATACAATATTAATACAATATATTATTAAGTTACGAGATTAGAACTTACAATATTCGTGAATATCATATGAACAATACAAAATGTTAATACAATATTATAGAATATCGTCTTCTACTTCACAATAATCCTCGAGTTGTGTATCAAAACTCAATTGTTTTTTTACAATCCAGATCTTCAATTATTACTTTATTGTTGGAATATTCTAAGTTCTAATCTCGTAACTTAATAATATATTGTATTAATATTGTATTTTTTATATGATATTCACGGATATTGTAAATTCAAAATCTCGTGACTTTTGTAAAAGGCTTGAAGAAGAGGAGGCGTTTTATTTTCTCCTCGAAAATTTGCTGTTTTCTCGAAATAAATATAGTGTTTTAACATTTATTTCTGGTGTCGTGGAAGATGCTTAACAGTAACAATAATAGGTTTACATCAACTAAACTCTTGCTGTATTAGGAATTTTGAGTTGTAATAAAGCAAATACAGCTGATGTAATCATGTTATCTTGTATTATTAAAAATGTGATTCTCAATGATGCCTTATACTTTTGAAAAGTTAACGTTTAAAATCTATCTTTTATTTAAAAATAAAATTACATATTGTAATTTCCTCTTAGATATTTAAAAGATGTGAAAATCTAGGGCAATGGATATAGAATTTAAAATTTACTATGAATGAACTGAAACTACTCAAGGAATAATTTAATATCAGGAAATCTTAAAAAAAAGCACGTAACTCTCGATTTACAATAATTAATATTAATCGTAAATTATAAAAAAAAAAATAAAGCATACTTTCCTTTGTCCATGTTTTGTTTTGTTTTGTTTTTTAACTTGAATGAAAAGGATAGTGGTGTAGTCATTCGTTCCTTTTGACATCGCTTCACCTTGCAACTTCCTCACAACTGGAATTGTAGGGGTCCATTCCGTACATCACTTGCAGGCTAACAGCTGTGAACAAATTGTGAACAAGACTTACTGAATTATCCTGCAGATGTGGAGTATGTTAACTTGGAATATCCACAGTCAAACAACCTAACAAAAAGATTATAGTCATATTGATAACAAATATAAGGTAATAAAAAAATCCTTTCTTGCTGCTTCTATTTTTCAACCTTAATGTTGGCAAGAGATCTGTCTCATTTTTAAGTTTAACAGTAGATAATTGAAGAATTCTGTGGTGTTTTCTTATATGACATCACAGGAACACTCAATCAGTCACAAGAGGATAATCCAAGAGAAGATTGGAAAAAAATGTATTCCCCAGTCTTTGGACAGACTGGGGAAAGAAACAAACTCAATACATTATCAGTGATCATGGATTGTTTCAAGGTTGTAGAGTTCAATTTCGCTTGTTAGTAGAATATATCAATGAGTTAAAAATTGAAGTAGAACATTCCAAAGATATTCATAAACATTACATTATTTGTAGGCTTAATGTAATAAAAATCAACAATTTCTAATAGCATCAAGAGTATAGTTGATGTAAGCATGTTTATTTTGTATTATTAAAATAAGATTCTCAGTGAAGCCTTATAATTTTAGAAAGTTAACATTTAAAACATATTTTATTTAAAAATATAATTACATATATTTAAATTTGATAAAAAAATACATGACACTTACATAAATATCAAATTCATACATTATGCTGATACATAGAAAATTGTTTAAAAGATTAATGTTTAAAACAGTCCTAGTAATAAACAAAACTTGTCAATATGGTTTGATCAATTTATGATGAATACCATATTAAGAGGTTGAGAGGTAAGTACTTTTACCTGGACAAGAAGAAATTGTTGGATTTCTAAGACATGCTGCTAATGCTTACAGGATACACTTTTTGTCATAAACTCAAAAAGAAAATGAAAGGATAAGACTCATCCTAGCAGCAGTTCCAGTGTGGGAGCAAATAGAAAAACAAGCACTGTATAAGGAATGTGAAAGAAATAAAAGTATTACACAAAAGGAACAACATTATTCGTTCCAATCAATGCTCGTGCTGTTCAGAACTGAAGGCAGATCAGTCTCTAATAACTAATACTTAATATGATCAGAGAATTGTTTGCATAAACTGACTAGGTCGTCTAGTTTCCAAGCTTCAGAACATTACTTCTAAACTTCAGAGTGATGGGGTTTTACGTGAGAATTCAGAGCTCATACCAGAGGATAATTCCCTTCTTGGGGAAAAGTATTAAATCCTGGTTATTTGCTCCTGTTTTATTTGCAAAACATAAAGCCTTCTTAAAATTTATGTTTTCACTGTATTAAACTGCTCATCGAGAAACATTAGATAAACATGAATAATAAACTGGCCAAACAGTTATTATACAAAAATAGTGAGCACTAATTATCTAAAATATAAAATAAACTACTTCTATGATTTCTTAACATTCTTTACTACATTATATTAAATTTGCACTACATTTATTAAACATCCAAAATTCATTGATATTGAAAACATTAATACGGTCTAAAATACGATCATACTTTGTTTTTTTTTTGTTTTGTTTTTTCAAGAAACATTTAGAAAACAGTACGAGAAATACTTTAATAAAAAAAGTTTTAGTTAAAAAATTATAAATATGAAAAAGATTTATGAAAAAAATATTCTCTTGAACTGGCTCAACATGAAATGTTCAAAGTCACACATGAGTAATTATGAAATAATAAAAATGTCAAAATGTACCAAGATTCTCAAATACAGGGTGATTCACAAAGATATGCAGAAACTTCGGGAGCTCATGCTACATGTAAAAGTAAAGAAAAAAAGTTATATAAACATAGGTCCGGAAATGCTTCGGTATCGAGTTACAGCTAGCGAAAGATTTCGCCCATAATGTCGTACTCTGGGTGAAATGAAGACTTGCTGGAAGTCTGGAAGGTAAATTAAGGGGCAAAATCAGTAGTTTCTTATGGTTGTTGACCTGAAAAATCGAATGAAACATGTCATATAACCAGGGCCGCGCCAAGGTATGTTAGCACTGGGGTGCCAGGCAAAAGTTGCCGCCCCTAATAAGCTAAATTTATTTTAGCCTAAATTTAATATTTTTCATAATAAATATATATATATAATTACATATTTTGCATATATTTCCTCTTCATTAGTATTTCTACACTAAATTATTTGCCGCCCGCCGCCCCCCCAAGACGTGCCGCACGTGCGGCACCCCCGCTTGGCGCGGCCCCGCATATAACTATCTCACAGTGGTTTGAAGCTTATCCCACATGGAACCTACAAAAAAGTTGAACACAATAATAGCTGTTCAAGAATAATGTGAATTGCATTGTTTTGATTTATTGTGAGAGCTAACAACTGAGGTGTAATGTGCGTATTGTTGTACTAAATTATGGGCGAAATCTTTCGCTAGCCATAACTCGATACGGAAGCATTTCTGGACCTATGTTTATATAACTTTTTTTCTTACTTTTACATGTAGAATGAGCTCCTGAAGTTTCTGCATATCTTCATGAATCACCCTGTATATAAAATGTCAAATTTATTTCTCAAATTAGAATTACTTCTGAAGAACTGTAATGCAGGACTAGTGAAGTTTGTGACCTATTATGAATCTATAAACTTCCCATACCAATTTTGGTCATCTTTGCTTTTAATATTTTGCAAAAAATCATCACTATATTTGAAAAGAGAAGAAATTTAGAAAATAAGGTAACAGAATTTTAAATGAAATTCAAGAATTATACAAGACTTTTAAGTATATAGGTGTTTTCTAAAAAATTTCAAATTTTTAAGATACACAGTCTGAAAAATGAAAATGTATTTTAAATATACACATACCTATTAGTTATTACATCAAAAATAGATATTTTATATTAATTAGATTCTAAATGTAAGTTACCACACAGATGCTATCCCTTTAGACATTCTTTATCCAATGTTTTTCCTAAGTTATATTTTATAAACATATATTCTAAATATAGATCATATAATTACAACATTCTGTAGCAATAAAACACAGAATTCGCAGTTACAAAATGTTGAGGAAACATTTTTCTAATGCACTGACAGGTGTAAAAGAAATAGCAGTTTAAGTCCAAGAGGCATGAAACCAGATTTTCGACTAGAAAAAGGCTTATTAGCAGTCAATCGATCAAGTTGAAATTCAAGATGATCTCAAAAGCACTTAAAAAGATGTACTGATGTACCAGTACATGATATCTGAAACTGAAGAAAAGTAGATGTCTATTACCAGAACAACTTGCGTTTCAGGTTAATTTCAATGAATTTGTGTCTGAATTTTCTACATAAACTCAAAATTTTATAATTGAAGACTATTTTCTAAATTTAAAATAACTTAATGGTCAATATTCAGGAGCATATTCTAGACATCTTTTTAAGATAATAAAATACCCACTTATGAAGTTTATATTATTAATTTCCATTGTAAAACTATACATGGAACAAATGTATCTTCTAGCTGCTATTAGGGTTTGCTAATTAATCAGATATTTTTAAAAAATAATCCCAATCACATTATTACTTATGTTTATTAAATAGATGCATATTTAATAAGCTATTTTGTCCATTATTATTCGTTGCAAAGATAAGAAATCATTATTTAAGGCAAATTTTTAATTTTTAAAATTAAAAATTAAGTTCAAAAATTATACAGTTCTTTCTATAATGTCTCATAATTACCATTTTTCATTTCTGTATTATTTCCGGAATATATGACCACTTAGTACAGATATACATCAACAACTGTTTTTGTATTAGTATAGCTTTGCTACATGTATAGTTATATAGCAAAGCTTTATTCTGTCTCTTTATGCAGCTATATCTCATCATGTAAATGATTTAACTCGAAATGATTTAGCCAGTCAAAATGCTTTCACCATTGACAAGTGAGAGTCATCTCATAAAAAGATAGATTTAGCCTATCTAAAAAAAAAAGTTGAAAAATGAATTAACTATTGGTAGACTGTTGATAGATAATTTCATTTTGTTGCAAAATATTAGACATTCAACAGACTTATGCAGCATATATTCAGATAAAAAATGCAACTAAAAACTTAACCTTTTACAATGATTATAAGAAGTATGAAACTGATGTGATGAGAAAATCAATGTTACGTTTAATTTTAGAAACAATAAACAGCATTTGAATGATAATTACATCAAATTAAATTACCGTTTACAGGAAACTTCACAAAAAAAAAAGTTTATCCGTCTTAGATTATACTCCTGAAATTCAGACATTATGGAGGATGGCCATTTCTTTGGCCATCAGTGTTCCATACAAATTATTTATTCAACTCCCCTGAAGCTAGTTATGTATAATTTTGCTAATATGAATTAGATCACAATAATTCCTTTGTAAGTGAATTTGACATTACATTAAGTGAAGTTTTACGATCAAATAAAAACCAATATATCTGTAATCTGATCTTCAAAAAATAGGGCAACAACTATCACAGAAATATTTTTCTTTATTAATATTTCAAAGCTTTTTATTGTTTTGGTTTGGGGTCAGTTACAAAATATATTTAAGAAACAAATAGCAACAACTGAATATTGCTGTCAATTAACAAACATTTTAAAGGAACTTCAAAAAAAGGAAAAGCAAAACATACAAAAGGGTTATGTTCCTTTACCAGCTTATCTAAGAATGCTGGTTGGTACTTTGTGCAAGACAAAATCCCAGAATATTTTCAAGGAATAGCGTCTCTAGAACTTTTATTTAGGGAGATTTAAGGGCGGTCTGACTGAAAGAGAGACTAGAGTTTATACTTACACAGCAATTCGTAGTTTTGATTTAGATTTTATACTACACTGTTTTTGAAGAGGTATGAAAGGGAACTGAAACCCAAAAATTCCCTCTGTTGATGACATCATGGCTTTACGGTAGTAAAAGGGACAAGAGATTACAAAAATTTGTTTGTTCTTTGCAAATGAATGATTTCTATAACATCTGAATATATCTCTGAAATAAAACTTTCGGGCAATACAAATACAGGCAACCATATAATGTAAATTAGTTGCTGTTCTTTAAGAAAGACAATATTAAAATTCACAAAACTATTATAAAATTTACATAAAAAAATAACTGAATGGGAATCTGTTAAGTCATTAACTATAAATTTAAACCATGTCACTAATTTTTAAAATTATGTTAAGGCATTGTGTAAAATATTTACAATAGATATTGGAAACTCCCAAATCTGTATTCATAATGTAACTTTGGTTTCTTTTTCTTTCTTTTTTAATCTAACTTTCTCCACTGAAAAATAGTACTGGGACTGAATTTCCGCTCTCTTATTTATCAAAATCGAATTTAGTTAGAGAAACAGCTGAAAACAACAACTTCTTTCATGAGGACTCAGTTAACTTTACTTAAGGAAGTCATCTAATTCTTCCACAACAATCTCTAATGCAAGTTTTAAATTTCAGTAACAATTTTTTTAAGTTTTAGTATCTCAGTAACATAGCTACTGATTTACAATATCCAAAATTTAACTGATTAAGAGTATTCTGGTAATACCGTTACTATAGAAAAGAACACATAAATTGTAGCAAACTCAAGCAAAAATCATTAATATGAGAAAAATTGTAATTAAACCATATTTGACTAGTTAAACGTCAGAAAGGCAGAATATTTCTTTTACATAAAAGAAAGATCATCAAAATTCAACTCTTAAAAAAACGTTGCAATTTGAGGTAATACAAAGCTCCTATCCAATATATTTAAATGAATATTACTTTCAATTTAATACTGCCTAGATATTTGTCTAAATCTTTGATTCCAAAAATCTCTTTAAGAGCAACTTTGCATTAAATTTGACAAAAATATATTTAGAATATTATTGACTAAAAACAAGTAAAAAATTAGTGCAATTAAAAATTAATCTCAAAGCATTATTTGTATTAAATCTTTTCTTTTTAAATTCCTAAAGTTTTGTTGTTTTTTTTTTGTAACTATAGCGTTTACGTTTTAGGCATTTTTGTTAGGCACTTGTATAAAGAAAAAGAGATAATGAAACCTCCCTACACTATCTTTTTCAATAGATTGATAAACTAAAAACCTGACAAAAATCTCGGGGAAGGAGACCAAATAATATAAAAGCTTTGTTTATTTTTCTTTGAAGAATTTTTTAATATGCAAAAATCTAAATTTATTTTACGTGACTATTTCTGG